>JBBWSL010000035.1:0-375493 GCA_038088545.1 Diaporthe humulicola | reverse complement strand
AAAGAAAATTTTATATAAAGTTTTTATTAATAAATTAATATTTTATTTAAAGTAAAAATAATTTTTAAATTTTAATAATAAAGTATAAATAAATAAGAATAATTAAAATATTATATTATTTTAATTTATATTTTAATTAGTTATAAAAAATAGGATTTTTAATATAAAAAGTTTAATTAATAATTTCTTAAATTTAACCCTAATACCTAATTATCTATTTAGAACTTATAGGTAATTTAATCCCTATAATTACTTATAGGTCTATAGGTAAGTCCGTAGGTATTACCTATATGTGGGTAATTCCTAGCCCTACCCAGCGGGTTAACGCATAACCCAAACTGCTTTGATCGATGAGAAACATCGCCACACCGTCCTCCTGATCATCAGAAAGTGACCTCTGAGGCTTGTTAGAAACACGCTGGCTTTGCGCGCCTTGGATATGGTCCCGAAGTGTGCTTTCTCGCAGGGCTCCAGGCGCATCCCATCCCTGCACGCAACAAAGGCGTCATGGTTTTCAAACTCAAACTAGGGCTTCATGATTGATCCGTGGATGCATCCACGAAGTGTGGTGATCAGAAAGAAGTCCGTCATAATATTATTGTCAAATTATGACGCCATTTTGATAGTGGGACGTATGTCTAGGGACTTGTATTGCTTGTCTTTTCGTCTTTTTCTGGGCGCCCGTCCCCGCTCCAGGGCCTGGTTTTGCCCCGGCACTAGGTATTGCACCAGACTTACGAGCCCATCTCTGTTATGAATGCTATACGACAATGGCCTCATTGTTCCGATTTGAACGCCATCTATGAACATAGTTTGAGATGACCACAGAGGCAAAGCAGTATTCCATTGTGCTAGAGGCAATTTGCAGTGTACCTATCTCAGTATGAGATGCTGCTGACGATGTTCTTCAAAGATCGTACTCGGCTTGGACGTCCCATTTCCAATGCCAATTCCCAGAAATTCGTCGCGCGAATCATCGTCCTCGAACCAGATACTCACAAGTCCAACCCTGCGAAAGGTATTGGGGTATTCTGCTCCCGGAATATGGTTCAATAAAAGGCAACTGAGTCAGCGCATGGATTGTTTGAGCAAAGGAAGCATGTGGGTTTCCTCCCAGGGCCGAGCACCGGTACCATCGTCGGCCACATCGTAATGAACTTCCGAATGCTGGCTCACACCACCCCTCAACTGCAACAACTCCAGCAATTTCCCAGCTTTGACGGGTAATTTCATTAGTTGTCCAGTGATCTCGATACCTTTCACATAAGACTTCTCCATCGTCGATCCGTAATGTAGGTCAGACCTGAAGCCTGTCTCGTGCCAGAGAATTTGGGGGTCATCACACAAAGGGGTTCCGTATTCATAGCTGTGACGTGTGCAGAGAAAGATCCAAGACCATGACGGTGCAAAGTGTTTCGATCGGATTCTCTCAACCCTGTCTTGTGGGAGTATCTTCCAGGCCAGATACTGAATGAGATTTTTCTCCCAAAAGCCGGCAATAAGATTGTCCTGAGTGACTTCTTCAAATGCGCGTGCTATTCCTGTAAGTGCTGGTAGACGATCCGACTCTTTGGTAAAGTTGGTACCAACGTAAAACCTCACAAAGTTGGTCCATGATTGATGGATAATCTGTGGGTTGCTGTTCACTCTCAAAGAGCGTAGCTCATTTGGTCCCCATTCCCGTGCCGAACTGTTTCGAGGAAATTTGATGTAAGGGAAGGATTCGCTGGCAATGTGGTTTCTGCATTCCCACCATATCTGCTTTGGAGTAAAGTGAAGAATTGCAGAAGAAAGCGCCCGCTCCTGGGCTACCCAACCCCGAGAGTTGAGGGGCCCATTCGATATTGCTTTAAAGAGCTCTTGATGACCTACTCTCATAAATATGCTTTCAAATTGTGTCCGCACATCGTGCCCAATACCTGGGTCGCTAACTAGCTCGCGTTCCACACATATAGGGAAGTTTTGGAGTGGTATTGGTGTCCTCTCTTTGAAAATGCTTGTTTTGCCGTCCTTGTAACCACTTGCAGTAATATTGCATTCTGCATGGTGGTAAATATCACCCATCCTGGCGGCCTCATATTTCCAATCAGTATTAGACTCGGAGTCTTGGATTATACAGAGGCTGTCAATCCATAGATAAGTCATTCCCAATTGACTGGTCATATAGAGTGCATCTTTGAATAGGACAGGTAGCTTGTGGATAGGTATGTCTCGCTTCAGTATTTCGAGATTCTCGCATTTCAACGTAAATATAAGTCCCGGGACGGGTCCCCAGCAGTGACTGAGAGTTAGGTATAAGGAATCTAATGAGATATTCTTCGTCTCGCAAAGTCTCGCTCCGATATTGGATAATACGCCATCTTGTGGCCAGACCTTAATAAGTCGAGTCGGAAGGAATTTTGATCGTCCTTTATCTCGATAATTGCAATTATCCAAACACCTATTGAGCCAGTACTAAGCGAGGCTAATATTTAGTGTAGATATCGCGTTAGTGGCTTTAGCGGTGTATTCTGAGATTTATTAGTTTGAGTAAAATAGTTGATCTTATCCATCACTCACCTGAATATTCCGGCCCGAGACGCAATGCTTTAGCAGGGAAAAACGACATAGACACATCTCCATCGAGATTCGGTCCATCATTAGGATTGGCCGGGTGACCATGGCTGTGGTAGACAGTGAAATGGAAACTTAGTCCCGTTCCAGTAAGGTCATAAAAATGCATGTCGGTGTCTAGGTGGCATGTAATATACCACGAGTCATCGGACTTGATGTCGAAGCGCTCTTTGAAAGATTCCTCCAGCTCCTTGCAAAGAGGGCAGCCGCCACGGATTGACTCTCTTAGCGATGACAAGGACGGGTGATGCTCTAGTTCTCCCGTCCCCTGAAAGTTAGAGCACTTCCGTTCTTTAACAACCTTCGCATCACCTCGACATAACCTTTCGCAGTTCGCGCACAAGCTTGATACCAACTTGGTGAGCGCGGATTGTATCCCGGGACTCAGTGCCGCTTGACCAGGAATTTGACGGTTATCCGTTCCAAGCCCCAAAGACTGCGAGTCTGCGTCGTCTCCGTCGTCATCGTCGTCGTCAAATTCGTTGTCGAATTCGTCGAATTCGTCGAACTCGTCATCATCATCTTCGTTCATGAATCTGTCTTCGTTGTCGGGGACTCTCGACACGGCGTCCTCATTGTCCATCATTTCCAACAGATTTTGGAATAACAATACGTGTGACTGATGCTATCAATTGATGCTTGAGAAAGTGATGTTTTCCAACAGAAGTATCTGTCGGTACGCCGTTGATAGAGAATCCGCCTGACCTTTTAATCCTCTAAGGACCACAGACAAGCTAGTTCTTGGCGCCCAACACAGCCATGAATTTATACAAGGTTGAGGGGTTTGTGTACTTTCATTGGGTGGTCATTCTCGGGTCACTGCATGTTTATGTCTGACCAGTCTTGCCAGGCGCTCCAGATCTGCGGAACTATTGGTCACGAGCAGAAATATGGCTTGCGAAGTTTTCCGGGCTGACACGCAGGCATTTCTTATTGGTATCACTGTGCCGCCGATCTATGTAGGCATCCATCACAAATGCCACCATGCACAGCCTGATCAAGCTTTGATGTCCACGTTGACAAATGGCCCCTCTCTGATGATGCTGGTTTCCCGCCTTGTCCACCTTCGATTTCGAGAGACATGTGGACTCGCTGCAAGTTTACGAGAATGTATTTGCTAGAGTCTTGGAATGCCCTGGGGATCGCGGCAGCCATGAATATTGGCACCTTTCGCACCCCAGTGCGAGATTTCCTGCGTCATGGCATCCGATCCTAGTTGTTCAGGGCACCCAAACGGGTCCCCTTGGTGCCGATGCGTTGTTTCATAACACCTACACTGTCCAGAAGCCTGGCTGCTGCAAATTGCCCCATTCCATTGTGCCAGAATCATGGATGAGTACAAAGCGGGCGGCGGGGAGGTACTTGAAGCCCGTTAATGCGGCCGATTCCGGGTGCATTTTTAAACTGGGACTTGTTACACATCGGAAAATGGACCCAAAACTAGCTCACACCGCTTTAATATTGTAAGACAGCCATTTTTGAAATTATGAAAACCAGGGCCCATATGGCTTACCTATCCTCTCACCGGTTAGTTACACCACAGGAGGTCTCCCTACCAGAGCTTTTTCCACATGTTATCTGCTATGCCATAGGAGGGCATTCTATAGGAACCCTCCTATTTCATTGCCTCCCATACCATATTGTCCTGTGGGGTATCTTCCTGTGAGTTACTAACCTAGAAGCTACTCTCCTATGAGATAACCCCATGGTAGGAGGTTATTTCAAAGGAGGTTGAAAAGGGAGCACTGGCCGGGTGGTTTACTATGCATGTACATAGAGGTGTAGCCGCGTAGCGAACACTCGAGCAAATATCACGGCGTGTGGCTGGCGAGTAAGTCAATGCGTTCGCACAGACCAGATGCAGACACGGGGTGCTCGACTCTCCAAATCTCAAGGCAGCTTCCTCTCTGTTGTCTTCCCTTCCTTGGCAATTATTTGTCTGGTACAGAATCCAGGGATATCCAGCAAGACTTGAGATCATCTTCTCTTGGCCCAGAATGTCATTGGACACGCCAAGTGGCGGTCCCAGTGATCAGAATGTCTCGCTGGCGTCAGAACTGCTCGTGAGCCTCGGCAAAAATGCTCAGGTCACTGTGGGAGATCTATGTCAAGGGTCCAAAACGGCTCAGAGCATCAGATTGCAGTGAGAAGCCCTCGCAGCACACAAATGTGCAACCTGCCCGTGAGTAGGAGTCAGATTTCTTTTCATGTCTCCTACTTACCTTGTGGCCCTCCATACGCCAAGTGACAGGATGAAAGCGATAAATCTGTGCAGCTAGCACTACCAATGTCCACGAAAGATATGACACAATGGCCTAAGGGATGCTGGCATGGCTTTGTGTCACAGTATACATGCCTTTCAGACTTTGGCTCTTGCATGTCTGTCGGTTCCTCCACTCGAGCAGAGATCAACCCATCAACTCACACAGAGCAAGCCAGCTCGAGTTTACAACGCAGCAAGCAACCGCGGACTTGATGACACTCCGTGTTGTCCACGCTGTACAGTACGCAATCACATTCCTCACAGAGCAAATTGAAGCATTGCACGGAGAGTGGGCAACCGCCCAGGTCATCTTATTGATAATTTTCTTTTTTTAAAAAAAAGTTTTTTAAAAAAGAAAACACTGTCGTCGTCCTCTTCCTCTTCCTCTTCTTCTTCCTCTTCCTCGTCGTCGTCGTCAACCTCTAAAGCTGTCAGTTGAAGGCAGATACGGTGAGGATGAAGGCTTGCTTACATTCCGTCTTTATGACGGTGGTGGTGGTGCCAGCGCCGCCGCTGTCGCCGCCGCCACCGCCGCCGGCGTTCTTGCCCTTGCCCTTGCCCTTACCCTACTCAAAGTGTCAGCACTGAACAATTTTTCTTTTGCTGACATGGCGTGTGCAATGCTGGACTGTGGAAGAACCTACGCGGCGTCTCTTCTTGCCCTTCCTCTTCTCATTGGTCTCCTCCTCCTCCTCGTCGTCGTCCTTCTCCTCCTCCTCGCGCTTCTGCCATTCATTTAGTTTGGAACGCCTCGCCGATGGAAGCAATGAAATCTCACCTTCTTGTCGCCCACGATGGGCGGCGGCCGCGGCGGCGGGCCCCGGGCACCGAGGAAGGCGCGGAGGATGACCGCAGCCTCCCGCTCCGGGAAGCCGACCGGGATGGTCAGCCTCCCGCCGTCTGGGCGGGTGACGACGGCTGATTCAGTTAGCGGACCCAATTTGTATAAATGATGGTACAAATAGTTGGCATTCAACATACTGGCGTCTGGCGGCGGTGGGGCCGGGGCGGCAGAGGCAGAGGCAGAGGCCGGCTCAGGCGCAGGCGCGGCGGGGGCGTCAGGCGTGTTGCTGCTGGTGGTGTTGGTGGTGGCGGCAGGAGGGGAGGAGGAGGAGGTGGTGTTGGTGGGGTTCTATCACGCAAACATGGTCAGCAGACTTTCCACGACAGAGGGCTTCCAGGTACAAGGGATATGTCCATCAACGGGGTGCCCATGGGGTAGATAGGTGTCCATTGAGGATGTGCTCCCAGATCAAGTGATCCCAAACGCACACGTGTGGGCTATGTGGGAAATCCATGGGATGAGGTTGGAACGGGACAGGGAACTCACGTTGGTCGACATTTTCTACAACACTCAAGGTCAGTCATTTGCCGCTATGCTTCAAGAAAGAGCGAAGAGGGAATACTTACGAATGATCTCTTTTTTATTTGAAACCTAGAGCACCAAGGAATGTCAGCAAAACATGTTCCCGAGGTAAGGACGCGTTCAAAGGTCGCGTCGAGACCCAGGGAGCCACTCGGCACCGGGGTGCCTCAGCAGGGGACCTTACCAGGATAGAGGTGAATAGGACCGTCGCCAAGGGGGTCAAGAGGATGCGCCTTCAATAACAATCAGGGAATGAGAAGGCGCTGGGGATGGTGTGGTCACGTACAATTCTGTCGAGCTGGTGAGGAAGGGAAGAGAGGGAGTGGAAGGGGCGAGGCCCCCAGCATCGCACTTAAGGCACGCCCTGAATGAGCCCACTTAATCACCGTATCGATCTTCCGCCGTTATCCCAACGGAGACCATGATTCTTCACTTTGATATTTCATTTGAACCATGTTTCTATCGAGAATTATGTACTGTGTTCCTCTATGCATGTGTGGTGACAAGAGAATTGCCAGCCTGACTCTCTTGAAAATTCAATGGTAGCCGCACAATCTTCGTCTCCAAGTACGTCCAAAACGGAGATTGGTAACGTTCGACGGTGCTGGACAAAACCGTCAGGAGCTTCCCTAAAGCTGTGAGCCCCTGGCGCATCTCCTTGTACCTCCCCCAGCAGAAGTCGCCTTACAATTCGACTAGGGACAATCTCCAGACG
Organism: Diaporthe humulicola; assembly: GCA_038088545.1. Lineage (NCBI taxonomy): Eukaryota > Fungi > Ascomycota > Sordariomycetes > Diaporthales > Diaporthaceae > Diaporthe > Diaporthe humulicola. The sequence goes on along the minus strand of JBBWSL010000035.1, from coordinate 368,536 downwards.
GATCATTTGGACAGTCGCGTTGCCCTGATATGGACTTGACGAGGAGAGCGGATCTCAAATGGACGAGGAATTCGCTGTGGCACGAACGCCCAGCACAGAGTGTCTCTAAGTTTCTGCCCAGTACGAGTGAATACGGGGCTTGTTGGTTTTCATTTGAGTCTCTGCCATGAACATGAACAGAGACTGAACCTACCTCGCGAATCGAACGACCTGAGCTCAGGAGAGCTCTCGCATTGTACGAGGGCTCCAGTGGATCATCTCCAGGAGCCGCACTGAGCCAACACAAAGACAACCAGAGGCAGATCTGATACAATTGGCACAGCGGAACGCCGTGTTAAATTATGTAATAGCACATTATCTTTGATCTTGTTGGAAGACACTTCGTTCTCGGGCCAAACTTAACCTGAGAGAAATCACTCCCCGCCATATTCTTGGTTCACTGTGAGCAGCTCTTCCTACCGCTGATGCCCTGTCCACCCACAAGTGACATTTCCAGTGTACAACCTGTGTCTGACAGGAGCTTAGCGCAACAACATCGACTGCGAAGAATAGTCCAAATGAATTCCGTTCTAGGATCCCTTCTCCAAAAGCGAGTCGGCATCTCGCCCAGTTGTGATGGATACATAAGGTGAGAATGTTTCACGGCGCTTTTGAAAGCTATGCAAGGCCGGGCGGGCCAGGCCATCAGTCCAAGACCACGGCCGCCAGGATCGGCACATCGAGACAGGCAACAGCTGCTTCTTACCAACGCACAAGCAAAATATTGGCCAGCTGCTCTTTTCATTTTACTGTCTAGTGACCACTAGTTGCGATATTGCTGATTTGTCGGGTCACAGTCCGACATAGCTTCTTTGTCATTCTGCACGTGTTTCAAAACTCTTTAACCTTGCTAGGTCTCTGCGTCGTGACAGTGAAGGCGAGAAGCTCTAGCAGTGATTACTCGTTCAGAATTGTGGGCGAGGAGTTATTGCGGTGCTAAGATAGAATCCATAGAGCTATCTCTGAAAGACTTGCCCGATTCTGTACTGTGACGGCGAAATGTGAATTTGCACAGGTCTCGGCCGAGTACATTGCGAGGTGCTTGGGAAGTCATCATGATTACAGATAATCCCAACGGAGGCTATCTCATACAAGATTATTATATAGCGGGTTGTTCTACTGAGTTCTGTCAGAGACTGGCAGTACCAGTAAGCCGGGTTCATCATTGTGAACAGTATGCGGATGGCCACAGGAAGCACACACATCGCCTAGGAGACAGGCCAAACACTATTCTCAGGCACAAAGCCTCCACCGTATGACCGATTTGGAAGTTTCCCCGATGTAGTCCCGAACATCTGGAATCTGTCTGTTTACACTTTGGGATCCAGAAGACGATCTTTGTTTTCCCATATTGGTCCAAGGCCTCGTTATGATATATTTGGGGATTTAAACCAGTGGTTCAGATAACGAGCATCACCCACGTGCCACGTTGAATCTCAATAATGAGCTCCGAACCGGTCTAGAGCTCCTTGATTTTATGGGTATCTCCTCCGTCAACCCAGCCTTGCCCTTGTTCCAGGGAATTGACAATAGCAGCAAAGTGAAACACATGTCAAAACCCTGCTCGCCCTGCCAGATGGGATAACATTCCACTTATCGATACCCTGTGGGGTGCCACCTTGTGACTTGACCGCGTATTTGAATACTTCCAGTCAATGCCGCCTCTGGCCAACTGGCGTCTCTCTCCCACCAATACTTGCCGTGATGTATACTGTACTTGAACCTGAGCCGACCTTGGCGCCGCAGCATACCCGTACAGTACACAGTGAGGAAGAAAGCACAGGCCACAGAGATGCCCGGCTCTCCCGTCTAATCCACCGGGGCCATGAGGATCCCCCGTCGATCCTGACTAGCTACCGCGGACCCCCATCTCCTCGCGGTTGAGAGGGTCTTCCAGAGAAGACACTAGGTGCCAGACAACACACGAAGGTAATCCAGCGGTCGAAAGAGAGACACAGGAGTCCAGCACGCCAACGACCTTACGTGAGTGTGGTTTACGTGGCGGCAGAAAAGGGGGAGGGATCGGAATAGAATACTGTGTAGCAGACGAAAAGGGGACGCACAATCAACACAGATATCGACACCAGGTAATGACTCGCAGCTGCACAATGCGTGACCAGGACCTGCTTGCTCTGGAGGAGTATCCATCCATCCCCGCCATGTCGTGCATGCGGGCGCGCGCTTGTCGACAAAGCCCTGTACGTGTCGTGTCATTGGAGTCGACATCGTTCTTTCTTGGTTTCCCTCAAGCTCCTGGCTGGGCGGGGAGTGCCTGGCCCTCGCTTGGGGGGCAACAGGCCGAAGCGACCCTAGAAATAAATACAGGACGTCATGTGGATTACTAATTACACACGTCCCTCTCAAGCCCACAAGAGATTCGCGTCCGGGGGTGGGTGCGAAGCTTCCGGGGGAGGGCTGGGGGGGGGGGTCCAACTACTCGCTGGGATTTCCTCCGAGGAAGCTCCAGGACATCGCCAAGGCAGTCAGGGGGAGGGGGCTGTGGCCAAGAGAAACAGACATAGGTCGGGGGTTGGTCTCTTGCCTGCTTGCTTGCTTGCCCTAGGGAGTACCTACTACCAATAACCATGCAGGGCGGGCCTGGAGGCCGTGGGCACCAAGGTTTTCCCAAGGGTCATGGGTCAGAAAAGCACAACGCTCACTCTGCCCTCCGAGCCTCTTCTTGCACGATAGCATCCCACGTGATGGAACGAGAGCGAGCCTCCTGAGTCGTTAAGGCACGCGAGACCTTCATGATCCTGGGACGAGCCTTGGCTTGGTCAACACGTGCAATCGATTCCGAGCACCGGGTCTAGTTGTCGAGGCTCAGAGACGAGTGCACTCGAGAGACAGCTGGGGCTAAGTGGCTGGCGACGAGCGAAGGAGGCCATCTGAACAACGAGCCCGCCGGGAGCTTCGCCAAAGCTGGGGAAACCTTGGGCACCGAGGCGCAGCCCAGCAGCGACACTTGGTGTCTGAGAAGTCTACCCTGACGGCGTGTCTGCATGGCTGGACCGCTCGCTCCTTGCAAGGCTGTCTTGAATGTTCCTCAGCTGTAGCTAGTGAGGCGTTTAGTTTCTGGCTTCAGGGTGGCTCGGACCATCCCTGTCACAGTAGCAGATGACAGTAGACCGAGAAGAATTAGTGTCAGAAGCGCATTACTGCGCAATGTTGGATTGTTGGTACAAATCGGCCGTCCCTTTTTGGGCTGCCGCCCTCAAACATTCTCCCATCATTCCTCCCAGGTATATAATACATAAATGTTGGAAAATTTTGGTGGTATCACAACAACTGAACCAAATGCATCCCCATGTCCGGTCGCACCCATGGTCGCCTAAAATGCCCCTAGAGAAAACGCCAGGAAATACAGGGACTTGCCAAGTTGAGAAATTGCTTCTGAGTGATGGAGGACTCTAAGAGGCCTTGATAATGCCGCTGAATGGCCAGAACGGCGTTTTTGGTGAACCTGACATGACCCAAGTGCTGTGGTATGCGTGTTGCTGCGAGAGCGTCGTCTATCTGCGTTTCGTCAAAGGAAGCCCGCTGGCATCGTAGTCCCATCCTCGCTTCAGCCCGCCCTCGTAGACACTGGCCACCGAGTCCTGCCACATGGCAGGGGTCACAAACGTCTGCACAGGTGCGGACGAGTATTGCTGGCTGGGCGAAATCTGGGAAGCTGCGGCGGCGGCAGCAACCGAGGGCACGGTTGCGTGCACGTGTTGGATATCCTGAATCGAAGGAATCTCCGTGGCACCTGAATTTGGAATACTTAGAGAATTATTGGGAGGTGGAGCACCAGTCACTACTGGTGCCGACTGGGCTGACGGCGTACCGAATGAGTTGTTCCATTGACTGTTGAGTAACGTCAGTTCTGTCCTCGCGATACCAAAAAATCTGCACGATGTTGTACTCACTCAAATATTCTCGTGGGATTCCACCCAGATCCCCCGTCCGAAGTCATCGGCATAGATGATTGCATTGGAGGTGCTTGCGATGAGCTGGCCTGGCTACCAGAAATCATGGGCAACTGTAGCCCCGCGGGAGAGTCACTCTTCATGTCCATAGGACCCGCCGAGATTGGAGGCGTAATTGGGTGCTGCCCGGGGTAACTGACTTGAGAATGCTGCACAGCGCCCTGGGTGTCAATTGTCTGCTGGTGGTGGTCCATCGATCCGCGAGGGATAGACGGCCTGTAGTTATTGGGGTTGAGCCGCGGTGGAGTTTGGCGTGTGGTCGAGTGCGGGCTGCCGTACGGGAAACTGGGCTTCAACACAAATGGCTTCCTCATGTCGGCAGAGAAAGCCTGTCGGATCGAGTCTATCTGCTTCTGCACATCGGGCATTGGCCACGCGTGCATGACCTTTTCCAGCACCCTCATGTGCCTTGTGAAGTACTCGCGGGCATCAGAGTTCAAGTCCGGATCTGGAGAAGTGAGGGCAACCTAGATTTTGTCAGCTGACTAGAGGCGTCGAGCGCGGGAAAGCAAGACTTACAAGATGCAGCACGATGCAGGACATTATGCAGTAAAGAGAGAAGTTGATACCTCTCTGCATGCACTGTAGCCCGTGAAGGCCAAAGGACTGCAGAGTAGCCTCTTGTAGCCTGCAGATTGTCTTCGCAGAGTTGTAGCAGAGCAGCATGTGGTGTTTCCATTGGCCATCCATGCTGGTCGGCTCCAGGTGCGTCAGTTGCGGGCGGTGCAACAGTATGATACTGAGGTGGTAGTAGGAGTGCAGGTTGCCTATGAACGCGGAAGACAGCCATGGCGCAGAGCCATCGGGAGGGTAGTTGACTGATAGGTCCGCAGGGAGCTCATCCAGCCACGCGGTTGCGTTAGGGTTGAGCTGAACGAATTCAGGATCGCAGCCCCAGTCTTTGTGCTTGTGGATGCGTGAATAGACCCTGTTCATGCGCGCGATGTTGCGAACAACACGAGCCATGTATGTAAAGTTTCGAGCGACCTGGTAATCCTGATCGTCACCCCCTGCTAATGGTCGTGGTAGCCCGAAGTCAACTGAGTCGAGATCTACCGAGAGATCCGTGCGACCTGTTTTGCATGTAAGTGGAACTGCAGTCAACCTTACGGATCAAGCCAACATACCTTGAGCAGACCCTATCATGGTCTCGCCGACAAAAACCGTCTGCCAAATCCGGCTCTTCAGTGCACAATCGGCTGCAGAGGAGTCACAAGAACGACCGGCTTTGTGATCCTCAAAATGCTCGTCGAGCCCGAGCTCTTTGCCCATCTGTACGCATTGAACGATGCTCATCCATGAACGGTAGAAATAGCCACGTCTCGGAGCCGCCTCTCTTGCTTTCAGAATCAGCAGCAGCGCCTGGATTGTGCTCAGTCTGGGCGTGTCCATGAAGGAATCGGCATGTCCTAGTGGGTGTCAGTACTCGGAGCGAAAAAGATACATGTCGGCGCGGTGCTTACTCGTTGCCAAAGCGAGCCATTGCTGCCCTTCGCCAGGCTCGTCCGCAATTCTTCCAGCCAAAGCAAAGACGGCCTCCAAGACTAACGGAGAGATCGAATCCCTGTTCGTCTGCCACTGCCGGTAGAATGCCGACCTGTCGAGTACGGGTACGTAAGGGTGGATGTTGCTGAAGAACAGATCAAAATAGTGTAGAGCAGTCTCTTCGTCCGGCATGAGCTCTGGCGGTATCCTGACCTTAAGGCCCGGCCCAGAGACGAGTGGTGGCAGCGACGTCTTGTAGTCCTCATCTTCTGGGAGGAGGGGTTCTTCATCCGCCAGCCCCTTCAGTCTGAGTCTGTGGCTCAGGTACGGCGCTTTGCTGGCATTAGAAGCAGTTCATTGGGTAGAAAACGGGCCTGCTGTCCAAGGACTCACCTGTGCCTGCATCGTTCAGCTTCAGGGTGCCGAGAAGTTCTGACAAATCCTGCTGCCCGTACTGATCCTGGTTGTAGACGTCCGGAGGGGACTCAGGACGCGTCGCCTGTTGCATGGGCGGCGTGGGGAATAACGTGGACTGTTGCGCCTGTTGTGACTGCGCCTGTGCGTAAGAGTGATCAACCACGCCCACAGGAGCGGGCACAGTAGTATAATGAATACCGTGCTGCGGTGAGTGGTCCGGATACTGCATCGGCTGGTAGAGCCCCGACTGCTCGGAGTAGCTCCCTCTGTTCGGGGCGTACATGGACGAGGACATGGAAGAGGACATGGGCGATGGGTTTGGAGCGCCAGACATAAGGTGGGGAGGATGCATTGGCATCTGCTGTCGAAAATCCTGGACCCCAAGAGTCTCGTAGTCGGGGCGAGTGGGCTCGAAGACCTGAGGTTCTGCTGCGCCATCGTAACCGTTGGGCCGGACGCAGTGAAGCTTCAAACGGATGCATGCGGAGCACGGCCACGTGTTGGTGGTCGCAGCATCGCACTTAATCTTTCTTCTCCGGCAGCCCTCACAGGCTCTCATGACTGGAACAAGCAGTTAGCATCGACGGCGGTGCGGGACGGGCGCGGGCGTGTTCATTCAATTGGGCGTGCTGGGCCGGATTCCATACCCTTCAGTCGTTTGTGACGATTATGCTCATCCACGAATACATAATCTGGAACCAGACAATGTTAACAATTGCAGCACACAAAGGCAGGCCTCGAGGGTCGAAGACGATAGGAAGCGCACTCTTTTGGGTTTCCCTTGGCTGGTATGGCTGGGGCGCGAAGCTGAAGTTGGTCATCTGGGAGCTCTGCGGGAGCAGCCGCCGAGCTGATGGATCGCCGGACATGGTGGTGACAGAGTGGGAGCGGCTGGTCCTGAAAGAAAACCGACTGTGGCCAGGAAAGGCCAATGCTTCGATGACTTGCGGATGATATCGCTGGTGTGGTCTTTTAGATTTCTCCACGAGGTGACAGGTCAAGGTAGGAAAGGCGTGATGGTGTCGAAGGAGGCTCTCGTTCGTTGTCTTAGTGGTTGGTGTGTGCGGTGAGGTGCGGTGCGGTGCGGTGCGGTACGGTGTGTTGTAGTAAAGGTTCGGCACACAGCGGCAGGTTGCTACGTTCTACGAGACAAGACAGGTGACAGGTGCACACAGCTTGAGCTCGAATCCACATCCGGAGAGGTCGGTTCGGGCTGGTTTTGTTTCTGATCTTGAAAAGAGGTCCCTTCAGCTCCCTTCAAGATGTCGAGAGTGTGGTCGGGAGGGCCGTTTTGTCCAAAGACGTGGGTGAGGGCGATAGAGTTTGAAGACCAGGAGGGACATGGACATGTACGCTTGGAGTAGCGATTGCTGTGTAGGACAGGCAGGGAGAAAGGGCCTGGTGAACCTCTTTGGGACTTTGGGATGGCAGGGAACATGCAGGCAGGGCAAGGTCCCGGCACAGAGCTATGTAAGTACTGCTTGCCGTTCTGGAGTACAGGTTGCATTACAATACTCGAGACATGGAGGGGAAGGCGAGGCGAGTCCAGGGGTATGGGAATGGGTATGGGCCAGGGGCCGGAGCCGGGACCACGACCAGGGACTGGGGACTTGGACTGGGGACTTGGACTGGGACTGGGACTGGGTATTGAACTGGGGCCTGGGAAGCAGGAAAAAGGTGGGCTCGAGGTTGGGGGGTTGGGGGGGGGGTGAGAGGGGGTGTGGCTGTTGGAGTTGGAGTTGAAGTTGGCTGCTGCGCGGTGAAAGAAGAGCAGACAAGGGTTGGGCTAACGATAGAACAACGTCTGAGCACTTTGCCTGCTCAGCCTGGCCAAAGTATGATGATGTGCAGCCTGGTCTATGTGCAGGTGGAGGCAGCTGGAAGATGGGAGGGACAACCGGATGTCCCGCTGCGGCGAGCAAGCGAGCAAGCGAGCGATGCTCGAGAGCAGAGCACAGTACAGTACGTGCGTGAGTGAGTGCGTGCGTGCGTGCCGGCGGGCGTCCCTGTCTGGCTGGCTGGCAGCCTGTCAGTCAATCAGTTAGTCAGTCATTCATTCATTAATTCTGTCTGTCTGTCTGTCTTCCTGCCTGCCCTGCAAGGGCTCCACGAGGCAAGATGAGTAGGGCAGGGCAGGGCATGATCCATCATTAGGGCGCATTGATGGGTGTACCTGGTCTCCGCCTATGTTCAGATATTGTGGCTGACGGCGTCGAGGAGCTCCATCCAGCAGCAACAGCAGCAGTAGCAGAACCACACCCCCCTGGTGATTTGCGCGGGTGCCGTGGGTGTGTGGATTGGGCGAGGTGGTGTGTGCCAGTGTGCCAGCGTGTGAGCGTGCGTGGGTTGCGTGGTGGGTGTGTGTGTGATGTGCTGCTATGTGAGGTGTAGCGAGGTGCAAGGTGCGAGGGGACCCTCGATCCAGCTGATGAAGGGGCCTCTTTGGAGAAGACAAGAAACACCTGAAAAATGGAGGTGCGAGTGCAGCAAATCGGCGGACCCTTGTCACACAGACATGCGAGAGAGGAGCAGGCGAGGTGGGGATGGCCACACAAAGCCCAGGCCCCCAGGGCTAGAGGGCACCGGCCCTGGGGGAGGCGACCTGACTGTCTAGCTGTCTAACTGTCCAAGGGGGGAGGGAAAGAAGGAAAAGAGGCACGCTAGCTGCGTGTCCTGCTAACCCGAAGAGGCTGCTGGCTGGGCTTGCGCCTGCCGCCCGTTTTCTTGCTTGTGACAGGAGTGCATCAACTTGGCAAGTGCTTTGGCAAGTTGCTGACTGCTTCTAGGTGTCGGTGCTGGCCGGCCTGCCCAGCTCTTTTTCTTTCTGTGTGTTTACTAGGTATGCCTGGGCAGTCTACTTCCTCCGTACGTACGTGCGGGCGGCAAAAAGAAGCAGGGTCCAGCACCAAAATTGAACCCTGGATGGGCTGCAACTGGGGAACATGACCACGCGCCTTCGCCGATGCCTTCGCCGCCTACGCCTGTCCTTGCTTGAGGACGAATTACTATTCTCTAGTCAGTCAGCCAGCCAGCCAGCCAGTCAGTCACGGCAGCATCCTGTGGTGACGACTCGCCCCCGACCCCTTTGCCTCGAGCCGAGGATGGACAATGCAACTGGGACTGGGACTGGGACTGGGACTCGACTGCGACTCGACTGGCGTGCACTCAGGCAGCTCGTGCTCTACCCGACCCGCTCTGCCGCTGCTCGTCGAAAAAAAGAGAGCTACCGTTCTGCCATGGCGGTACTGTACCCATTTACTGTGGGTAGCTGGCTGGTCGGTGGGGGCCTTCTCCAGTCCAGCACCCAGGAAAGCACCTGCACCACACACTGTCACAGTACAGCACGGCACCCGTTGTCGGACCCAGCCCTGGAACCACAGAAACTCTATCTGCACGTACGGTGGCACAACAGACTCGTGCTACGTGCAGTACATGCACGTCTGCACCTCGACCCGACTTACCAACGGTATCGTAAGCAGCCGATATCAGATCGCATATAGGGGCCACAGTCGACAAGCTCTCGTGTCAAATTTGCTAACCTTTCCTCCTCGTTTCCCAAGCCTCAGCGCGTCTCCACGTCGGCCGCGGGTCGGGTCATCTGTCAGTGTCAGTCGCAGCCGTTGGGTTTTCAACGCCCGCTAGATGTCGACATTCTAGTTCCTGCACGCCACAGGCAACCCCCATCGCCAAGGAAACCAGGTTGGGGTCGACTGGATGAGACGCCCGCGTTGTCAGTGCAGAGGGCTAGGAACAGAGGGATATCCCAGACTTGACGCCTGCCACGACAAGGACTCGGGCTATTTGGGCACGCACAAAGACCCAACGCCCCACGCGCGTAAATACGACGAGCACAGTCAGTGACCCATAGGCACGAAGAGATTCGCAACACTCGTACGATTCCGCTGGTGGGCAAATCTGGTTTGTGTGGTCGTCCCGGGGTCTCATCAGAAAGACATGGGGCGGGACAGTGCCGTGCGGGAGGCATATGTGTTGACGGTACTGTGACGGTTCACTGTAGTCCATACGGACTAAGGTATGGCCTGCCCCAGCGCCTGCACCTGCACCCACCTGCATCTGCGCCTGCGCCTGCACCAGTGCCAGCGCCAGTACCAGTACCAGTACCAGTACCAGCAATCGTGAGAAAGGCTTGGTCTGGAGTAGACGCGCGCAAAGCTCAGACCCATGCGGCCCACCGTCCCACCGGCAGTAATTTGTGGGGAAAACCAAACCATCAGACAATCTGACAATATTCGCCCGCTCGCTATTGTCTTCTTTCGATCTGATGCCATGTGGAAGCCGGTGGGTCAGGACTCGAGACTTGAAAGAGCACGCAGTACCACTCTGCCACGGTACCAGCGCGTTAATCACCGCAGTATCGCGCTTCTTCCGGACAACGAGAAGCAGGGTCCCCAGGGCCTGAGCTGACTTCGTGTCGGCCTGTTGTGTGGACATGACCGTCTCCCAGGAGCAGTGTAAATTTTATGTTTGATATGACGTCTGCTGGCCGGTACGTACCATGATGGCTCGCGCCCGGTGTTCTGACCTATCTTGGCACGGCACGACCGATTTCGTCTTATGTTTCCTGTAAGGTACCGGCATGATCGAGAAAGAAGGTTGACGCCCTCGTCACACGATCGGTTTACATGTACTATGGACGGGCCGAGAGACGACCTGCCAGCTGGGCCACGACTCGGATTTGGGGGAAGGGGGGCCCGGCGGGGGGTGTGCGGCGAGCTTGAGAAACGACGGGAACAGCACTAGAGCAAAACTAGCAGCCGTTGACGGCACGAACTATTTCGCCTGATTGCGTCAACTCTGTTGGACCTGCTACCACAGTTCCACTACCCGGTGCAGGCAACTAAACGGTCTAAACCCAACGCAGCTCCACCGCCTGCGCAGATGCCACGGTACCTGCAGTTCGCCACGGTCGCTATCCTGTTACTGCGCGTTACTCTGCAGCAGGTATCGACAGGGCCCAAGTTGCATTCCATCTGCCAGAAGGCGCCCCGGGCCCATGCCGCTGACGAATCATGCCTATCTCATCACTCGCAACCAGACCTTTTCTTTGCCTCCCCCAGGGCCGGATACGACAAGGTAATCAACGAGAACGTTGTTCCCCACCTGTTTATTCCAGGCTTGGTATCCTTGATCCGACCGCGTAGCCCATGATCGCCGACTCAGCGCGCGGCTGTCGCTGACAGCCGGTATGAATCCTCGTTTTCGGATCACAACCGGCCTGGTACCTGTCTGGCGGATCTCCGTGGATCCATCCGATATAGAGGCAGATCGTGGGCTCTCGGCCGATGCTGACTCGGTCTTGCTTCCGGTGCGTCCTCGCTTGAGCCATTGCTGCCACAGCCCCCAATCATCGTCATCTCCCTCCCGTCGTCCTCGGGTCCCCGAGGAACAGACGCTCTGGGTACTGGCCCAGGACGCGTTCGTCTTTAGGCTCTGTCATTTCGATACCCACCCGCCAAGATGAACGCTCATCTTTTGATCAAGCTTTTTCGCGCTCACGAACCCAAAAGGAGGCATCGAATACGACTATTGGACTATAATAATGATGACTATAGACGTCGTTCGCCAGGGTCCGAATCCAGATTTACTATGGGGAAGCTCCCTCTGTGGCTGACTCCGCGCTGGGAGTAGCGCGATGCTCACAGCTCATCCTGGACGTCGGGTCCCCGGGGCTGCGGCAGCTAGCAAATGCCGCTGAACAAGGTCAATGGGCGTCGAGCTCGAATCCATTACTCCTGTACTTGATCAGTCACAGAGCGGTGACCGAGTGTGGGCACTCACGGCGCTTCTTTTTGTATCCCCCGGTACAGTACTGAATACCGACAACATCGCGCGGTATACTTTACACTATTATGTACGCAGCGTTTTATGTTACCCACCCACACTGGTGGATTTTCTCTGGGGGATCTGCCCCGAGCAGTGCTAGCCGAGATGACCCCCTCGACAAGCAACCCAGCAGCCCAACCAAGTTCAGAGTCAGACCGCTCACAACAGCTACCAGGGTACTTTTCGCAACTGCAGGTAGTGTACGGTTGGTCGAACAAACCTTCCAGGGCGGAGAGTTGCAGTGCGTATAGATACCCGCAGCACCCTGTCGGCGTACTATGTACTGCACCAACGTGATGCCCGGATGCTGGCGGACCGAGTGCGATGGAGTACATGTCGATCTCTCACAACAACACAAAGCACGTCCAGTTCAAAGCCAGACTACACGAAGCAATGCCGACCAGTTCCACTTCGGCATTTTACTTTTTTGCCCGGGCTAAATGGCGTGTTCCCTACAGGTCGTCGCACACCCAACTCCCAACTGTCGCTGACCGAACGACGAATTGGAATCCTTGACAGGACTGGGGACGCCGATACCAAAAGCTGCTGGCTCAACAGCCCACAGCTGCCACCTCGCCAGGTTATGGCGCAAGTATATCATGATGCAGCAAATTTGCGCTCCCAAATCTTATTCGTCAAGACGTTTCACATGCTCAATTGCCGTCGTGGCATCGAGATTCCGGGAAACGTGGGTATGTCCCGCAGGTGTGGCACTCAGATGCAGAGACACAGCAGAGGTCTGTAATCAAGGGGACGACAATCCTTTACCGAGGGCCCAGTGCCCAGCCAAGTCCCTGCTGCATGTGGCGTACGTCGTAGGCACGAACCACCTTCCCAAAACTCCAGTTGGTGGCTGCAAATAAGCGAGTCCCCACGTTTCAAGATATCAGTTGACCACCCAGGGCAAAGCAAGGCAACAAAAATGACAGGCTCGAGCTGGTCAGAGCATGACACGAAATTGACTCTCAAAGCTGAGTCTTCAGCATGCGTTTCAGGTGGCGCAAACAGCAGCTGCATGTCGGTGTACTGTCGACGTGCAGGTCCAAAGTCAAAAGTCCAGATCCACGAAGGGGTAGAATCAGGCACTACTGCCCCTGTGCCATCCACCCCTGACTGTGAGGGATCCCGCGATGTCTCCTCGGCGCCAATCGCGGCACCTGGGCGCCGACAAGGGCTGTCAACGCTACCGATGCCACAGCATCGGGTCGCCTCTCTCCGCACTCGAAAGTCGCCCGCGATCCAGAGTACCATCCACTTTCGGCCAACCCTTGCTGGACACTTCCGTCAGCACCGAGGCCACCGGGCGAGGCCTTACCAATAAGTGCGGGACGTTATTTCGGCAACCGCAACGGCGAGTGTCTATTGCCTGTCCTACATGTCGAGGATGTCAAGGTCGTCACTCGGCACAGCTGTTCGCACCTCGGCTACCACAGTAACGAGGCGCGGTCGTTCGTGATTATCCACATGCTTACCCTGAACCGCGGAAGCGAGGCCGGGCTGGCAACGTAGGGGAACCCACAGGGACGCGGATCTGATCATACAATTGTTGATCATCGTGGCCCCGTTGCCATCAGATATTCGCCGAGGGGCGGTGCGATGCCAAAATCTATTGTTGGGCCCTCCCTCGACCTCTTTCAGGAGTTTCGTCCGAGATCCGCGCCCCGTGCCCTGAGATGCGTGGAGGGAGCTCCCGAGGCTAGGAACCCTAAAAATGTGAGGAAACTTTGGTAAACATTGGACAGGCTCGAGGCCGCTTGTTTGACACGCTGGCTGGCCCGGAATCGAACCCCTTCTGTGCACACTTCGCCCGGATGCTTCCATCCCCATTCCACGCAGGGATCGTGGAAGCTTTCCATGCGGTTTGAGGTTCGACACACGCGAGCACGGACGTCGACGGGAGGGCCGAGTAGGATGCTTTACAGGCAGTATCATGCGCTGGTCTGGGTTTCTGACATCATGCAGGTCACCATCTGGACGAATGCACGTTCGATTATACTCTGCATGATCAACAGGCCGAATTGGAGGCGTCGAATCTGCAAGTTTGATTTCCAATGAGGCGGTGACCATATGAATCAGGGTACGTGAGTTCCAGCAACCTGCGTGTCCCCCTTGCCGCGGCATCCATGGGTCGCTCGCCTAATCCTCTGCAATTACACAGTACGTCCTTCCAGGGCCTACCACTGATCGAGAATGCCTGCCTCTTCCCCATTGACCTCATCAACAGCGATATCGTGGGTCCTGCATTCCTCCGAAGATGACCCCGGCCGACCCGCCCAGGGACTGAAGTCTGAGCCACCCAAAAGAACCCTCCCTCGTCCCCAAAGAGTGACGACGCCTGAGCCGCAGGGCAGCCCCGGGGTCGCTAGGGCAAGGGCGGACATGGGACGACAAGGGGTCGCATGAATCTGCAGCCCACCGGGACAGATGAGCATGACTACGATCGTGGCAGGGCGAATGCCTTTACGAATACCCTAAACCATGGGAATGCTAATATTGCCATGCAGATAGAATGAAATATTGGCAATAGTATAGACTGTGGGCCCCCCCGTGATATTCTGGAGGGCGAACAGCCGGCGATGCGATTAACGAACCAGGCCTCCGTTGAAGAAATCCAACCACCCCCACCCCTACCGTCACCCATTGCTGCCGACAGGAGCACGGGTCCAATATTGCTAGTGGCGCCTGGGTGACGTTGGTGTTCAGCCTTGTTCGCATGAGCTGAATTAGGGGGGGTATAACGCTTGGCTGCTGGTATGTACTAGTAAGTGCACTGGGGAGTGAAGGTATCTGCCAGCTTTTTGAGACTCGACCCGGAATTGGACCCTCGTTGCGAATATCAAGTCTGATATTGACCACATGAGTACAACTCTCTTCAAGCAGCGGTCGTCTCGCATCGTCTGGTCTTGTTTGCTCGCGCATTGCCTGAGTTGGAAGGTGAGAGAGCGTTCTGACAACTCACTGCCCGTGATGTGGTAGCCAGATAAGGCGTGGCACGTGTGCAGCGAAATGCAGTGCAGATACTCAGACAGACAGTGTGATGTGATGCTATGATCCATTTTCCAAAAAACGTTACATGGGTTATCAACTTTAATCGGATCGTCAGGACAGGAGTGCGATGGTGCGTGCTTTTCAGCGGGGACCCTCTTTGTACCGGTACTTTTTTCGTTGATCCCTCGGTTCGAGGGGAGGTTTTTGGTTGAGGGGGGGGGGGGGTGTGCAAGCCTACAGTTCCCAGGTCCCACCAGGGCCAGGTTCAGACTCCTGAAATAGTTCACTCACGAGGGCCGAGCATCTGCCGACGGGTATCTCAATTTTGTCTTGTCAGGGTGCGGTCTAAAAACAAATGTTTTGGGGCAGGACGATGATGATGCTGCTGATGGTGCATGGCTGATGGAGGCGACTGATGGTGTGGGGGCGGCGAGTGACAAGGACGAAATCTGAAGAAGTGAAGGGCTGCTGCCGCTGTCTCAAGACGATAGCCGCATGCTGAACTTGGCAAGGCGCGGCCCCTGAAGGCTCGGCGGCTCGGTAAGCTCCGACGTCAAGCAAGAGAGCCTCGCCCTCGAGGCCGTTGGCCCGTTGAATCGAGAGCTCAGCGTGCGCGAGTCAAGAGTCGAGCGTCTGTAACAAGGACGGGGCTGGCCGACGGTTGTGAAAGGGCAGATCACTAATAATTGTCCGTTGTGAAGGCCAGACTCACGGTGACAGAAGATATGATAACAGATAGTGATAATGCAAATGCGGGGTGGGATTTGGGAAGACGCTCACTGGGCACTAGCAGATCCAAGTGTGTTCTGTGCAGTCGCTCTGTTAAACTGGACTCCGATCCTCGTCATGGCCGATCGCGGGGCGACCACCCGCAGGCTCGCTCACTTTTGCTAGCTCCAGCGTATCAATTCAGATCCGTCAGTCCCGCGAGGCAACAAAAAAAACATCCACAAGCTCTACCTCACCATCAAACTGTACGAACCTTTTGACGCCGGCCACGTTTTTGTTAATTCAAGCAGCACACCCTTGTTGACCTTGACTAGCATTGGCTAAAAAAGGGCCACCATTTGGCATCGTGTGATCGCGCGTCCGGCACTTCCGCTCAGGACAGGGCATTCGGACTCGCCAGTCCCTTCACTTAACCTGCGACGACTGCCTCATCCACGGCGCCAACCAGGCTCCACTCCCGGGGAGACATAGGCAAACACAGAAACAGAAACAGCAACAGACGCAACGGTTAGACTTTTCAACGGCTCTCCGCCTCAACGTCGCCCACCATGGCAGAGCTCCAGAACGCCAACCCCACCATCATCAACCTGTCTGAGCTCCCCACCAGGAGGCGCCAAAAGCAGAGCCAACGGCGTGATGACGACCTCACCACCTTCTTGCCGAGGCCGCCCCACTGGGAGAAGGTCCTCCATGAGACCTTTGAGGGCTTCGAGAGCAAGTCCGTGTCGGACAGCTCCGATGCTGAGGACCCCATCGACGAGCAGGAAATCTTTGGTATGTGAACAGTCTGCAAGTCCTTTGTCGTTTTTCTTCTCAGCGGGATATCCGCTGTGTACACCCCTGTGCCCTGCCGCAGTTGCGCCACACAATGCCCCGGGGCAATCAAGTCTTGCCGATTTCGTTTCATGGCTTTTCCGGTTGCTGCACACTTGCTGTCCAGGTCCCTATGCTGCCAGCTCCCGGCAGCGCAGCATCTGGTTTCATGGGCCGTTGGCCATTCTGTTAAGGTTGGGTTTCATTACTCCCTGGGACGGCATGGTCGTGGTCGCGTTCTAGAACGTGTAGCCGGCGGGCATTGGGCAATCATTTGTTTCACAGCTGCCTTCCAGAACATGGAACAGCTGACGTCTCACAGATCTGATCTCCACGATTTCCGATCCGGAGCATCCCCTCACTCTCGGACAGCTCGCCGTTGTCAATCTTCCGGATATCCGCCTTGATCCGCCCGCCGCCCCCGGGGTGGGGCCAAGCCTGGACAGAGTGACCACGGTCACCATCGAGCTGACTCCCACTGTCAACCACTGCAGCCTGGCCACCATCATTGGCCTTGCCGTGCGTGTGCGCCTCGAGGCCTGCCTGCCGCCAAACTACAGGGTCGACGTCTGCATGAAGGACGGCTCCCACGCGCAGGACGACCAGGTGAACAAGCAGCTCGCCGACAAGGAGCGCGTGGCCGCGGCCCTGGAGAACGACACTCTCAAGCGAACCCTCGACACCATGATGGAGACGTGCGTGAGCGGATATGCCAAAGAGATTGACTCGGACTGAGTGACATCGACTCTTCGCGTCGATTCGTGTGAGACCAAGTCCATACAACACAGTACACGAGCGGGACCCTGGGCACAGCCATGCCCCCGGCGCAGCGTTGCAGGTGTTCAGGATGCCACGTCGTAGGAAATAGGGGACTGCAACCCAGGAGAGCGAGCGTGGCGTACCTTCAGCCATGCCATCACGAGATAGCAGAGCATCAATGCTACGACCTCGAACGTCCTGCCACGCGCTGCGAGGATCAGCGTCCTGGGCATCCCCCGGCGCGGATGGCGGGGTTTCGAATCACCCGCCAAGTTTAAGCTTTTGGCCATGGAAGGCGTCCGCTGTCTGGGCGGCTTTTGGGAAAATAGGCTGCTGGACAGTGGTCTGCAGCAGCAGCATCGGACCGGGGCTTGGGTGATGCACATCGAGCCCCCAGCTGCCCCAAGTTGCCGAATAGGATTGCTTCGAAGGGCGAGGGCTTTCGAAACCCTGGGTTGGGGTCTGCGCCATGGTGTATCATCCCAATGGGGCACACACACACACAAACACAAACACAGCCTGCCTCTCCTTTCTGGACCCCCTGAAATCCCGATGTACCTTACATCCGATCTATGTTAGAGAAGTTTTGAGCGGTTTTCTAGAATCCGGCTGCCACAATGCCCAGGAGCTAAACTACTTTCCGGGGATGATGTGCTCGACAGTGTGTGATCCCCTCTAGCCTTGGTCTGCTGTGTGTCGACGTGCAATGTCCCTATTCCCCAGCTGGCCTGGCTGGGTACATAGGATATCCAGCGGCCGAGGCAGGCGGACCAACGGAGGGGGTAAGCTCTTTGCCCGCCTCTGCCACCGTTGTATTTTAGACCGCCCACGTCGTACCGAACAACAGGGAAGTACGGTACGCTAGGGTTGGGCTGGACTCACCCCTCGTGGCATGGCCCGCGATCTATAACGCACCTGGAGGTTTGCCTATGTGGTAATAAGAAAGCAGGCTTGTGTGGATTAACAAGTTTAACGTGCTTGGATCTAACGCGGCGCCATGCGGGCTGTTCCAGGTTTCTGGTCCAGGGGCCCTAACTACGGCGGCCCTCCCATGGACCCCCGATCCGGTGCCCGGTGTGTACTTTTAACACGCCTCTGGTACTGCCATCCCGTCAAGTACCGAGCCCCCTTCGCCCTGGGCGTTTCCACCCTTTCTTTCCCCACGCCCTCGCTCACCTTGCTTGACCTGGGGGGGGGGGAGGCTGCTGCCCCTCGAGAGCCTCAAAAGCCGACGGGAAGTTCTGCACCACACACACACCCCGACTCCCCTTTCCCCCCAGCCCAATGCTACCTATATCTGGGCGCAGAAACAGTAAGTGAACAGAGGTGCGACGACAGCAGCATGCACTGTCGCAATGCACGCGCACACCCGCCAGCCGGTCCAGCCTTATAGCGGACACAATAACAAGCGTGGACCAGTAAGAAAAGGGACTCGATATGCTTTCCTCGTCTGATCTGTGTGTGTGTGCTCCTGCTCCTGCCCGCCGCCCTCTCGCAATCCCATGCCGCGACGACACTAGCACAGCAAAGAAGAAACCAACATCGGCAGGCTTTGTTCTGTGCGTCGGCCCTACCGACGACACGCAACCAGAAAAGACGGAGGGTCTGATCTTCCTCTCGGCCACAGTCTTACCGCGGATCGCCCCAAGATCGCCTGTCTCAGGTCCTTCCAGCAGCCTTCCTTTTCCCAACTTCCCCCCGGTCGGGGAAGGGGGAGCGACCAAGATGTGTGGGTGACAGAATTAGCCATTCCGGCGAACGCTCGATAAGGTTTTTCTTGGCGGAGGGTAGACCTTGTGCTGTGCGCACAAACTTGCAGACCATGTAGATATGTACACAGTAGCTTAGAAATCGCACGTACTTCCTTTCGTCCAGAGTTTCCTCGCTCCAACCCTTCTCAATACCCTTTCCCAGCCCCTCCTCACACCCAAGGATGTGTGGGGTATCATTGCGAAACCAACAATGGATACCTCTCTCGGTCTGGTTCGGCGTGGGGGAAGTAGGGAAAAAGGGAGGGGGGGCATCGCAACTGCCGCCCCGTTGCAGCAATGGAGGGCACACACATGTACACACACCGCATGGCTTGTTCCCTCGGGGTGACGAGAAGAGAAGAAATAATAGGAAAACACATAATCCTGTGCGCAAATCGAGGAATATCTCCCGAGGTCACGGCCACGCCCGCTCACGGGTCCCGAAATCGCGGGATCTCACGGTGTGCGGTGTGGACCTGCTTGCACACCCTCTCCCTCTCTATCCCTTTCTCCCTCTACCTCACAATACATGGCACATCCCCGAAGTTTAACACAGCTGACAGACGCCCTGCACCAGCCTGGCAGGAAATACGTAGCCTGTGGGATGGATTGGGGGGGTTAGTAGCTGGCTTAGCTTTCAAAAAGCCCTGGGAAGTTGGCCTAACTGCCTACCCGGGGCCCCCGTCAGCAGGCCAGCCCTGGGTTCTGCACACCCCTTCCAACCCCAAAGAAATAAGGTTCTACCTCGGCAGGAAACAAGTCCCTCGATGTACAGTACCTACGTGCTGCTCTTTTACCCCCTGGCCTTCCTATCCCTGAGACCTCTTTCCAACCAGCTTCTGTCGTTCTCGAGCAACTCTAGGGCGAGGATGGGGGGGGGGGGGCGTCCAGGTGATTGTCAGCATGGACGTGTCGAGGGGTTGTTTTCTCTCTTCCCCGCAAAAAGAAAGAGCAGACGGGGGCAGGTTAGGGTAGTTCAAGCAGAAAGAATCCGCGGCCAATTCCGATCACATTTTCCAGAAGGAATTCCAGCCATCAGGAACACTCGCGCGAGCCTTCCTCAACTTGGTCTGGTTTCTCGACACTAGGGAAGCTTCTCTGGCCTGGAACCTTGCGGCCTGGGGAGTGTGGGTTTAGGTGGCAGGTGGTTGCGTTGGGCATTGTGTGTGTGTGCGTGTGTGCCCTGCGTGCATCGTCGGTAGCCAGGCAAAGCAAGCCAGCCAGTCACCCAGTTGTGGGCCAGCCTGCCAGCCAGTGTTGCGTGCGTGCGTGTATGTAGGGACCGGGGGTACATCACGTAGCGCGGATGTGAGACGAACTCCGACGCCTGCTAGTCTCTCAGGGTATCGACAATAACACAATGGCAGCTATTAAGCAGGAAATCCCAAAACGATAAAATCATGGAAGGGCGGCCGGCCTAGCTAGCTACCCGGCAGTGTAAATTGCAGGCGGGGGAGGAGGGGTGCGAGGTTTTGGAGAGACGACCAGGGGACAAGAGGGGTGGAGGGGGGGCGTGTGTGGCTTGCTCTCTCTCTCTCTTTCTCCCAATGGCCTACGCGCACCTGCTTGCCCCAAGTACCCAGGTACGCTGGATCTGGTAAAATAGATGCTGTACGCGGTCGTGGCGGTATACACGCCTGCCTCCCACAGCAGGTACGCTACCACCAAACGCACTCCTCTCAACTGTCCGGCTCCAGGGGAATGCTTGCCTGTCCAAGGAGAAGGTTCTGGGGGCCCCAGCCCGCCACAGCAGCCAGGCGTCTAGGGCGCTGGCGCCGTAGCAGCGGGCTTTGCCATCGAGTTTCGACTGAGCGCTTCGAGTGGTGCGCTTCCGCCGGCTTGGATCTTCGCGCACCTGGCGCACCAGTCTGTCGGCCCTACTTGGTGCGTCAGTCCCTGCTTAGGGCAGGAGGCGCTGCTGATCTCTCCTTGTACCTGGCCAAGCTGGCTTAGCAAGCAGAAAGGGCTGGTGATTTTGCCACCGGGGGCCCGATCGGCGTTATTGTATAGTGTATGTGGTTGTATATTTTCCCGACTATGTGCCTGCGTGCGTACGTATGCTAGTGTATATATGTATTTACTGTATGCGCCCGTACTTTGTGTTAATGTCGATATTGTTTTGTAGACTACTTGGCAGCAGACGGACCGACTGTTTCTGCGCCCGGCGACCATAAATAGTGTCGCCGTCTCATCTGAATCCTGGTGGCAACTGCTGGCTGGAATCGGCAGGGTCACATTCATCTGTAACTGGAGACGCATGTCCAGTCAATGTCAACAGTGAGGTAGCATGCGGAGGCGTTCCCCCCTCCCTGCCTTCACCAGCGGCAGGCCCGTACCTACTAGGCACAAGGTGTCAGGCGCATGGCTTGGGTACAATGTCGGTGACTCTGGTCGTAGAACTACATCCCTCAGGCCCGAATCATATCGAGTGTTGGCCAAACCATGCTGAATTAACTATTCACCCGGAACTCCACCACCATGCGACTCCAGGCTTGATCTTGCAACACCGGACCGAGAATCTTAAAAAAAATCTCACAGCGGCTGGGCCGAGTATCTGTTTGAAGCAATGTTCGTAGACAGGAACACCCCAGCTCTCTTTTCCCCCCTTAGATCTCCCCCAGAGTACCGCCCTCGATCAGATCTTGGTAGAACTCGGGCTCTAAGAATTTGGCAACGGAAACGTCCTCGCTGAGGCCCTTCCTCCTGCGGGTCTTGAGAACGAAGTCGCGGGCCGTCGCCTGCGCGCTGGCGGGCTGCAAGGGCCTGATGACAATGTCCCTGTCGAGCGGGTCGCCCGGCACGATGCTCCATCTGTCAAATACCAAAGACAGCATGGCGCCCTCGGTGTTGATTCGCAGATCGGTCTCGAACCCGAATGAGTCGATCACGGGTATCAGCCCGCTCACACGATACAACGGGGTGCCCACGATCGGCCCGTCTTGGAGCACGTGTCCCCGCCGCCTCGCCAGGACCGTGTACAGGGACGACACCGCGTCCTGACTTCCTGTCATCGACACCGAGTACATGGGCTCCATCAGGCGGGGGGACGCCATCAGAAACGACGAGTAGCAAGCTCTTCGGGAAGTGGGGATCACCTGCCCTCCTCCCCGGAAAATCGCCTCGTCGGCCAGTGAGATGTCTGTAATCTTGAATTTTGTGTTGCGGATGGCTGCAGGTAGCGTTAGCGAGAGATCATAATTGCAGCTACGTGTGCTGCTAGCTACACAAGATTGTGCAAGAATGTGACAGCCACGACAGGAGTTGGGTAAAAGAGCTGACGCGATGGTCTTGGCAAGGGATTTAATCTCGTGGCTGCATTCACATGGGTCCGCGGGTACCGTTCCCCCCCAACTGGAGGGGAGTGTGAGCTGACGGCAGCCGCTGACAGCGTGAGACCTCACCGCACCTCTTTCCACAGCCGTTACTGGTTTGGGAAGGCGGCCTGAACCCCAGATCGGCTCTTGACCGGCAGTGATAACGGTAGTGGATGAGGATGGCAGGTGTCAATGGCATCCACGCGTACGACACCACGAGCATAGATAGGAGTCAGAGTGGGATGCTTGTGCACTTACGTTCTTCACAGAGCGGGCCTTCTCGAGTGGCCCAGCTGAACCCCTGACGGATTGGCTCTTTCACGGTGTTCAGGAGTCGTTTGTCAACCTGTTGCAGATCCGAGTTAGCGATTCGTCAAGCCGAAGCGACGGGCTGGCAACGTGCAGACTCTCTGACATCCCAGCTCACCCCGTCACAGGACTGCGGACTTGGCAATTGCACTTACCTCGCCAGGCAGAGTATCATCTTGCAAGATGTTCGGGCCCATCTCGTCCGGGCCAAAGGCCCAGATGCTTCGGGCTGCCAACCTGTCCCACTCGTACTTCTCTTCGAAGTATTTGGCGATTTTACGGATCGGCTCCTTGATGCTGACGGCCCCCAATTCGATGTCCCTTGCGATGCCGTCCTCCAACGGCTCAGCCACCATAGTGATTTTGTTCTTCTTGTTTGGTGTTATGGCGTAGCATTTCGTCCGTGATTGCTCGACGACCGTCTCGCAGAATCGAGTGACGGGATCGGAGACCTTGATCTCCATATCCGCGTACAAGCGACGCAGGTCGTGCAGCACACAGTCCATATAGAGCTCGCCAGTGCCCAGAATGATATGTTCACCAGACTCCTCCACTTTGGTGTTGATCAGGGGATAGCTCTTGTTGATCTTCCGTATGCCGTCAAGCATCTTCGGAAGCTCTGAAGGATTTATCGGCTCGACTGCGACCTTGAGGACTGACTCTGTAAAATGGGTGACGGGTTTGAAGATGTATGCGTCTTCGTCATCCTCGAACTGCTTGTCGACGATCGTAGCAGACTTTACGATGGAATTGTCAACCCCACCAAGGAGCACCCAGTTGCCTGCTGGTACACCGTCCACGGGAATGTTGTATCTCGTCTCTGCGATCCAAACATCCGAGACCCGTGCGACGGCCATGTCTTCCTCGTCGTCCAACGAATAACCCTCTCCTAGAACACGGACCTCCGCGCCTGGGCGAGCAATGCCACTCATGACACGACCCAGCGAGTAGAAGCTCTTCGCATCCGACGAGTTGAACAACTTCGTGACGTACACGACCACCGGGCCGTTCTGGTCACAGACTTTCATGGATTCCGCAATCTTTGTATCCAGTGGGCCAGTGTAGTACCGTTCGAGATGCCTCTCAGCTGCCTCGGCGGGGGAAGGAATGTGCTGCACGATCATGTCGACGAATCCTGTAGATGGGCCAAAGAACTGCTCGCATACCAACTTGAGGAGGACTTTGGCGTCTGTCTTGTACTGTGATGGCTTGAGGGATATACCGAGCGGGCTCAGGGTTGCTTTCAGCTCATCTGGATTCTTGCTGATCGTGTGAGAATACAGCTTGTAGATCGGCTCCAAGATGAAGTTGAGGAAGGACCTCTTTGCCCCTTCCTCGATCGGTTTTCTGGTGAATGAGCGCTTCCTTGGGTTGAAGTACACGTCACCCCACAGGCGCCGGGCAAACTCTTCCATGTTGACACCACCAAAGCTGTCGGAATACATCTTGGCAAACGACTGCAAGGTGAAGCACCAGCCCATATCAGCACAAGCAAAGAGCACGTTGCCCTTTTCGGGGCTCAGCCGCCTCTCCTCTCCCCTCCCGGGTATTGTGTTTTCTATGACGGTGTTGACTTCCTCCACCACGTGCCTCAGCTTGAAGTATGCGTCATTAGGCGGCAATTTGAGCTCCAGAATAAGACGGTCCATCTTGTTAATGATGAGCGTCAGGGGTATGTCTTCCAGGACTGCGTGCCTGATGATTTGTTCCGTGTTGACCTGGACGCCTTCCACAACGTCAACCACGAGACAGACACCATCCACCAGTCGTAATGAAGCCGCAACCTCGTCCACAAAGTTGACATGGCCGGGAGTATCGATGACGTTGACAAGGTGTGATTTTCCCTTTGTGCTCTGCAGCACAAGGCTCATGGGCGATGCCTTCACGGAGAGACCCCGGTCTCTTTCGATAACATGTACGTCGGTGTATCGCATTTGCTCGTCACGATTCTTGCCCGTGCGCTTCTCCAACCGGTCGTTGATGTCGTGGGTCTCCAGTACCAGCATGTCCATGAACGCCGTCTTGCCGTGATGAAGGTGCCCTGCGAGGGCCACGTTCCGCGTCTGCTCGGGGAAGTTCATCAGGTCGGTCATGAAGCTCCTGTCGAAGAACACACGCGGCAGGTCGGCCTCCTCGACGGTGAACTTCTTCTGCTCCACGGGTGCAATGATCGGCTCGGTCAGGGGCTGCGCATCCTCCTCTTGCACGAGCGTCTCGACGCCTTCTCCGTATACCTGCGCTGCCGTCGGGTAGTATTGCTTATCTTCGTGGAGTACAACGGCGTTCGAGGGGCCATCTGCGATCGAGGAAGTCAGCGAGGGGCGTTGGAAGTCGCGTTGCGACTCGAGGCGGTAACGTACCGTCTACCTCCATAAGCTCCTGGCCGGCTGCGCCTTGGTCGTCCTCGGCATACTCGTCGTCGTAGACGTAGTTGCCCGCGTCGACGCCATGCTGGGACTCGTCCTCTGATGCGTCGGCCTCCTCGCCAATAAAGTTGCCGAATCTGGGAGAGAAATCAATTGTCAGTTGGGAGCCGAGGGTCGCTCGGAGATGATGGCGTTCACGTACTCATCGTAGAGGTCATCCATGGCGGCTGTGGTTTGCGGAGGGGGGAGAGTAGGAGGCGGGGATGGCAGACAAGCTGTCAGTTGGTCGCGCGCTGGGTGTGAGAGCTACGCGACTGCTGGAGTGCAGCTTCCATCTCAAATTTCGGCGAGGCTGACGTCCAAGGCAAAGCTAGCGCCCCACTTAAAACTGAGGTGCCTGCTCTGAGTGGCCGGGCGGCACATGCAAGCTGCTGGACCCCTGGCGGACCTGGCAGAAAGGCGGGCCAAAGTTTGGGTGGCCCCCCAAGACCGTAACTCCGAGCAGCTGAGCAGCCAGTAGGAACTGTACGACTCGACTCAAACCACCGCCTGCAAGCCATTCCCGAGTTCGGCAGCGGTGGGGATACTCGATTAATATTCGCATGGTTCTGCACTCTGTTGGGTCCACACCGCAATCCACAGCTAACGGCATCCCACCACGTCCCATCAATCCCAATCGCCTACAAATAAGACACCTCTACGCGCTGACGACGACCTTGGCTCCCGATTGTTCTGTTCCGTTCCGTCCTGTCCTGTCCTCAGTCCTGCTCCATCCGTTCTCGCCTGCCCTGCCTGATTTGCACTTCACCGCCGAAAAGCGTTGCCGTTTGTTGTTGCTTGTTTGTTCTAGACGACTCCTCACGTTCAAACGTACTCCATCATGTCCACCCTCCCTCCCGTCTACATTGCCTCCGTGGCACGAACCCCCGTTGGATCTTTCCTCGGGTGAGCTTGAACTCGACCTGTCCTTGCACCCAGGACAGCGGCAACTATGCCCGGAGATGCCCTAGACTGACACTGGCCTGCGTCTGCCCACAGGTCCCTCTCGAGCCTCACGGCTGTTCAGCTGGGCTCTCACGCCATCAAGGGTTTGTAACCTGCCCTTTTTGCACCATCTTCCACTCCGGCAGCTCAGACTTGCTAACATGGTTCACAGCTGCTGTCGAGCGAGTGCCTGAGATCAAGCCCCAGGACGTTGAAGAGGTCTTCTTTGGCAATGTGCTCTCGGCTGGGTAGGCAGCTCTGACGTCTGGCTTGTTCTCCTCAATTGTGCTGACGCGCCCCAGCTTGGGCCAGAACCCTGCCCGTCAATGCGCCATCAACGCTGGGCTCGACGAGGCTACGGTCGCCACAACGGTGAACAAGGTCTGCGCCTCGGGGCTTAAGGCCATCATCCTGGGCGCCCAGACCATCATGACCGGCAACGCGTCCATTGTTGTGGCTGGAGGCACCGAGTCCATGTCCAACACGCCTCACTACCTCCCCAACCTCCGCACGGGCGTCAAGTACGGTGACGCTGGCCTGATCGACGGAGTGCAGAAGGATGGTCTGAGGGACGCCTACGGCAAGCAGGAGCTCATGGGCATGCAGGGCGAGCTGTGCGCTTCCACCTACGAGATCACCCGTGAGCAGCAGGACGAGTACGCCATCAAGACCTACCAGAAGGCTCAGGCCGCTACCGAGGCCGGTGTCTTCAAGGCCGAGATCGCCCCCATCGAGGTCAGCGGCGGCCGTGGCAAGCCTGCTGTCAAGGTCGAGCGTGACGAGGAGGTCAAGAACCTCAACATTGAGAGGCTCAAGGGCGCCAGGCCCGTCTTCATCCCCGGCACCGGCACCGTCACTGCTGCCAACGCCTCCCCCATCAACGATGGTGCCTCCGCCGTCGTCCTCGTCTCCGAGGCCAAGCTGAAGGAGCTGGGCATCAAGCCCATTGCCAAGATCCTCGGCTGGGGAGACGCCGCCCACGCGCCCGAGAAATTCACCACCGCCCCTTCGCTGGCCATCCCCAAGGCCATCAAGCACGCCGGCCTGACCGCCGACAAGGTCGACTTCTACGAAATCAACGAGGCCTTCTCCGTCGTTTCCCTGGCCAACATTAAGCTGCTGAACCTCGACGCCGAGAAGGTCAACGTTTTCGGCGGCTCCGTCGCCATTGGTCACCCGCTCGGCTGCTCTGGCGCCCGTATCGTCACGACCCTGACGACGGTGCTCAGGGAGAAGAAGGCCAAGATTGGCTGCGTTGGTATCTGCAACGGTGGCGGCGGCGCTTCCGCTCTCGTCATCGAGAGCCTGCAGTAAGCAACGATAAAACTGCGGCCACCTCATATCTTGCTTCATAAAACAAAAGTTGTGTCGGCCGAAGAGCCACTGAATGCTTTTTGTCGCGGATATACATAGAAAGTCCTCGAATAGCTAGCTGGACTTGGGTAATGAAATACAATGTCACTGAGTGGGCCTAAGCTCGTTTGATTGATAGGCTTCTCAACGCGTGAGGTCCACACAAGAGCCTCTGCCAATTTTGTAGCGGTTACACGAGGGGTCAGTATAATAACTCTTGTCTGTATTTTGACCATGCAGTGATCTTTCCCTTGTACTGGGCATCCGGCTCCAATAATGATGGTCCAATTGCTTACGAGTTTCGCCCGTAAAACTGACAAGCCTAGCGCGAATATTCCGGGGATGAACAGAGATTTCCATATCAATAAACTTGGGAGCCAACCTCAGAACGGAGCCAGCCACTAATTTTTGGAGTTTCTCAAAAGCCATAACAATCTTCCAACATTCGAGCTGAACCACCTTTGCTTTGTGAGGACCGCCCGTTGTTCGGAATCACCTGTCCATCTGAGCCAGACGTTGTCCTCGCAATCTAGCAGTGATCAGTATCGCCCATGACGATCACATTCCACTTGTCGAAGAAGATCTGGCCGCTGGTCCACATCTGAAGCTGCGGAGGCGCGTATACGGAGTTAGCACGAGGATCGCAACTGAACCTGATGTCGTGCGCACCATCGGCTATGGCGCCGAAGCTGTCGATCCAAAAGTTATAATCGTTGTCGTTGCACCAGTCTGCATGATAGCCGCGTCAGTGGTGTCTCAAAAAGTTGTGGACTTATTATTCAGTGGCCACTCAAATCGCAAATGCCCAACAGGTGAGGTATATGCTGCCAAATGTGGATGGCGCAGACTGGCTTTCATAGCTGACTCACAAATGGCGGATTGATCTGAGCATGAGACACGACCACAAGATCCCTTGTGAGTGTCAGTCATCTGCTACGGATCCTAAAGTGACGAGTTCTGGAATTTTCCAAAACATGAAAGACAGAGATCGGTATAAGGAGGAGAATGGTGCTTACAGGGCCAGGAGGCATACCAGGCCTTCCAGGGATTCCACGGAGGTAACTGATGCCATCGTCGATGGCCGACTTCAGCGCGTCCCTCCTCCACCCGCATTTTAGGTAGCCGTCGGTCAGATTATGCTCAGGAGGGGGCGGGGGTGGGTAGGGGGGATAGTCCCTGTTCAGGTCAGAATTTCTTGATCTGTTTGTTCTTTTCCTTGATTTAAACTTTTTGGGGTAGGGAAGCTCACATTTTGGGGAGTGGGTAGCCTGGCCAGGTGGTGTTTATGTGTTGCCAGACGTCCTGGACTGTTCCAGTGAGGTTGAAGCGGAGGGCACCTGGGATTTCGGGTTGGACGGTCCTGCAAACCCTCTGGCTTAGTCCTTGTTCATGACCATCACGAGCAGATCCTTCATTTCTCCCGTGGAGCGAAATTCTACAGCTGGTTCGACATATCTTTCTGCTGAATCGAGGCGGGCTTGAAGATGGGTACTCGACACTGTAGACAGCTGTGGTATGTTCTGAGAAAGGCACGTACCATGTGATGTTCACGATCTCGTAGCCATCGATTGGAGACGGATTACCCACAGCCTGTCAACCGTGTTAGCTTCTGCTGGCTTTGCAAGCCAAAACATTGTCGAAACACAGCATGATGATTGGGCACAGGGAAGGGGTTCTTTTGGATGACAACAAGTACGAGGCTTGCGAGATTCTTGAAATTGACAGAGGTGGAGGATTGGGAGAGACCGTAGCAGCTTAAACTGACTTACATTGACGACGAAGCCAACCATGGCGACAATGATGACGAATGCGAAGCCCTGCATAATGGCAATCGACTGGATGGTTGGCTTGATGATTTGGATGTTCTCTGGAAGGGTTTGGCGGAATCTGGAACAACGTGTCTGCTTTCTTGATCTTGACATGTTCTGATTGTTGTTGGTGCCGGAAAGGAAGCCCCTTGAATTTGACTTGGGGCAGGTGGGCGGCGACGGTATCACAGTGGGAAGGAGCATATTACAGCAGGACTTCTTTCCGTAAACACCGTGATCTGGAAATTCTTCCCTTTGGGCAGTTCAAGAACTACATTGGGAATTTTATTTTCTCTTGGTAGACCTTTTGCTCTCAGAAGATACATCGGAATGCTCCTTTCAAATGCAGGTGAGGACATCCTTTTTTGAAGACTGCTCTGTGAAAAAAATAAATTCAGGCGATACCATCATCATAGGGAACAAGAGTTAAAGCCCTCTATGGCGGGGAATGTTCTCTGTCAAATATCAATTACCTGGGTGGCAGCAGAACTCACTTTTGCAAGTAACCTTTTTCTTTGTACTTGTTGGATATGGAATGGTGTTCCTGCATGGACCTTTGCATTTATCGAGATTCAACTGCCCAACGATGACGTATTGACCATGTGAAGTTCAATGCTGATACACATGAGACTTCCAGACACGAGGAATGGTTCCAAGCCGGAAGCGGCCGAGCCAACTCCTTCAGCACAGGCTAGGTATCTATTGACATGGGATGGATGGAAGGACATCACCGGAAGGACCTGTTATTCACATTGATCCGTTCAGTGGTAAGATTGCGAAGCACCTGGTATCCAGTGCTGCCTTCCATATATTGTGTAATACCTGCACACCTGCGTTGTCGGAAATGATCGCGTCGTCTGGGTGCTGGGTGGCTGATGCTAGCTTTATCGGGCCCATGTCTGCCTTGTGACTTGACAGGGAAGGTACCTTGTCTTTGTCCCTCCGAGTCAGTGTTATCGATAAGGGAACCCAAACAGGACCCCGCGACCTCTTCTGGGATTTTTTTTTGGAGGGACGCGACCGCGTTTCGAAAATCTTTGCGCAGTCATCATCATCAATCCCCCTTTGACGGCCATAAAGAAATTGTCCATCCTTCCACACCTTGGCTAAGGCTGTCATCTATAGTGTTTGTCTTCCATCACAGCATCGCGGTGTTCCAAGATGCGTTACGTCCTTGTTTCCGGCGGAGTGATCTCTGGTACTGTCCGACCCATCCCACCTTGCCAATGCGGGCTCCCCTTTTCCGTCGCCTCGCATCGCTAACAATGGACATTAGGCGTGGGGAAGGGCATCATCGCCTCGTCCACCGGTCTGGTTCGTTTGCCATGAGCTCAAATATTCCAGCATAGGAGATTCTGATAGGACCTTCAACAGCTTCTGAAGACACTCGGATTGAGGGTCAGTTGCGTCAAGATCGACCCCTATGTGTCGGTCGATGCAGGCCTCATGGCCCCTGCAGAGCACGGCGAATGTTTTGTGCTGCAGTCCGGTTCGTAGCAAAACACCATCGCCAAATTGGCTGCGTACTGAGACTTTAGCCAGGTTCCGAGGTCGATTTGGATCTCGGGAACTACGAAAGGTACCTTGCCTTGACCCTGGCCGGCGATAACAACATCACCACCGGCAAGATCTATCAACATGTACGCGTGCCCCAATTGCATCTGTGCTTCTCAGTATTCTGACGGTCATCATCTAGGTCATTCAGAAGGAGCGTCGAGGTGACTACCTCGGAAAGACCGTCCAGATGTAAGTACTCATCGCCATCTCCCTGCGCATGCACGTGCAGCGTGCATGCTTTCAACCTGTCTCTCATCTTAGCCTCGGACCGCCACTCGTTGCAATCTGGCTGACCTTCGTAGCGTTCCACACGTCACAAATGCCATCAAGGACTGGATTAAGCGCGTCGCCAAGGTCCCAGTAGATGGAACGAGTGAGGAGCCGGACGTGTGCATCATCGAGCTGGGAGGCACTGTTGGCGACATCGAAAGCATGCCTTTCGTGGAGGCACTGACTCAACTGCGCCACGAAGCCGGACCGAGGAACTTCATGAACATCCACGTCTCCTATGTCCCCACCATTCACGGAGAGCAGAAGACGAAGCCCACCCAACACGCGGTCAAGTCTGTTCGCAGCTACGGTCTAATCCCTGACCTGGTATGTAACCACGGCTCCTGTGGGCTCACCGTCGCTAACAAAGATCAAGGTTGCATGCCGGTGTGAACAGCCCCTCGCAGATAGCACCATCGCGAAGCTGGCTCTGCATTGCCAGGTCGAGCTGGATCAGATTCTTGTCGTCCGGGACATGCCCACCGTGTACCAAGTCCCCTTGCTTTTGGAGGAGCAGAAGATCATCCCTCTTCTCCGAACCCGGCTCAACTTGGACGCTCTGACCGTCGCGCCCGCGAGCGTGTCCACCGGGGCCGAGCTTTGGGACACGTGGAAGTTTGTGGTCACTCAACAACACGAAGCTACCATCGACATTGCGCTGGTGGGCAAGTACGTGGAGACACATGACGCCTACCTATCCGTGGTCAAGTCTCTAGAGCATTCTTCGATGCACTTGAGACGGAAGCTGAACCTCATTTGGGTCGATGCCGAGCACCTTGAGCCCAAGGCAAAGTCGACGGACGAGGAAAAGTACAATGAAGCCTGGCACGCAGTGCGCACAGCCTCGGGTGTCATCGTTCCGGGAGGCTTCGGAACCCGAGGCACGGAGGGCATGATGCTGGCTTCCAAGTTCGCAAGGGAGAATGGCACGCCGTTCCTGGGAGTCTGCCTCGGCTTCCAAACTGCTGCTATCCAGTACGCACGCGATGTATGTGGTATGGCAGAGGCCAACTCGGAAGAATTCCACTCCTTGGCGAAGGACTGTGTCGTTATTTCAATGCCTGAGCTCGACAAGAAAAACATGGGAGGCACCATGCGTCTTGGATCCAGGAAGACGATCTTCCAGGAAGGGAGCGAAGGCGCCAAGATTCGGGTACTGTACGGTGGCGGTCTTGAAATCGAGGAGAGACACCGTCACCGGTACGAAATCAACCCCGCGTACATTCACCGCCTGGAGACCGCTGGATTGCATTTCGTCGGAAAGGACGAGACAGGCCAGCGTATGGAGATCTTCGAACTCAAGGATCACCCATACTTTGTTGGTGAGTAGCAACCTCTGTGATCCTTCCCTTTTCAACTAATCACTAACGCCCTTGGAAGGCACACAATTCCATGCTGAGTACCAGTCCAAGGTGCTCAACCCAAGCGTAAGTCCAAGCACCAGCTTCATTCTCGATGATTATGGGGCATTTCTAATCCGATCATACAGAAACCTTACCTTGGCTTCATTGCCGCCAGTGCTGGAGTCCTCGACAAAGTCCTGAAGGAGGGACTTGCGCGGTCTGTGAAGCTTACCAACGGCGTGAATGGTTCCCATCATTTCTAGATTTCGAGTCCGTCCCTGGGTAGAGGCTGGGAGAACGGGTCAAATCAAACTTATTGCAACGGCGTTGATTACGGCAAGGGGATACATATTGGCGTTATATCATAGGATACTGGAATTGGCATGGTCCGTAGATGACTAGATTTCCAAACCTTGCATCAGTCTCTCGACGAATGAGTGCTCTGGGGAGTTGCTGGCGTCGTATTGTTGTGGTTCTCAAAGGGTCATCGCACTCCAGCATCGGGAGCAGACCTGGGTGCAATACATATTTATTTCTTGAATACTTCTGGCGCGCTTAACACACCCGTGACATTACTGCAAGTCGTAGGACGCATGGGCAAGGAAACATGTGGAATAATTACTGTTAGCAGGGGTAGGCGAATTATTTCAACTTGCCGCCGAATCCGGACAATTTGAATATTGCGAGTTGTCTCACACGCAGTTGGATCGCAAACAAAGCAGCGTTGGTACTTGGGAATTGAATCAAAGAAACAAAGCAGCAAATTGATGACAATAAAACGGGCGAGCTTTCGCATAATAAGAATACTCGCGGCCCATTTACCGGCGAGCAGCACAAAGCAAGGCGTTCTTGCGTGTTGACACAAGCAGCACCAGTCTAGGAGGCTCTCAAGTCTCACGGATATTTCCAAGCCTTCAACTGAATCATGAGGGTATTCCCAGATTTCAAACATTTATAAAACATTTATAAAACACTGAAAACAATCACCACTATTACTTGTTAGATCCCTTATAAGTATGCCTGAAGCGAAGAATCAGGATGACGTCCCGCGTGAGGACCAGCCTTATTTTATTGCCGCTACAACGTCCGGCATGCGAGAACAGCTCCGAGACGCAAATATTCCCTGCGGTGGCCTCAAGTATGATCTCTACCTTCGGCTGCGTGCCAATGGACTTAGGATCTACAATGATGACAGGGGCGATGCGGAGTCCGAAGATTCCGACGAATCTGATGATGACGAGGAGGAAGACGAGTCAGATGATGGGGAGCCAGAGGATGGTGGGAACGATGACGAGAGCAGCGATGACGAAGACAGCGACGATGACCTCGTCAATCCCCGCCGTGGTCGCAGTAGCAAAAAGCGCAAAATAGAAGATGACGAAGGGGATATAGAAGAAGATGTAGAGGAGCTAGAGCCGGAGGCTCCAAACCGCGCGTCCTTGATCGGCATACCTCCAGAGATGACTTTGCATATAATCAGGCATCTTGACGCCAGAGGGACCTTCAACTTGGCATTGGCCTCACCGCAGCTGTTCCTCGACGGGAACGTCAACGCATTCTTGCTCGAAGCTGAAGCGCGGAGAAACGCGGCCGGCCGGAACGGGCTGTCCCTCCTGGAATGGGTCGTGTTGCGAGTTGGCCAAGGGGTCCTCTTCCGACTTACCCATCGCGGCCTCATCAGACGCGTCGTCAACGCCTACCTGGCGACGTATCCCACCGACTCGGCGCAGGATCGCTCGGGAGAGGCCCGTGTGGAGGAGATTATGTTCTACTTGCGCCAAATCGGCAACAACCCTATCTTGGGGTTTGCCGTCCGCCAGGGCGAGGCGGACATAGTGCAGCTCCTGATCCTCCTGGGCGAGGATGTGAACCAACGGGTGAACAACATTGCGCCTCTGGAGGAAGCAACAGCCCTGATTGGTATCACGCTGCGGCAAATGAACCGCCTATTCATTGTCTTCGCCCTGCTCGCGGCTGGTGCCGACACCACGACGACCCGGAACGACTACCCCGTGGCACAGCCTCCCAATGCTATCGTTGCCTGGGCAGGTGTGCCAGCGGAAGCTGAAGATCGGCGTCTTCGGATAACTGGACAGACAACGTGGACGCCGGCGGACCCCCCGTATGATTGGGCAGTCGTCCAAAACCCTCGTGGCCTCACCATCCGCCAATTTTTGGCCGACGAAAGGTCGTCGTTCATGGATAGAGTCATTGTTGCATTGGTTCTTATTACAACCCGGACCACAAGGTATCCCAATTTTGAAGGCTATAACCCCGTCGCTCCTAATTTCGGCGGGTAGGAGAGTTGGTATGCGAAAACTTCCAGACTTTGCTTTCTGGGGAAGTCAGGATCGTCGACAAACTATCGAGCTAATAGAATCCTCTTTTTTGAAACAAAAATGCACACATCCGTCCTACTTGGATTCATTCGGGGCCCGAGCCCGGTCTGAACAACTTTCTAGCCTTCCCACCTCCTGTAAACGTCGAATTGCTGATGCATTCGCTCCATTTGTCCTGGTGTGAACTCGGTAGTGCTATACGGCAAGGTCAATTTCAGCCATTGTCCCAACTACATTCTGTCACGGCTATTTGGCTTCATAGCCAAGGGACTCACCAAGTATCATCTGAGTAATCCATAAAGTTATGGATCGGATCCAAGCCGGGCAAGTCCGGGCAAGAGTCTCTTCCAACAGGGCACCCCACACTGGCCCCTGACTGCGCCGGCGTATCGGCAACCTGATCGTTGATGGTCTCACAGAACCTCCCCTGGAAGGTGTGCAGCAAGCCAAACCAGTGCCCGACCTCGTGGACGGCAGCGTGGCCCTTGTTGGGAGCAGCCGAATCATTGCGACCCAACCCAGGCATCGACTCGCCGTTCACCCAGCACCCGTCCTGGTAGAAGTACTGTGTGCCTTCCTCAACGACGGTTGGGGTATTGCAATACCCGCCAATGCCCGCATTGAGGTCCGTAAAGAAGTAGACGTTGAGAGCGTCATAGCCGCCTCGTCGTGTTGCCGTCCGGAAGGCTATGTACGCATCAAAGTCGACGATGCCGATGCCATCGTCTTCGTAGAAGCCCTTGCCGGCCACTTCATCGACGATTCGCGAAACGTTGACCAGCGTCAGATCAAAGCCGTACTGAAGGAATGTCGAGTGCAGGACATCGAACTAGTTTCCTGATTAGCAGTGGGACGCGCCCTCCAATGTGTGCGTGCTTACCTGGCTATTGACGATGTCGTCCGTGATCCTGTCCTTGTTCGCCTCCGTGCTGGCGACATGGAAATACACATCGACCGCGGTGGGCGCCTCCTGCCGTTTGCTGTATGCGGGGAGTATAGTGTTTATCGGCTCTACCACAGCAAGATCATCGTTGAGGCAATTCAGAGCAAGCGAAGGCGTAGTCAACAAAGAAAGTAGCGCTACCGAAGCAGCAGCAGCACGTTTGAACATCTTGTTTCGATTGACCTATCGCGCTGAATTGGAATAAAGGGTTGAACGCGCTCCGTTGGTGACCTTGGAGGAAAGCTTAGATCGCCATCGGAATCAGCATTCATTTACTACTTGAATGGAACTTACGGTGCTTATTTATATATTGATTTTTCTTGAGCCCAATGGTCCCTTATGGAAGAATTGACTGCTATCATGCGGTGTTCGTCGTGAACACGAGGCCCTAGGTGCTTGGCGAGCCAGACCGGGATCACTAAAACTCCACCGCGATGGCGACGTTGAAGTCTTGGGGGGAGGGATCCTTATTGAGCTGCCATATTGAGCAACGTTCCCGCTGTCGCGCATAACATGTTACCTCGTATGAATTATAGCCGCTGGCATGGAGTGATATTCTCCCAATCCATTTTCGTACATGACATCTATGCCTACCATGCCAACCACCAAACATCGCCAGCTCTTTCCCCTTTGATATCAACAGACCATGTCTCAAACAGAATACATATGAAATGCCATTACCAAGCCGTTAAGTAGTGTTTTACTTGAGGATTTGTACTCGCCTATGCATCCGACCATTGACAAATTCTCCTCCAAGTTATTCTATCCATGAGACAATGATCACTGCTCGAACTTGATATGCGGAGCCTACTATTTGGTTCGCTTCGTGAGATACTCCTGCCACACCTTGCCCAGATCAGCAGGCATGATGGGCGAGAATATGTTCCCCAGCCAACCCTTCTTCCGATGCGCCGTGAGGCCGATCTCGTCCAAGAGCCTATCAACGTACGGGACACTGTCAAAGGCAGCAAAATTCCCAAGCTCACCGTTCGAGAGATAGCGCCGCTTGTTCCAAGCAATCATGTGCGCAACGTCCCTTTCCCTCTCGGCGGCGGACGGTAGCTTGAACGCCTTGTCCCAGTAGGCCACCGCCCAGATGGCTTGTGCCTCTGCCGCGAACAGTTTCGCCCCGGCAACCACTTGGTTCATGAAGAGAATAGAATCGTCGTTTACAGGTGCCATCGTCTGATAGAGCCTATAAGGAGTTCGCGCTTCGACCTTGTGGTAGTGCTCCGGCGGATTCCTGAGCATGACGAACCGCCGAAGTACCTGTTCGTCCGCGTCGCCGACGAGCTTCTCCCACTTGGCAGTCTCCTCCCGTGACTCGAGATCCTTGGGAAATGGTAAACCTAGCGCCAAGAGTGT
The DNA here is from genome assembly GCA_038088545.1 of Diaporthe humulicola. Lineage (NCBI taxonomy): Eukaryota > Fungi > Ascomycota > Sordariomycetes > Diaporthales > Diaporthaceae > Diaporthe > Diaporthe humulicola. The sequence goes on along the minus strand of JBBWSL010000035.1, from coordinate 331,789 downwards.
GCTGTGGTCGAACATGTCTAGCCCGTGTCTCCAGCCAGTCCCGCACAAGACGGCGTCGCATGGGAAATGCGTGTCGTCCTCGTCATTGAGATATAGTTCGTTCCCGCTCAGAAGCTTGACGTCGCCGCGGTAGACGTAGACTTTCTCCGCGACAAGGGGCCAGAAGTCTTCAAAATGGCAGCCTCCAGCGGTCCCGTTCTGCCATATGATCCTTGGGACTGTCAGTATCTTATAGTCTGAAATAACTAGCAAGAGCTAGGGGATAAGCTCACTCGTTGTCATATTCCAGCTTTTCAAAGCCTTTGTCACTCTTCCTCTGTCGGTAGCCAGCATAATTGCGGACTGTGTTATCCAGCGCTGAGAATATCTTGCTCACGAGCATCGCGCCGAGTGTGGTGCTGTGGAGGAACCACGTCCACCATGATCGACAGGGGATCAGATAGGACGGCTGCAGCGATGCCATAATCCTCGCCTGCGACGCTTCAACTCCGTTTCTGTAGGGCGTGGGCAAGCTGATGGGTGCGAAGGCTGCCGACCCAAGCGAGCCGTTGCCGGTTTTGCGAATGATCCATGATACAGTTTTGCCTGCCTTGACTGCCTCGTAAACCATATCGGCAGCCGACTTCCCTGCTCCAATGACTGAAATGTGTTGAATGGACTTGTCTTGGGTCACGTCAGATTGGCCGAAATCGATTGAGTGGATGATCTTCCCGTGGAAATGCTCCTGGCCGTTGAAATTGGGTATGTTGGGGAGCGAAGCTTGGCCGTTTGCCATCATGACCCTCGAGGAAAACATTATCCGCTGGGATTTGTTGATCGTGTCGACGCACACGAATCGCCATAGGCCATCGACCTTCTTGACGGACTCAACGTGGGTGTTGAACCATATCCTATCCCGTAGCGTCTGGCCGGCGTGGCTCATTCTATCGACGTAATCTTCAAGGTACTTTGTTGTATACTTTGCGCGGAACAAATCATGCATGCAGTCATCGGCTGGCGGCCGCTCCATGGGCATATCAGAGAACTCGGCAACACCATGTGTCCACTGCGTCCAGAAGCTGGGATAGATCCGTCCTATAGAGTATCAGCAGACAGCAGAACCCGAGGCTCGAACAACATACGCTTGCTCCACACTCCTCCAACGCAGCTGTCGCCCTCCAGAATGGCTAGTTGTGTCTCTGGATGCGCCTGGAGCAAGCGCTGCGCTGCAATGATACCGGTGAGGCCTGGGGAGATTGGTCAGTGAACGTCTACCACACAGATCACGACGGGGGACAAACCTGCGCCAACGACGATGACGTCGAAGCTGGCTGTATCCTCTGCGGGTGGCATACCGACGGCGTGTCGCATGCGCATGCGAGTAGTATAAGTCGGGACGATAGTGATGGCGCGCGTTGTCGAGTAAAAGTCAGGCCGGCCATACTTGAAGTAAGAAGAGACCCCTGCCCGTCAATCATCTGCAAGTGTTGGCCAGTTGACTTGGAGCCAAGCAGCCAACAGGCAGTATGCAATGCACCCATTAGATATAACAGATCTGGAATATGTCAGCACTAAGCAAGACTTGGCGGGACAGTTGCTGCATATTAAGAGCTCCTTCGACCTGTGTTCATGATGTGATTGACGCCTCTTTGCTACCTTAGAGCCTCGGAATCTCCACGAGGATTACACGGGGGTCCTTCTTCTCCCTAGACTCACTCGCACCCACACTTCTTTCATACAATCTTGGTAAATATGGCATCCGATTCCCATCATCAACGCCTTGCTACCTGGAAGGCCTACACAAAAGGTCCAAGAGATCCGGAACTGGACATCTGGACAAGGGTCGATCAGAACAACTCATGCTGCAATGTGAACCGAACGCAGCAGCCTGACAGATCTCATGGCTTCTTGCCCGCATGGCCCTTGACCAGACCCTTCCTTCAAGGACATACCGCAGTGCCGCGCAATCTCAGATTTTGCCGATGGCCTACTCACAAACGCACTCAGGCCGCCTCCGAAAGGCATACAGGAGGAGACCTACACGATCCCAACGAGTGACGACGGTTACACCTCCACCCGCTCTGTTGACCCGGCCCGCACGCGGCTACAATCGCGGGGCGCTCATCGTGCTGTTCCACCCGGAAGGCTTCTTCCTCGGGAGCCCTCGGGCCACACCTCGGAGCTCGGTGCGGACCCTGCCAGGGGTTTCCTCGTGGGCGGCATCTCCAGCGGCGCCAAATTCGCAGTCGCACTCACGCGGCGTGCCGTGGAGGTGGGGCTCCAGCCTCGCGTGGCGGGCACGTGGGCTCCAATCTCCATGGGGTTGAATGGGGAAGACACGGTGCTGGACGATTACAAGATGTTCTGGGCGAGCCATGAGTAGCACCGCGACGCTCTTGTCATCAATGCGCGCAAGGGCGGCGACCATGTGGGAATACTACAAGCCCAGGATCGCGTCACCTTTGTTCAACCCTCTCGCTCCGCCTCTCGACAAGATCGGCGCGATGCCCAAAATGTTCCTGCACGTCGCGGGCCACGACGTGTGTCGCGACGACAGCCTCATCCTCGCGTGTGCGCTACAGGATCACGGTGTTAACGTGAAGCTGGAAGCGTACCCGCGGGTATGTCATTCGTTCTGGGCATTTGCGCCAGGCCTGGCGCTTTCAACAAGGTTTGTGAGCGACGTTGTGGTGGGGTTTGCCTGGCACGCCTGGCTGTTGGGTGTGGGCACGGATGCCTTGATGCCAGCCTTCAAAATAGACGATGCGGCGAGAGTGGTTCCATAAATAGTAATGAGTGGAGCCAGGCCAGGTCGCTCTCAAATCTCATTGGTCGACCGTCCCGTCCCGAGCTGCAGTGCACGGACCTCTTCCTCGGCAACTCCGTGTTAGCCGCCCAAACCGGCATAACTCGACCAATTTCCGGTCGATCCGAACAAGATTTTCACTCCCACCACCCTCATTATTGTTCTTACAGCTCGCAATTCAACAAGAAGCGGTCCCGTAGCTCAGCTGGTCAGAGCGTGGTACTAATAATTCCTTAACAAGGAATCATCGGTGATGCCAAGGTCGCGAGTTCGATCCTCTCCGGGACCAGCTGATTCTCTTTTGCCCGATCTGTGGGCAGTCCTTTTTGCCCATGCTCAGAGAGCGATCTTCTGACCATCTCTGGGCATCTGGGTGCTTCAGGATGACTAACTTCCACCATTTGGTGGGTGTTCCGGGAGTGGGTGAAACATTTGGGCAGCCTCCGGGGCGCTGTACTCAGGGTCGCCAACCACAGTCATGAATGGATAGGATGATGCCTTGTGGAAAGCTTCTTCGGGGCCAAGAGAGCTCTTCGTCTTGCAGAGAGGTCACACTCGGTGGCGCGGGCTGAAGGCGGTTCGAGCGCAGCGCGACCCGCCTTCAGCGCACCCACCCTGTCTCACACCTCTCCTAAAATATGTCCAAACCAGGAACCCTTTCCAGAACCAGAAGCACAACCAGCTGTCAAATTTCAGAATCTGTCCCAACTCTCCTGTAGTCCGTACGATATTTGGCTAGTCAGCTGTCGAGTTTCAGCGACCCGATGTCCAGAGACTACTCTAGACGAATATCACTCACTTCACGCAGACCATATTCCGGATACGCAGATAGTTTGAGAGGAAGTCGAGTCTGGCGTGACTCAATAAATGACCTGTAGCACATTCCGGATCCTCATATATAGCAGCAACATCCTCGGACCCCATCGCCAAACCCGAATGCCAACATGACGCCAACGCGACAACAACCCCAAGCTTGGTCACAACATGGCCCAATATCTCAGACTTCCTTAATTCTCCGGCAGAGGCCCTCAAAAAGCGGCCAAATATCCACAACATCATCAGCGGGGCTGTCAATTTCTGATCGAGACCTAGGTAACGCCTTAGACAACGCCGCTCATGAGGTTCTGTTTCTCAAATGAGGCCCCCCAGAATCACTTGCCCTCAAATCGGATACTTCGATAGGCACCACGGAACCGATTGTCGACCAGAGCACAGTAGACGTTGCTGTCCGCGAGCCGTGGGAAGAAAGCAGCTGCGGCCGCGGAGCACGGAGAGTAACTTATATTGTCGGCCTAGGTCTTCGGCTGGCGTCAACGATATATCACATCGCTTGGTGAGTTCACTGTTACGAGAATAAATAAGAAACATGACTTGTGTCTGTTTAATTTAAGAGAACTGATGTTCGCTATTTGGACATTCATTATTGATGTTGAGGATATGGAGGCACGGGTCGTCTTACGGGATGACGGCTTCGGCCACACTATATATTCTTCTCACTATTCAGCCAACTTCTTAGTCTTATTTACTAATTTTTCTACCTACTATCTTCTTCTTAGCTTTCCATCTACTCTTTAACTAAAAGCTTATATATAAATTTAGTAATAATTATATATATCCTCTTATTACCCTATACTAATAGCAACTTTAAACTCTTCTATAGTTTCTTCCTATCTAATACCTTTTATACTTATTTAAGAAAATAATTTTTTAAAATAAAATAATATACTTAAAATAGTATTAAGTTATTTTTAAGTTTTATAATTTCTTCCTTAAATTTATCCTTCTTATATACTATTTAATAAATATAGTATTTATTATCTTTTAATAATAGGGATTTTTTTTAAAAGAAGTTTTATAAAAAGGTATTAATAAATTTCTAGCCTATTTTAAATAGCCTATTAAAGTTAAAAGCTATACTTAACTACTAGCTAGGTTACTTACTATAGTAAAAACTTTCTTAGTAGCTTATACTTATATAATCTATAGTTTTTTTAAAGGACCTTTAAAAAGGTATATATATATAGGGATATAGATTATTAGGGAAGGAAGTATTAGCTTTAAACTATTATATTTTATGGAGGAATTACGTTAAGGCTAGTATACTTTTGCTATATAACTAATTACCCGAATTTAGTTTATAGCGCTACGGGAAGCTAGTCTTACTAGCCTTATCTGTGCGGCTATTATAAGGCTAATTATATTTAGCTAAAAAAGACTACTTTATTTTATACCTATTATTATCGATATTATACTATTAAATACTAGGTATTTAAGTATTTACTACTATATAAAGGGACTATATATTACTCTATAGGAGGATATACCGGATTAAAGACAAAACCACTTACGGGATGACGGGCAGTGGAGTGGGCTCGGGTTAGTGAGACAGAGATTGACAAGAGAGAATCTCAATCTGGCAAGGAATTGGCGTTCGTCAGCGTGAACTTTGAAAATAATAATATTAGAAGCGTTCTCAGGAAGGCATATTTAATCATGGCCATGGACTTCGGCTTGCTAATTCGAGCTCTGAATTATGAAAGCGCCCGGCTTGAAACCACATATCACTATAACGTGGTCTCAACATTCAGAAAGCATATATTGTTCCTACTCCTTTCTTAAGTTCACGAAACTTTTCGCTGCAACGTAATGTTGCTAACGCTATTTGTACCGACGTTGGTGAGAAACATGGCTTTTGCAAACGCTCATCAACTGAACATCACATGAAATTGAAATGAGATACCGCGACACATGGTTCTGACTACCAACGTATGGAACATCCGAACATATATGCATGCACATTGACACCCGCAGATTTCCGGAAGCACCAGCTTAGCCAAAGCCAAGTAACTCCGGTCATGATAGTCTCAACGCGAGACTTCCGTTGCAAGGACTTCATACCTTCCTCGCCTTCTTCTTCCCACCCGCCGCCTTCTGCCGGATCTGCCTCGCTACAGCCTCCCACGCCCACTTGGTCTTGGACCCCGTGGTGGTCTCGTCCTCGATCCTGAAGCCGCCCATCGCCCTGAACATCCACCACTTGCGCTGCGCATTCTCCTTCCTGGTGTCGCGCGTGTAGTTGATGAGCCCGAGTCGCCTCTTCTCGGGCTTCAGGTCCGCGATCCTGACGTGGCTCACGCGCGGCTTGAAGATGGCGCCCATGTTGGTGATGGCGACCTCTGCGTCGGGGGGCGGCGCGTCGAGGAACAGGTCCAGCACGTGCTTGGATTTGCGGTACTTGTCGGGCACGCGCATGTGGATCCATACCACCATGGGCGAGGTAATGGCCCAGACCACCAGGAAGGGTGTGATGCTGGCTACGGCCACTGGGCGGACGGGTGGGCGAGGTAAGCATGTGGATTGGGTGATGTTATTTTTGGGCAGGAGACTCACATCCAATGGGTTTCCAGAGCGGCACGTCTGCGGATGCATAGCCTGGTATGACGACGACGGCGAAGAAGCCGAAGACAAAGATCGTCGTCAGCTTCAAGGCACCGAGAAACATGATCCTAGGCGTCCCGATGTGGTAGACGATCATCCTCTGAGGAATTTCTGCATGATTGTGGTAAGCTTTGGTGGTCCGAGGAGTTGAGGTTTGTTGGCGCGCTCACCGAACTTGGGCTTGGGCCCCTCTGGTTTTGAGGCGGGTGGCGCTGATGAGGCCCTCCTGATGAGCTGCTCACGGCACACTACGGGTGCGATGACACGGGACTGGGGGCAGCATGATGATGCCAAACTGCCCCGAAGGACAAGTCTAGTCACTAGAGGCCTGAATAGGGTCCGTTGGAGATGTATCGAACGTATCATGTTGAGATTGAGGTTGTTGTGCTGAGGATGAAATGAGTCCTGAGCTGTGGTGCAGAAGTTGTGGTGGCCCAAGCTCCTACCAAACAACCACCAGTTAGACACTCGCTACCAAGGGGGATTACACGACGTTTGACTGATTTTCAAAAACCCCGGAAACCAAAATTCATATCCAGGGGATCTCTAAATGAGATACAGGGCGAATAGGAATGCCTTCAAAAAAATTGATTCAAGACGCATATGAAAATTGTAAGAACAAGACCAAGGCCTCCAGCCCAGCCAGCAGATCGAGTCTGGAACTGCACGAACAAGGATGCGGGAATCGTTGCAGCATTTGTTCATTTGTGAACCATCACAGGTTATTTGCCTCAAAGCTATTGTCTACAACCTCAGACATCCGTCTAATCGATAACCTTGCCCAAATACTCGAGCCACTGATCAGCAGTCCACCCAGAGCTGATGTCGTTGTTTACCACACCGTTGAAGATAACAGTTGGGCTGACATGAACTCCGACCAGACGGGCAATCCTGATGGTGATCTTAAGGTCGTTGGTTATCTCATTCCCAATGTTTAGACTGCCATCGGCGCCGGCCTTCTCAGGGATGGCCAGAAGCTTGTACAGCTCGTCCTCGCTCACGCCGGTGCTGTCCGCCCCGAGCTTGGCCAGGCGCTTGTACGTGGCGTTCCGAGGCTCGTTGACGACGTTGACATCGAAGTATGACTTCTGGTCGTTGAAGAGGGCCTCACTGAAGGTCCAGAACTTGGACGGGGCGAGCCTGTTCACGGCGAGGGCAGCCTCGTGGACCAGCGTGGACGACGGGTGCCACGGCTGGACCTGCTGACGGAATATCACCTGAAGTTTGCTTGCCAACTTGGGATCCGCCCTGATCTTGGGAGCAACGGATGTGACAAAGGTGTTGAAGAGCTCTGTGTGGTGTAAGTTTAACGCTGTCAAAGGGCATCGCCACGTTGACCTGCAACGGTTGGGCGTTGCACAGTGAGTTGGTTACGTACTTGCAGAGAATGGGCAAACGTAGTCCAGAAAGATTTCTATTGTGTGCAGGGGATCTGCTACCGATGACTCCGTGGGTGCCGGAGCAGCCGGGTCGTCGCTAAAGAAGAGCAGACGGTGGCCCTTGAGCTTGGGAGGGAGCGCCATAGCTGTGTGGGTGTTAGCCGAGCACACAGGCTCGTTGCTACCAAGGAAAGTACACACTGGAATTGGGTCTTTTCTTGGGGATCGAGCGCAGGATGGGATGAAGAACTGAAAGGCAGGTCAATTGGGACCTGATGAGGCTTCTATGTAGGATGCAAGTTGCAGGAGTCAAGCAGCGTCTGGAAAAGAGCATGACTTCATGGCGATGGATGGCGTAATATGATGGATAGCGAGCGAGCTCATGGTGGGGTTGAGGACCGGGAGAGCTGCCACCTCCCAAGGGTATAACCCTCTCACCCAGAACCCCACCTTCCGCCTCTTCACATGGCGGGCTCAGAGCAAAGCACCCCTCGCGTGTGTGACGCGATATCCCTGCTCATAGGATGCAAGGGTCTGCACCACCCCGCGATTTGATAGCCGATTCATGGTGCTTATCAGCCCTGCGGTGACGGAGCCCCGCGAAGAATTTCTTTTTGATCCTCCTTCGGCGACAGCCCTTCCCCCTCTGGACTCCAGACATTGGACATTGGACACTGGCCATTGTCCCATTCCTCGCCATGCCTTACCAAACCCTTACTGGGAACTCGTGCTACACGAGCGCCGAGGCTCAGAAGCTCCTGGGCCGGATCAACAAGCAGACCGATGTCAAGCTTCAGTCCATCCAGGGCAACTGGCTGTACTATGTTGACCTGAAGAAGGACCAGGTCGGCCTCGACAAGGTCCAGCAGTTGCTCCAGGTCAGCAACACCTCGGCGGCTGCTCCTGCCTCACGATCCGAGAACACCGTGACCTTCTACATCACTCCTCGCAACATCTCGCCATGGAGTTCCAAGGCTACCAGCATCGCCCACGTCTGTGGCCTCAAGGACCAGGTGCACCGGGTCGAAAGGGGTCGAGTGGTCACCATCCAGTATGAGAGCTCGAGCAACGCAGGGGATGACGTCCCCTTCCGCGATGTCATCCACGATCGAATGACCGAAACCCTCACTACCGAGCAGCCCTCCCTGGACGTCATGTTTGCTGAGCGTGAACGCTCTCCCCTTGTCATCGTCGACATCTTTGCGGACGATAGCCGAGGACCCCTAGCGGTGCTTGACGATTACAACAAGAAGATGGGCCTTGCACTGAGTGCAGAGGAGATGCAATACTTGGTGGACTCGTACACTCGGCTGGGCAGGCCACCACACGACGTGGAACTGTTCATGTTCGCTCAGGTCAACTCCGAGTATGTCTTCCAAGGCAGCCGTCATTTTGTTTCTCCTCATTGCGGATGACAAGTGTCACACAACCCACGCTCGAACAATCTCGTTTCTCTTTTCAGTACTGTTTCTGACTGTCCGTCCCACACAGACATTGTCGCCACAAGGTCTTCAATGCAGCCTGGACGATCGACGGCAAGCCCATGGGCAAGAGCCTGTTCGAGATGATCAAGAACACCCACAAGAAGACCCCTGATTATACCGTCTCTGCCTACAGCGACAACGCCGCCGTTCTCGAAGGAGGCCTCTCCAATTTCTGGGCACCGGACTATTCCACGGGCACATGGAAGCTCTCCAATGAAGTGATCCACCCCTTGATCAAGGTGGAGACACACAACCATCCTACAGCCATCTCACCGTTTCCTGGTGCTGCTACAGGTTCAGGAGGCGAGATCAGGGTATGAGGATTCTACTTTCACCTGCCTTTGCTCTACCTTCTAGTCGCCGACGTCAGGTGATGGATGGAAACGAGTGTTTCCAACGTTCTTGATATCTTGAAATAGTGTCCCGTCAGTTGCGCCTGTGTACTGACTTGGGTCAATGTAGGACGAAGGAGCTGTCGGTAGAGGCTCAACCCCCAAGGCTGGTTTGTGTGGCTTCTGGGTTTCGGATCTGCTCATTCCCGGCAGAAAAGAGCCATGGGAGGTCGACATTGGCCGACCGGGTCATTACGCCAGCAGTCTCGACATCATGCTGGAGGCACCAATCGGCTCCGCACGGTTCAACAATGAGTTTGGTCGGCCATGTCTGACCGGAACCTTCAGGACTCTGCTCACAAATACCGAGGGCGAACACTCAAACGCCAACAGCGAGTGGAGAGGATACCATAAGCCGATCATGATTGCTGGTGGCATTGGCTCTGTCAGGCCACAGCATGCCCTCAAAAACGAGGCAGATGTGCTCGACGGCGCGCACGTCATCGTTCTCGGAGGGCCAGCGATGCTAATTGGACTCGGAGGTGGAGCTGCCTCGAGCGCTGTTGGTGGCAGCAACGCGGATCTTGATTTTGACTCTGTGCAGCGAGGCAACCCAGAGATGGAGCGCCGGGCCCAGATGGTCATCAACACTTGCGTTGCTCTCGGTGCCAACAACCCCATTGCCATGATCCACGACGTGGGTGCCGGTGGTCTCTCGAACGCGCTCCCCGAGCTAGTTCAAGATGCAGGGTACGGCGGCAAGTTCGAACTACGACAGGTTGAGAGCGCCGACAACAGTATGAGCCCATTGCAGATCTGGTGCAATGAGGCACAGGAGCGATATGTGCTGCTCGTCAACAGGGACAACATGAACCGCTTCCAGGTCATCTGCGGTAAGTTCCATGACGGGCTCGGACGTTGTAAACCTTGCGGCTAACTTATGAACAGAGCGCGAGCGCTGCGGCTACTCGAATGTCGGACAAGTGGTTGCCAAGGACCACAACGGTGCTGCCCGACTGGTACTGCAGGATCGAGAATCCAAGGAGTACCCTGTTCCGATTGATCTGCCTATGGACACTTTGTTCCCGCCAGGTCGTCGCCAGGAGCGTGTGGTCGAGAGCATCAAGGCACCTCTGGTTCCCTTCGATGGCGCCGCCAGTATATCGGAGAAGTATGGTCTGTCGGACAAGACGGAAGTAATTTCCAAGGCCACAGAGCTTGTGTTCTCTCTCCCTTCGGTCGGATCCAAGATGTTCTTGATTACGATAGCAGATCGGGTAGGAAGACCTTCTCTCTCGAGCAGTAAACGCGTTGATACTGACTCGTCTCATAGACTGTTGGTGGTTTGACAGTGCAAGACCAACTTGTCGGCCCATGGCAGACACCTGTGGCGGATGTAGCGGTGACACTCGGCTCCTTTGGATTTGAGGACAAGACCCGCCATGGTGAGGCAATGGCGATGGGAGAAAAGCCGACGCTTGCCCTCATCTCCGCGGCAGCTTCCGCACGGATGGCCGTTGTCGAAAGTCTGATGAACCTCGGTGCTGCTCACATCAAGGGCGCCGCGAACGTCCGCGGCGACCTGCGCCGTGTCAAGTTGTCTGCCAACTGGATGGCCGCTGTCAACCACCCTGGCGAAGGCGCTGCGCTGTTCGAGGCTGTCAAGGCCATCGGTATGGAGCTCTGCCCTGAGCTTAACGTCTCAATCCCGGTCGGCAAGGACTCTACCTCGATGAAGGCATCTTGGAAGGATGAGAGCGGAGAGTCTAAGAGCGTGACAGCCCCAGTCTCCGTTGTTATCTCTGCTTTTACACCTGTTGAAGATGTTCGTAGCACTTGGACGCCACAACTGCGACGCGTCGAGGAAGTCGGCGAGTCCGTCCTCATGTTTGTCGACCTTGCCGGAGGTCGCAAAGCCATGGGAGGTTCGGCTCTGGCACAGACCCTGGGCCAACTTGGCAACGAGGCACCCGATGTCCACGACCCTAGGCTGATCGTGGACTACTTCGATGCTCTTTCGCAACTTCACGAGGAGGACATTGTGCTAGCGTACCATGACCGCTCTGATGGTGGCCTGCTTACCACCGTCGCTGAGATGATGTTCGCCGGTCGGTGCGCAGCTGACATCTCGGTTGATGAGATTGCCAAGTCCCCGTCAACCTCGGACATAGTTGAGGCTCTTTTCAACGAGGAGCTCGGTGCCGTCTTCCAGATCCGGAAGTCAGACGAGAAGAGATTCCTGCGCTGTTTCGCAACTTGCGGGCCGCCTCCGGGCTTGATCAAGAAGATCGGATATGTCCGGCCGACCTCCAAGCAGTCCCTGTCGGTGAAGTATGGAATGACACCGCTCGTCGACCTGGACCGGGCCCAGATGCACCAATGGTGGTCAACAACTTCGTACGAGATGCAAAAGCTCCGAGACAACCCGGCATGCGCCGAGTCCGAGTTTGCCTCCCTCGCCGACGCCAAGGACCCAGGTCTGTCATACAAGTTGAAGTACGACCCCACCGATGCCACTCTCCCGGCGCTCACAAACCTGAAGTCCCTGGTTACACAACGCCCACGCGTCGCCATCCTGCGCGAGCAGGGTGTCAACGGCCACGCCGAGATGGCGTTCGCGTTCCGCGCCGCGGGATTCGACGCTGTCGACATCCACATGACGGACATACTATCGGGCTTCTCGCTTGACGGGTTCCGCGGGCTGGCGGCGTGCGGCGGCTTCTCCTACGGCGACGTGCTGGGCGCGGGCCAGGGGTGGGCCAAGTCGATCCTGATGCACGACAACGCGCGCAAGACGTTCGAGACCTTCTTCCGGCGGCCCGATACGTTCAGCCTGGGCGTGTGCAACGGCTGCCAGATGCTGTCGCGGCTCAAGGAGCTGATCCCCGGGGCGGAGCACTGGCCCGCCTTCGTGGAGAACACGAGCCAGCAGTTCGAGGCGAGGTACAGCATGGTGCAGGTCCGCGACGGCGACGACAGCGTCTTCCTCTCGGGCATGGGCGGCTCGCTCCTGCCCATCGTCGTCTCGCACGGCGAGGGCAGGGCCGAGTTCGCGGAGCCCGCTTCCGGACTGCAGGCCGTCAACCAGGCCGGCCTCGCCCCGCTGCGCTACACGGACAACTACGGCAAGGTCACCGAGCAGTACCCCTTCAACCCCAACGGCAGCCCCCAGGGCATCGCGGGCGTCCGGAGCAGGGACGGACGGGTGCTGGCCATGATGCCGCACCCGGAGAGGACCATCATGGCCGACGTGGCGAGCTGGGCGCCGAGGGAGGAGGTCGACCGCTGGGGCCAGTTCGGGCCGTGGCTGAGGATGTTCAGGAACGCCAGGAAGTGGGTTGGTTAAAATGTTGGGTTTCTGTGACTATAAAAAGGAAGGGCAAAAACAAAAAGAAAAAGGAAATGCATGGTTTTATAGACAGATGCGACGGTTGGTTGGTTCAATGCATGCCTGCCTTACAGGAGTCAAATCAAGTTGTAGTGCTCCACAGTCAAAGTGTTAGCACCGTGCGTACACATATTGTATGATCGTGGTCTCATTTATTCATGCCGTATTCACGCACGCCGAGGTATCTTTTGCTTCCCTGTTCTAGTGCTACCCCTCAAGTCTATATTGAATGCATAGCCTCGAGGATGTGTGAACTTCACCAAATGCCGATTCAGGCTATTGCCCGTTGGCCCCACCTGCCAGCCTCTCAAACTTGTCCACGACGTCCCTGTCCACGTTCACCAACCAGTTATCCCTGAAGGCCGCCTCGCCGCCAGCCCTCTGCACCAGTCCCTGCAGCCGCTCCGTGACGAACCCGTACGCCCGCAGGGTATGCACCGGGTCCCTCGCCACGAGTGCCATCTCGGCGTTCTCGAGCGGGGTGCTCTCCTCGGACGACGGCGTCGAGTCCCACACCAGGCCGTCCTCGCCGAGGGCGTTGCCGTCGTGGCACTCGAGCACGACCGACGGCCACATGGTGAAGTAGTCCTGCAGGCTGGAGCAGACCAGGTCCTGCACGGGCTGGGGCAGCTCGCACAGCCGCGTGAGGGCCAGGCACGACAGCTTCTGCCGCTCGATGTCGGCCATGCTGTCGAGCGAGCCGAACCACTGGACCGACAGCCACGGCCACACCTGCGTGATATCGCCGCCGACGGTAGAGATGACGTTGACCAGCAGGGCCGGGTCCGCGAGCGCGATGCGGGCGAGGGTGCTGAAGTAGGCGAGCTTATGCGACCACTCCAGAGCGACCTTGTTCTCCGCGGTGGGACCGGTCACTTGCGAGCGCTCCCAGTCGGCGTGGATGCGCTGCAGCATGAGTGGGACGACGCCGAGCTCGATAAGGTCCTGCACGATGACAGACGCGCCGTTCGAGCCACCAAGCTCCGATGCCGCGATGAACATGAGCTCGATCTTCCTGTAGCTGGTCAAGACGTCGGCGCCTCGGCTTCGGCCAGATGCTTGTAGAGGGGCCACCAGCGCCTCCAACGTGCCCCTACGCAAATTATCCGATAAGACGGCCTCGGGGGCCAGAATAATATATGCATTTAGGATATCGTACGCCGACTCGGCCAACTGGGGCTCGTTATCCAAAAGAGGGAGAATCAAGGGCTGAAGGCTGATCAAGTCTGCAGACAATGGAGAGGCGCTCTGAGTGATGAGCGACCGCCAAAGATCCACGATGTCTTCGAGGAACGCCTGACTCGAACTGTCGTGCATACATTGGTTGATGATGGGGAGCATCGCTTGCTGATAGCGTTGCGACTCAGCTCCTATCGAGTTCACCAATGCTGACAGGACCCCAATGATCGCAGCCTTGACCATGTACGCATCACCGGAAGCTTCCCAGAGAGCCGGAAGAGCCGCCATGATGGGGTCGGCAAAGGGGAGCACGTGCTCCTCCATCCTCTGGATGCATATGCGGAGGGTCTCAAAGAGCGCCTGCTTTGTGTCCTCCAGAACGGCTTCTTGTAGCAGGTTGATAAGTTGGGGGAGGAAATCGGGTGCGTATTTTGCAAACACGTCACCTTGGAAACCAAAATCGTCAGCCACCTCTTTCAACTGCCTCGCCGCGGTGAGCCGGACAACCTCGTCGTTGATCTCATCTTTGTCGTTGAGGAGGTGACGGTAGATCTCAAAGATCAGTGGCCGACTTGCGTCTGCGATCTTGACCGGAACCCAAATGCTAATCAGAATGGCGATCCTGCGTCGCAGGACCTTGGCCAATGGGCCAGTGAATTGTGCGTCTTGCACGAGCGTTGTTGCGAGAAGGTTGTCGAAGTCGAAGGCTTCCGAAATGTTAGGCGCAGCTGCGCCCATGGCAGTGTAGATTGCTTCCTTTGTAATAACGTCTGAGTCGGCGCTTGTCGCCTGTTGGAAATAAGACAATAGAGGAGGTGTCAAGAGGTCTTTGTAATGCACGAGCAGTTCTAAGAAGACTCGTTCAGAGCACGGCCTTACAGCAAACTGCCAACCATCACCCAGGTACTGCTCCGTGGACTCGAAGTCTTCCGGGTCGGCTTCCCAGGCCTCGAGATCAGCTTGGCGGAAGATCAATAGCTTCGTGATAATGACGTTGACGATTTGCATGACAAGGTCGTCCTTGAGCAACTCGGTCTTAATTGTATGGACGGCTCTGTCCTTCTGCTCCAGAAATTCCTTGCTAAGGTATTTGAAGGTCTGCACAGGTTTCCAGACAATAGCCACGCAGCTTTTGACCAGAAGCAACCCCTTGAGGGCTAGTTTCTCGAGCAAGGGGCCCTCGACCTTGGACTTTGCACCTGGCCCGTCCGCAGCCGAAGTCTGTCTCAGCCCACCAGACTTGTCGAAGACCTCGGCGAACTTGGCCACGAGGTCCCAGTACGCAAGTACAAGAGGGATAGAATTTGGCAGGAGGGGAAAGCTGGCGGGATGGGTTTCTGACAGCTCGACATGGAGCTTTGTGAACTGGAGGAGGTGCTTCCCCACAACGTCTTGGTAAGGAGCAGGGACGGCGGAATCGTGGCTCACGTAGCCCAGGAATTGGCCAAAGTGGTTTTGAGTGACGGACCAGTACTCGACGACGACCTTGTCTTTGACAGGGTTCTCGTAGCCGAGGATCAGCAACCGCCGCAGAATCTTGGCCGCCAGCAGGCTGTTCTGCATGGCTAGATCTGCGTCGTCCTCGTCGCCACGCCCATTCGCCAGCCACTCGGTCCACAGGGCAGTTCTCTCTGTGTATATCTCGCCGAGAAGGTAGACTATCTCTGGTGTGACGGACTGCAGGGCAGTCTGGGACTTCCGCATCCGGGCTGTACCGAGCTCCTTGACAACGCGGAGGAGGATGACCAGAGCGCCGCCTAAGAGTATCTGGTCACCATTCTTGTACGTCCTCAGCAGGTCGATGATGCTTGGGAGTGCCTCAGGCCACGAGTCTGGGTAGTCTATACGGAGGACCTTTGCAGTCGCGAGGGCGTTGTGCAGTGCGAAGGCCCTGTCGTCCTCGCCCAAGGTACCTTGGAACAGCCTCGATCTTATGAGAGCCTTGTCGTTGGGGCTCATAGCGTTCTTGGCAACGTGGCGCCAGTATTTGTCGATCCCATTCTTAATCTGTATTATGGCGAGGAAGCGGATCTCTCGCGGGATCGACTTGTCGAGGAAGATGCTCTGTGAGGTGCAGCTGGGTCAGCCGCGCGGTCTGGGAAGCAGGGCAGGAAAATTCGCATACCTGCAACGAGGGAAAGTAGCCCTGCTGGGTCTCCCAGGTGCTGAGCTGTTTCCCGGCGGCCTGCCTCTGGCTGTTGTCCATGGAGGTGGCAGCCTCGAGTGCCTTGCACAGCTCCTGCATGGTGAGGGGGCTGGCCTCGCCGGGCACCTCGATCGCGAAGCTCATCTTGCCGGCACTAGACTTGCTTTCAGCTGAAAGTGTCACGGTTGCAACAAGGGGCGAGCGTCAGTGGCACAAGTGATGTCAGGTGTAGACGCGGTGAGGAACGACGCGACGACAAAAAGATGGAGGGGTCGTCGGAGGGACACCTTGGTAGGGACCCGACCCCTGTTCTTGACAGTGCAACCGTTGCGCATGGGAGCGGGTCGCTTTCAGGGGTCGTGGGCCCTGGGTGCCACCTAAAAGCTGTGTTCCCAATCCTGCCCAGGTGTACATCCTAACCAGGTTAGTCAATGACTTGCTCACCTGTGCTCAGATGTTGTATCACCTCGAACAACACTTCTAAGCGAGAGCCGTTACAAATACACAAGAAATTCTCACCCTGCTTCCATCCAGGTAATCAGCGAGACATGCCATCCCTGGCTGATCTGGACGCAAAGCATCTCGAGCACTTTTGTAAAGCCTTGTTTAATGTTCTTTCTACACCAGTAGCCGAGTTCACATTTGCTCAAGTCGCCCATGCCAGCTAACTAGCAATTTGTATGCGGACGACCCTTTCTTCAGAAAAGGTCTACCCGTAATGCAGCACGAGGACCCGTGTTCTTGTTCGATTGAAAAGACTCCGATTTTCCACCCAGGCTTTGATATATTTACCTTATATTTGATCTAAATGCAGGGTCTCTTCCCAGGCAAACATGCGCATTGCGCATTCAGCTAACGTAAATCGAGTAACTGAGAAGACTATTCAGCTTTAATTAACACACTATGCTACGCGACGAAAGTTGTAGCAAGGGACAGCATTGCAATGACCATCTCCCCCAGCTTCAGACTATTGGAAACGTTTCGGGAGGAAATTGTAAGGCTTCAACCTGATAAGAAGAGCCAGGGAAGGCCGCCATACTTCTTCGATCCCTCAAGGGCTTTAAAAGGGTGATCAGATATATGTCTTTGAAAAAGTAACTCTACAGTGGTCTCTTCATACTCTCGCAAGTAAAGTGTGCAAAAGCCCACAGAAATGGCTCAGATTCAGCCAGGCTCACTTGCTCAAATATCATCTCAAAAAATATCAGACACATCCCACAAAGGCTGGGTTTGCAGCTAAGCGACTCTATCAATTGAGTATCCTTTTCACCCGGAGGGTTGGGTAAGGCCGATAATAAGTCTCCATGTCAAAATTCCTCCTCTGCCCCTTGAAATCCCTATACCCCTTCTTTACTCCCACGATTGCAATCCATATAGGCCTGCAGGAGAGGATCAGGACGTACATTGTTCTTCTGAGGCACTGTATAATCTCGCTCGCGCATCTTAGTCAAATTCGTTGAGAATGAGAGAATTCTATTTCAAAGCTCGTAGAAGGTTAAGAGTGTCTTCTTTGGAGGGTCACCATGCCGAAGCTCCTGTTGTGCACAAACCATGAGGAAAGAGTCTGTGATACAAGCTGTAGTGGTGAAACCTTGGCCTATTCGTCGCGCAACAATAACGCGGTAATTATCCTTTATCAACTGCCTCACGAATTCCGGAGAACAGGAGTCCGGGGAAACGATCTTGACTTGAGTGGCCAAAATTGAAAGTGGCGGAAAATGGTGACTGCTGGCATCTCGTCGTTGGGCATTATGGCTTTGTGATGACTTGCTCGGCTCTGGAATAGGCGGCTCTGGGCCGGAGTGACAGTTGATGGAACAACTTGAGACATGAGAGAAACCGAGAGTTAGACTTGTGACAGCCAGAAATCTGAGAAAAGGAGTAGGCAACAGCAGGCTGCTTAATTCGATACGATGCCTCCTGGTTCGCTCGTCTTGCAACGTCTCTTCTTCGTGATCTACTCGACGGGGAAATCCGTACAAGATGCCCTTCTACCGCACATCCTTACAGCTTCGCCTGCCCCTCCTGAGGCACTTTAACCACGACCTTGCCCCAGGTCTCCCTGCTTCCCAGCGCCTTGAGGGCCTCGGGTATGCTCTCGAGGCCCACAAACTCCTTGTCGGTGAACTCGGTGCCCCTGAACTTGCCGTCCGCGATCAGCTGCAAGATCTCCTTCCACACCCTCACCTCTGTCTCGGTCTCCATCTTTGCGTACATGCCCCAGTGGATCCCCACAATGGAGATGTTCTTGAGCAGGACCTTGTTCATAGCCACCTTCTCGATCGCGCCAGCCGCGAATCCAATCACCAGGATCCGTCCGTTCCAGGCGATGCACTTGGTGCTCTTGTCCACCATGCCGACCGGGTCGTAGACGATATCCACCCCGCGGCCCTTGGGCGTGAGCTTCTTCACGGCGTCGGGCCACTTATCGTCCCTGTAGTCCACGACGTGGTCGGCGCCAAACTGCCGCGCGACCTCGAGCTTCCGCTTGGTGCCCGCCGTCGCGATGACCGTCGCCCCGAACGCCTTGGCCACCTGCACGGCCGCGAGGCCCACGCCGCCCGCCGCCGCGTGCACCAGCACCCAGTCGCCCTTCTTGACGCCCGCCCTGACCACCAGAGCCCCGTAGCTCGTCGGCGCCGTCACGAACAAGCCGGCCGCCTCCGTCGACGACCAACCCTCCGGCTGCGGGCGCAGCGCCGCCTCGCCCGCCGTCGCCCGCGTCGCGTATGCGCCCTGGGAGGCGCCGAACACCCGCGCGCCAACCGGGTACCTCGGGCTGGAGCTCGCCGAGGGCGTGGAGAGGACCGTGCCCGCGAACTCCATGCCCGCCGTCCAGGGGAAGGGCGGCTCTAATGGTGATGTTAGTCCTGCTACGGATACTAAAGTGTTGCATTCTAGAACATTCTAAAACATGAAAGTCGGGGATCCGTTGCAAGAGAGAAGTGATACTGACGGTGTTGGTACTTCCCCTGGACCTGCAGGATGTCGAAGAAGTTGGTGGCGGACGCCTCCACCTGGATCAGGTACTCATTGGGGCCTGGCACGGGGTCTGGAAGCGTGGTGACTTTCAGGTCGTCAAGCTTCTGCGGTAGAAGTCAGTACAGCCTTGTTTTACACAAAAATCACTTGCTGCGTGTGAGACAGCAGGTTGCCGGCGCACCTTGACGTATTGCGACACTTGAATCCCCTTCATCTTGGCGGTCAGTGTACAGGAGATGCCAATATCCTTGAAAAAGAATGACCGTGAGAGAACTTCCACAAATAATATGATACAGTATGGAGATAAGGTGAGGATATTGTGAAGGAGAAGTCTGAGATGAACAGTGATCGACGAAGTAACAAGTGCCGCCACTTGGGGGTCTGGGGGAGCCGGGGTAACAGAGCGCGGAGAGCCGAGGCTCTTTTGAAGATTGGCAGGGATCATCACAGATCGCTTTCTTGGGTGATGTGCTCTCACTGCAGGCGATCTCCCGAAGTGCATTTGACAGTATCAAGTGTGGCAACGAAGATGCTTCAAGATGTGATCCTCGCACTGAAGCCTGCGAAAAGATAGCATGCCGAAATAATGGCGCGAGTGCAGCTGCTTCCAAGTTTTTGACAATGCCGATCGGAGGGCATTGTCTACATCCGGGTGTTATGTATGGAGTACCTGGTGAGCACCAGTTCGCCGTTGTAACTGCGCCACGAACAGAGTACGTAAATGGAATGTTTACATTGAAATTCTGAAAGCACTGACGAGTTCATTGAAGTGCTTGTAAATGGCAATCCAAGTCCTGAGGCTGAACTGTCTGTTGCCGATACGTGTTGTTGCACCTCGCATTTTCGGCTCAGCTTTTGCGCCGGCCTAGGTCATTATCCTGGTAATTCCACGCCAACCCTTCCAAGTCTATATGAGTAGATGAGCAGTTGTAGTTTTTGCGCAGCCTCTTTTACACTCCGTCGTCCTTCACACGAGGACATGGCTTGCACCTCGAGTCTTGCGGCAACGGTCGGGTCCTCGCTATGGCCTCCATTTGTACCCTCAGGGAATGAGACGCTCCCTTCAATCCTTGAAGCAGTCCACCTCTTTTGACCCGACAATCCCTGGCCTTTTTGAACAGAGAGCTTGCTGGGGGTGTTTGACTCCTCTCGCAAGATGGCCGGGGGATTCAAGTGCATTCAGCCCCCTTGAATGGGGCTCGCCAATGTCATTGTTCACTTCTGTGATTGGATCACAAGAATCATCCGTCGACTCATATGGATTCGTCCTTGAGCTTCGTCATGCTGAATTCAGGCAACCTCATGGTTGGGTACAGAAGCCCACCCGGAGACTGTCTCGCGCGCCTCGCCTTCTCAATCGCCTTCTCCTCCGCAACAGACTCCCTCTCGGCCTCGTCATCGAGCATCGTGCCCTGCAGACTCAAGTACGTGTAGTCGCCCGTGGACCCGCTCGAGAAGTTCTTGATGCGGAAGTAGATCTTGCCCGTCACCTTCTCGCCATTCCGGTCCAGCCAGTACCCGGAGCTCCGCAGCTGGGGGATTTCCTCGGCCTTCTTCCCCTCCACGCCCTCGCCGGGCTCCTGCCCCTCGACGAAGGGGTCGTCCTCCTCGGCGGCGGCCGGCTCGGGCTCTTCCTCCTCGGGCTGGTCCACCCACGTCCAGCCCCTCGGCAGGCTCCGCCTCGATATGCTGGCGTTGAACTTGTCGAAGCTCACGACGCCGATGTGGCCCTCGCTTTGCAGGTTGATGACGCCCTCCATCCAGGCACCCCGCGACGGGACGAATAGGTGCAGGTCGGCCGTCAGCCACGCGAACGGCGGCGCGTAGCACTCGACGGACTCGAGCACCACGGGCGTGTCGTCCGTCGGCGGGTCCTCCGGGTCCGCGCGCCGGGGCCGCTCCGACAGGTTCGCGTTCTTGTAGGCCAGCAGCACGCCCTTGAACTTGGGCGAGTACCGGTTGAGCATCGGGTCGAGGTACTCGCGCGCCGTCTTGGTGATGGGCTCGTCGAACGCGGCCGGCCAGACGGCGATGCGCTGCGAGAAGGTCTGCGTGAAGAAGGGGTACTGCTTCGGGTCCGGGACGAAGGCCTCGTGTGCCTCTTCGTTCCGCTCTGTGTGAGCTGCCGTTTTCTCAGGCGTCGCTGTGGATTTGTGGTGTTTGCTCTTCTTCTCTTTCTTGTCCGTGCTCTTGTGTTTTTTGTGCTTCTTTTCTGGTGAGGCAACTGGTTCAGCCCCGAGTTCTACGGTCTCTGCATCCTCTGTTCTCTCTTTCCTCTTCTTTTCCTTGTGCTTCTTCTTCTCTTTCTTCGGCGTCTCGGTCGCTTTGGACTCCTCGTCAACGTCCATCTTGTCGCTCTGTTCCTCGTGCCGATGCTTGCGCTTCGACTTCTTGTGGCGCTTTTCTTCGTGATCTGAATCCATATCGGCGGACATGATATTGGAGCTTGGGCTTAATTGGTGTCGCAATTGGAAATGGCCCCAGTTCTGGCAACGTAGAACGCATCTCCAAACTTTTTTCTTTTTGCCGGGCGATTGGGCTCCCGCGATCCCAGCTTGGGCCCCACACCGGCGCACACCGCCCAGCTGTAAATGGCCTACTTCAAGTCGACCCCTACCAAGGTACCTAGGTACATTACGCATGTATTAGCAGTCTCTAGCCAAAACCACATCGACTTGGGAGGCTTGAGAATTACTGGATAAGAGAATCGTGCAAAAAATCGAACTCGATTGTCAGTTACAATGTCAGCCAGTCACCACAATTGGGTCGTCATTGTGTGAGCGGTGTCAAGTTTTGAGCATCCGCCGAGACTCGACGCAAGGTGCCAGTGGCATCACTCGATTTGCTTTACAGGCGCTTCTCAATGCACATCCTTGAGAACGGCGGCAAGAAGAACAGTTTAATGTATGGACTGCCTTCTCGGTACAATGATGTGCCATGCCACTTGTAGATTCGGGTTGAACATCATGGCTTGTGCAGCTTTACAGCCTCTCATATCATCCGTGTCTGAGGCGGCACGATCGCCAGTCGTGGCCAGCAGGCCTTGTCGTAAGCCAGGCAGACCATGAGTGGTTTGCTCTGATGCACATCTGTCTCTTCCCATCGGCGACTTTCGGGTCAGCCGTCAGAGGCATGATAGATATGCAGCCTCACCACCCGCCAAGCCTCATTGCCAACGGGTGGTCGTAGGAATAGAATCGCCTAAGATCCCACCTTGTCTTCAACCATCCTCGGGTTTCGTGCGCTTTTCCTTGTCCTGCCTTCGTTTTCGCTTCGCCTCTTTCCTGGCTCGGCGTTCCTCTTTCGTTTCCGGCGACGCACGCTTCGTCGAACTCTTCTTCGAGTCCTTTTTAGACTTGCTCTTTTTCTCGGCGGACTTGGACGCTGCTGCTGCCGTCTTCTTGGCCAGCTTCCTGGCCGACTTTTCGGCCTTCCTCCTCTTCTTCTCCGCCCTCCTAGCTCTGCGCTCTTGCTTGGTTTCTGTCCTTACTGGAGCCGCTTCTGCCTCAGGTGTGGCGTCCGTCGATTCGCCCTCTGATTTCCACTTCAACGAGCCCTCCAGCATCCCACCGCTGACGAAACATGCGTAGAGGGCATTCGCGCCCTTGTATTTCCCCGCGCCCGCCGTCAGGAGGCTGTCGAGCTTTGTGTTTTTCTTGGTCTGCACGATGCTGGTCTTGTTGGAGGTGTCGAGACTCTTCAATTGCTCGTCGAGCGCATTCAACCACCACTGGTCGCTCGTGACATGGTTCTTTCGGCCGATTCCAAGTGTGTTGTCTTTCCGCGAAGCAAGAATGGGCTTGGCCAGGCCGATCGAGTCGCTGGATTTGTGCAGTGAATGACCAGAGCCCCGCCAGCCTTGGGATGTGAGGAGGGCGTGTGCGTCCATTTGGGCGGCTGCGAGGATTTCTGCAGTACAGCGGACCGTACTGGATTTATATTATTGGAACTGAAGGTATTATCATGTCGACGGCTCGCGAGATGGCTGAGTGCTGAGTGTTGAGTGCTGATTGCTGCTTGTGAAGAATTTCAGAACCGCTCCAAGGGACCCTGTTAGTTGGGAAAAGATTAGGGTGGGACCTCGGAGCCGAACGCGGCATTATGTAAGCGGACGGACGAAGACGCAGATTCCAACATGGGACCGGACTGTTTAAGATCGTTGACTTCAAACCACCTCTTGGCTGTCGACACATGCATTTGTTGTCACTGGGTGCAAATTTATTCCAGCCAAGACCTTGTGTTGTATATTTCTCGAAGTGCTCTGGGACCCAAGGTCAAGAGACTACAGTCCAGATGGCCAGCGTCAAGGGTTGCACCTCTGGTCAACCTTTTCCTGCCAGCCTTGGCCTTCTCCTGCTGGTCCAGAACGCGAACAGATCGGCGTAGTCCAAGGTGATGTCTTCCCCGTCTCGACTTGGTTGGGCGGTTGTCTGAAAGGTACTGGCACGTGCTCAGACGTTATCCTCCTGGAATATTCAATAAAGAGGTTGTCCTATGAACAATCAGCACTGCCCAACAATGACATCAAGGCCCATGATGCTGAACGTTGGACTGCCAGCCGTGTTGGCTTGAATGCTGGCCTCGACAAGGACGCCACTGACGATCATCTTGATCCTGTCATGTGCTTGCCTGAAAAACGACGAATTATGGGAATGCACATCCTGAGCTGTGAGCCCGGAGGCCACGGCAGGACTCCGGCGATCCCTTGTCCTGGCTGCCTGATTATGCCTCCGACCTGTAGTTGGACGGACGGGAGCTGGATCTGGCGCGCTGTGCCGGGGTTCGACTCCTTCAGCTGGCGGGTGCCACCACAAACAGCGCCAAAACCCCTGGATTTCTGCAAGCTGGTATTACAGAGTCTGATCCTCCTCATCAGAAACTAGCTTTTGCACCGCCCTGGGAGCTGAGCGATGATACATGGCCATGCCACACGGTGGTTCAGCTGCCTGTGCCACCATGCAGCGGTGGTGGGGTAAACTCATCTGCCGCCATTGATGCTCAGATGCAGGATGATGATCATCTCGCTTTTGCTGGGCGTTGCTTATACTTAAGACCAGACCTCGTCCCCATGCCCGTTTGATGTCTCTGATTACGCGGCTGAGGCATTCGTGCCACTGCCGATAATGTTCACCGCGAATGGAACCCTCAGAGACGAACTTGGATCGAGATACCCAGCTTGCGGGAGGCAGGGAAGCCTCGCTTGCTACAACAGTCGCGAGTGATGATGTCGGACGTCAACACCAGAGGTACTCGGCTCTTCAGACGCAAGATCCCCGGGATGGGCTCGCCGACGATAATGGGCACGTACAGGCTTTCAACAGCCTGTCATCGCCTCCCTCTTATCACCTGCTGGACCCGGGTCAAGACGACACCACTAAGAAAGTCCTGGGCCAGTCCACGTACGAGACCCCGATGGGGGAAGACAACGCGGACAATGGCGATGGCGGAAGGCAACTACCGCCAAAAACGCTCACGCCCCTATCAAACGGCCAGATCTGGCTGCTCGTCTTCGAGCTTCTCGTCGTCCTGGCACTGACCATCGCGGGCATCAAGGGGCTCTTCATGCTGCCGGACCTGGACCTCTTCTCCGTGCCGCCAATGTCCCAGGACTGTGGCGGTTACAGCGTGCCCGCCGTGGAGCGCAGCTTCTACATCAATCTGCAAATCGCCCAGGGCCTCTCCTTCACGCGGGCCAAGCTGCTGGACCTAGCGTGGGACACGGTGGTTGGGCAGGGCGGCCGGTTCCTGCACGCCTGGGTTCTCTACCAGGTCGCGGCGTCGCAGCTGTCGTGGATGATGGAGTACTCGTCGGTGCCGTACTACTTCCAGCTCGACATCCTCTTCTCGACGGCGTCCCTCCCGGCCCTGTGGTCCACTTTGCGATTCCTGGGCACGAAGCGGCCCGCCCGCGCCGTATTCTCGGCGGTGTGGTTCCTCCTCGCCATCCTGTACGTCCTCGCCTTTTCGTCAGTCTGGGGCGCCGCGACGGGGTACCTAAACCCTAGTAAGCCTGCGTACCAGATGGGCGATCACTCATATGTCACTGTCGACTCGGACAGTCTCAGGCTGTGTATGTCGGTCGACACGGAGAGGCTCAACGGAACCGTGCCGGCTATTGTGCAAGGACCAAAGCTAGGCGATTGTTTCAAATCTTTTGATTATATCGGTGCCTCTACCACATGTAATATCACAGAGGGCCTGGAGGATTGGAGGAACCTGATTGCTTGTGAGAACCTTCTCTCGGTGAACCCGTGGCTAGGTCTTGAACTGACATTATCATAGACTCCAAGACCAAAACAACTATCCAGTCTTTTTATGCCAGCGCGAACGGTACATCTGTCGTGAACGAAACAACAGATTTCAACGATTGGGGGTACTATTACGACGATTATTATCGGATGTCTGACGGCCGCGGTGCTGAAATCTATACCGGACGCTACAAGGGGCAGTATGGCTACACGGGCTACACGGGCGATCCGAAGACGGGCAGCTCGCGATCAGCAGTCAAAGGGCTATACCGACAGTTCACCGGCTTCCAGTTCGCCGGCGCGGACCAGGAAGTTGCGAGCGCGGATACGCCGTGGTTCAACGCCACCTTCCAGCTGGACCCGTCGGTCAACATGAGCAGCTGGGACCAGCCGTACCGGCCCCTCGACCCGGTACCCTACAACTCGACGCTCTGGTGGAACGGCTCGGCGATCCCGCTCGAGGCGCCGTTCTTGAACCTCCCCGTGCGCGAGGAAGACTGCAGCTGGGTCGGGGCTAGCGGGTTGTGTGCCTGCTACCGGGGCGAACTGCTCACATCCGACTTCCAAGAGTCCGACAAGCTGATCTGCATCAGCGAGGAGGGTTACGTGTGGGGGTTCTCGAGCGTGATCACGCTCATCGGTATTATCCTCGAGGTGTGCTGGATCGTGGGCTGCTTTGGGATGTGGCTCGACGTCCACATCAACAGCAACCTGTTCCGGATGAACCGACGGGGCTCTGGGGTTGTAAGGAACATCCTTGACATCGGGGGCGCGATTCGGGCGGACCTGGGCCGTGACACGGGAGCCTATGAGGACGGGGCCCTGCTCAAGGAGCTGAAGAAGCTCCCACCGGTCGGGTATGAGGTTGTCGATGGCGGCCAGCAGGGCCGGATTTCTATAGTTTCGATGC
Organism: Diaporthe humulicola; assembly: GCA_038088545.1. Taxonomy (NCBI): domain Eukaryota; kingdom Fungi; phylum Ascomycota; class Sordariomycetes; order Diaporthales; family Diaporthaceae; genus Diaporthe; species Diaporthe humulicola. The sequence goes on along the minus strand of JBBWSL010000035.1, from coordinate 305,518 downwards.
CGGGGGCAAGGAGACGCGGTCCCGCCCTCAAGGCTGGCAAGTTGTACGCTTGAAAGCTCGGGGGGCTCCAAGCCCGTCAGCCCGACCAATAAAGGACTAGATTAATAGAAAGCGAGCACAGCACACACGCTTTGTATCCTTCGCCTTGACCCGAATCGCGCCGTCTCCAGGCTGAGCCAAGAGAGGCCATGAATGAGTTACGGGGGTGTGCGAGTTTTGTCCAGCAGTGGCAACTGCAAGGCGCGAATGGCCCTCGGGGGCGGACGGCAGCAGGGCCTCAGCCTCGAGCCATCGGGCCATGTGAGAGCCCGAAGGCAAGACACACTGTAAACTGGTCTCGGCCGGCCGGGGTTTGGGCTGTGGCCGGCCGCGGCGATGACGACCGTCCGCCTCAAACAGGATGGGGGCTGACGGCCGAGCCACCACGCTCCGAGGTTTATCTCTGCGACTTTCCCGAGAGGGTCGCAACTTGCACATGTGATGAGCGAATGGCTGACTGACTGAATGACTGCTTGCTTGTTTGCTTGCTGGCGTACAATATATAAGCAAGTGCCGGTGGAGGGTGGTCGTCATGTCCTGTGATGGCTTGCGTGTCGTCAAAGTAACCCGCTCGCAACACTAAACAAACAACCTACCAACGAGCCTGTCGCACATCACGATCTAGTGTCAGCTATGTGAGGCGGGAGAGGCGCCCACGGGCTGCATTGGAGTGTGCAGCCCGGGTCACATTAGCCCCATCGCCTGGGGTGGTTGTTGGATGGGACTGGGCCTGGCAGGGCGGCTTGCAACCTCGGAAGGGCGGCTGAGTGGGTGTGGGTTCTGGTCGAGGGGGCCTGGGGCACAGGATGAGCAGGGCGAGGTGTGCGGTAATGCAGGGGAGGGAGGGTGATGGAGAGGCCCAGCGTGGCCCAGGACCAGGGGATCAGGGACCGTCGGCATGACGCCCATCCCGTTGCGGCCGACCCAAGGGCGATCTGCAAGGCCCGAATACGGCTAGGACTCTGCACGCCAGAGTTTCTGAAACTGCCGAGAAGGTTTGTCGCTCATGAGAGGCTAGAGAAGGCTGTGATCTCATCGCGCTGCACAACGCATAACGCTGTTGCTCAACTCTGTCGAATTCGGGCACTTGGCAGTTCGCCAGTGAGCTGCAATTGACGACGGCGATGCTCGAAGATAAACTTATATGTGCAGTGTGCAGTTATAACTGCCGCCAAAAGACCTGTCGCCGAGGTATCACGAGGTCACAGTCGAGCCACTCCATGTCTTTTCACCCGTCCCAAGAAATTGCTGCATTTGGTATCGAGCCTTGTCAAGAACCTCAAGAGGCGCCTGGGCCGCAGCGCCGAGCCTTCTTCGCCCATCTCGTCTGATGTTTGAAAGCCTCTCCCGCCGTGCACGCCGTGTGCCCACCGCCTGCTCGCTCGGGGCTTTCTAAGGACCACATTGCGTCACACACACACACAGCAGCCTTTTTTTTGGTGTGTGCTGTTCTTGTTTCTCGTATATCTACCTCGTACAGGCTTACACGCCCTATACGCTAGACCACACGGCGCAGCCAGGAAGTCGCAAGTTTGCCCTGCAGTCTCTGATCCGAGGCACCCGCGTCGGCCACGGCAGCAGCAGCCCTCGAGCCAGCCCAGACAGACTACGCCTCCTTACTCTTACTCCCCAACCGCATGCAGGTCAGACATCTGACACCCCCATCCTGTCCCAGCCTGTTGCATCTCATCTCAGCTCTTCTTTTTTCTTCTTGTTTTTCTTTTTATTCTTGAACACTCCCCAATTGCTATCATAAGTAATAAGTATGCTGCCATAGGCCCTCGGCCAGTCCCTTCCTCTCAAGCCTTGCTCTCTTCATCCCACAACCAACCTTGACCTCCCATCGTCTCCACTCTTCTTACATCATGGCACCGACCTCGATGAACCTGGTCGCGTGTCTCGTCTCGGCCACATCCCTCTCACTCACAGCCGCCAATTCCATCCCAATACGTGAGAGGGCCCTTCTCGATGTCGCCAGGGCCCTTCCCAACGCTGTCAGTGGTGGATATGCCCCTGCCATCGTCGACTGTCCCTCAACGCGTCCTACCATCCGTAGTGCTGCAACTCTCAGTCAGGATGAGACCGACTGGCTCGCCAAGAGGCGCGCAGCCACTGTCAAGCCCATGGCTGAATTAATAGGCCGAGCTGGAATCTCAGGCTTTGACGGATCCGAGTACATCAACAACCTCAGCAACAACGTCTCTGCCCTGCCAAACATTGGCATCGCCATGAGCGGGGGTGGCTACCGGGCTTTGATGAACGGAGCAGGCTTCATTGCCGCTGCAGACGACAGGACGCCGGGCTCCACCGACGCCGGAGGTATCGGAGGTCTGTTGCAGGCGACGACTTATGTGGCGGGTCTTTCTGGCGCTGGGTGGTTGATTGGTTCTCTCTACAGCAATAACTTCTCAACCGTGGTGGATCTGAGGGATGGAAGCTCTGATTCTGCTATCTGGGACTTCGAGAACAGCATCTTCGAGGGGCCAAAGGAGGGCATTGCCGTTCTCAGCACCGTCACCTACTGGAACGACGTCCGGGACGCCGTCACCAGCAAGGCCGACGCTGGCTTCCAGACCTCGGTCACGGACTATTGGGGCCGGGCCCTGTCCTACCAGCTCATCAACGACACAGACGGCGGCCCGGCCTACACCTGGAGTTCATTCGCCCAGGACGAGCAGTTGATCAGCGGCTCCATACCTATGCCCATGATAGTTGCCGACGGGAGAGACCCTGGAGTCGCCATCGTCAGCTTGAACGCCACCAACTACGAGATCAATCCCTGGGAGATGGGATCTTTTGACTCGACCGTCTACGGATTCGCACCCACGCAGTACCTGGCATCCAACTTCTCAGCTGGAGTGATTCCAAGCGGTGGCAGTTGTGTGCAAGGTTTCGATAATGCCGGCTACATGATGGGGACCAGCTCTTCTCTATTCAACACTTTCTTGACCACCAACATCTCTCAGTACGCCGACGTACCACAGTTCGTAGGGGACGCCTTCACGGCCTTACTATCACCAGTCGGGTAAGTTCAGTATGGAACATATTTTCGTGTTGTGGCTTGGCTTACTAACTACAATTGCAGCGACGATAACAACGACATTGCGCAATGGGTACCCAACCCCTTCCTGGGCTGGAACAACGCGACCAACCCCAACGCCGACCAGCTAGAGCTCGGCCTCGTTGACGGCGGCGAGGATCTGCAGAACATCCCCCTCAGCCCTCTCCTCCAGCCCATCCGGGCAGTCGACGTCATCTTCGCCGTGGACAGCAGCGCAGACACGCCCTTCAACTGGCCGAACGCGACGGCCCTGCGCGCAACCTACGAGCGCAGCCTGAGCCCCATGGCCAACGGCACGCTGTTCCCGCCCGTCCCAGACGCAAACACCTTCATCAACCTGGGTCTCAACAACCGCCCGACCTTCTTCGGCTGCGACGCCGCCAACTTCACCCTGGCCGAGGGGCAGGTCGTCCCGCCCCTGATCGTCTACGTCCCCAACGCCCCCTACACGGCAAACTCCAACGTCTCGACCTTCACCCCGAGCTACTCGCGCCAGGAGAAGCTCGACATCATCACCAACGGCCTCAACGCCGCCAGCCAGAGCAACAGCACCATCGACGGCGAGTGGACCGCCTGCGTCGCCTGCGCCGTCCTCAAGCGCAGCCTCGACCGCACGGGGACCGCCATCCCCTCCACCTGCGACAACTGCTTCGGCCGCTACTGCTGGAACGGTACCCTCGCCACCGGCGAGCCCGCCCCCTACGAGCCCGGCTTCACCTCCGGCAACGCCACCGCCGGCTCCCAGAACGCCGGGCCCCGCGCCGGGCCTGCCGCCTCGTGGGTCCTCGCGGCTGGTGTCGTCGCTGGTGCCTGGCTGCTGGTGTAGACGCGACCGTTCGTGCATCGGATTTTGGGGTCTACCACTCCAGCCTGTTCGTTAATTTTGCACTTCTTCAACGCCGTCCGGACGACATCCGCCCGGGAGCGGATTCGCGGGTTTGCGGATCGTTGGGCTTGAAATGTAATGAAATAATGACTTCCTCTTCGGAGAAACAAGGGATAGACAGGCCCTGACGACGACCATGCCAAGTATAGCCCGTCAGACTGGCAGTGATCTAATCACGGATATTTCTTAGGAGCAGGATTTCCCCGGCGTCATTGGAACATGGTCGTGGGGAATATTGATGGGAGTTTTCACCCAGTCATGAGACGTCCTACATGATAAACGACTTGTTTCCTCGAATGATTCTACTGTCATGGGAGACTGATTTATGTCTTTCTGGACGCTTGCAAGGCGTTAGGGGCAGATCTTGGGAACCAAGGGGTAGTTTATATACAACTACAGATATCAATGGTATTGGAAAGGTGTACTAGTTAGCATTCATGCATTTACACATTGGGTTTCAAGTGCCTTCTATAGGTGAATTTAAGAAATGATGATATATACGCCCGCCACCGAAAGAGATCTCATCCAGTTAAAATCATTCCTTTTCATACTTCTTATTCCCAGCACAATCATCCAGCGTTGGATGTGACTGCATGTGAAATGTCCCAAAGTTGGATCACCAACCCAAGAAAATACATCAGAGAATCCCTGCACAAGGTGACAACTGGCATATGGACACAGGATAAAATAACATGTAATTCCTCGAACTCTCATCAGGAAACCTCTGAACTGTCTCCCAGCAAGCGAGCGAGCGAGCGAACCTATCTGACCGATAAAACCCCCCGTCTCAATGATAATTCTCATACTCCGAGGATATGTATCCCAACCCGCCCTATTCCCAATGACAAAATGGTATACAGCGAGGTACCATACTCCGTGCGACCCTAAGTCTTGGCATCCTGATACTCCTTGCTCCCACGCTTGCCTGTGGTGCTTTCCATCCTGGTGGCTAGGCCTCCCCCCGTGTTCGTAAGACCCAAAGACCACAACAACACCACATAAAAAAGAAGAAGCAGACCTTGTATAAAGTCAACCCAAGAAAACAATCCGCGTGTACTGACCGAGCCCAGTTTAAAAATGACTGCAAACAAACCGAGGAATGCCCAATTCCTTGACCCACGTGATCCTGAAACGACATTCTCCTTGTGCTCCTAAAACACAGCGTAGACACCTCACCAACCAAGCACAAGCAGAGGTCTCGACCCGGGGAAATATTGTACGGTGAGATAAGCGAATTGGCAAGGGGCCAAGGCACTTCTCCCCACAAAGACTCTCCCAACACCATCTACCTCAAGGCCGGCGGGAGTCCGCTCTCGACCTTGACGTCCCTGACCCCTTCGGGCATCGTGCGCAACCAGTCCGCCCACACGTCCATACTAGGGGCCCCATCGAGACGGATGGTCAGGGTGAGCTGGCCGCCGGGGGGCGGGGACGAGACGCTCTCGATGCTGGGCAGCCTGCTGCGGTGCAGGGGCGCGAGGAGGACCGAGGGGACGTTGTGGCTTGCGTGCTGCAGGTGCAGCGGCGCGGGGAAGCTGGTGAGGAACTCGCGGTCGGGGGTCAGCTCCTCCACGATCCGGGGGTACTCGGCGAGGAGCTGCGCGTGCAGGTCGGCGGCCGAGAAGGGCCGCATGCGCATGGCCTGGGTCCGCAGCTTCTCGCTCAGCGCCCGCGTGAAGGCGCAGTGCGCGAGCTGGCCGCTGGTCTGCTCCTCGAACGACGCCGCCGTGATGATCTCCAGCGTGCCCCGGCGTCTTGCCGCCGCCGGTTGCCCAAAGTATCTCGAGTCCATGATGACGAGTGTGTCTGCTATCGCCTGCTCGAACAGGGGCTGTACGGTGCTCCATCGAATAGTTTGTGGCCCTTCGGTTCGCGTAGAGCTACAAACGTGTTTGTTAGCTTTGCACAAACAATAGCATACTGTGAATCCGAGGAGTGTCAAATAGTGTTCGCAGGGAAACATCGTGTATGGTACAGGCAATCCGACAGGCAGCATTGCATTCAAGGGCTTCCTTGTTGGTTCCACTGTCCATGTACACATTCGTTGCACCAGTGTTGGCCGTGTTCGCTCAAATCCGAGAATTCTTTCCAGCTGGGCAGGACGTTTTTCCGATTGAGGTTCGCTATCCGAGACAACGGAGAGTTTCGGAGAAAGCGTGGGCGAAAGGCAGTGGATTTGAACATGCAAAGGCTTGGAAAACAGCGGACGCAACTTCAGGGATCGCAGAACAGGCCGCGGATTGTCGACATGCACCAAAGTCGTAAACGTACCTGGCGAGAACCATTGCCCGACTAACGTCCAGTTCCGTGCGACCATTGTAGTAGAAGATCTTCAAGACGTCTCGTTGGTCGTTCGCGCCCATGAAATGGTCAATCCTCCTCGACAACCACCTGTATGACCGCTCGGGCTCGTCAGACGGTATCACATCCATCTCAATCGTATAGTGGTAGTGCCTGTCAAGCACCGATCGCAGTTCTTCTATGGACTGCTTCACTGCATCGTTCTTCTCGTCTTCCCATACGAGTAAGAGGGCGTATACGGCATTGTACCGGCTGCGGTTGGGGTTGGAAATTATGGTCGAAGCGTGGCTCTGCAGGTTCGATCTGAACGTGTCGATGCCGGGCAAGGACATCGCGGCCTGAGCAGTCCGCTCTAAGCGAGGGCCCGACGGTAGGGGAGTTCTTACGGTCCTCGCAGGAGCTTCGGCGGACGATGTACGCAGCTCTTGCTGGCTTGTGGGTGACTGGTCGAGGTCCATGCCCTGGGGCTCGTAGGTGTAGTTCCCGTTAACTGGTTGGAACCCGCGATCGGAGCTTATTGGAATAGGTTCCTGAAGATCCTGACTGCGTGGTCTGACTCTCTTTTTGGCTTCGTCCCAGGATATGTTGTGGTGATTCGGGTTGCACTACGCATACTGGAATCAGCATTCAAACTCTGCGGGTCGTTACTTCAGCACGCAGGCGCAATCAATCAACCAAGAGGCCCAGCGCATGGTTCCGACTGCCACTTTGCCAGTACCTACTTCCCAGGGAAGAGGTAGAGTGCGCAACAAGCCGTGGCAACAGCAACCCACGAGTGTGCACACAAGCTTGTCTCGAGATGAATGCTGGGTTACGACAGGGCAGCCTCTTCCAGCCAGATATTCCGCGCTCGAGATAGGACCAAATTCTCAGAGATTTGAAAGAGCTCAAAAGAGCCAGGCCCAGCAACACATCGGAGCCGCCTTCGGTTCGATCCGCTTGGTAAAGATTGCCCGCAATACGAAATCATACTCACAGCGACACGTCTCCTTCGACAGTCATCACAAGCACCTAGCTTCCGAATGATCGCAGCCTTCTCCCGTTGATCGGCGGACAAGGGTCCAGTGCGTCTTCTGTTCGCTCGTCTGTTGTGGGAGGAACTTGCTCCGTTGACAGGAAAGACGCCCTGGGAGGCGTGGTTGGTGGGCGAAAATCCGGAGAGGCTGTAGCCGTTGCCCGTCGTCTCTGTAGATGGGGCCCTCGACTGTCTCATATTGTCGCCGGCTGCCGAAGCAGATGAGTACGTCTCCATTCGGCGTGGCGGGGACACTGATTGGGTCCGCCGCGTTGACAAAAGTTCTCGTGCCCTGTCAGGACCAAGCTCGCCGCCATCGTCGTCGCCGAGAGTGCCGGCGCTCGGGCTCCGGATGCCTTTGTTTGCTGCGTGCATGCTGTATTGGCTTGAGCGAGGCTCGTCTGGTCGAGCACCGCTTCCTGCAGGGGCTTCGGCCAAGCTGGGGGCTTGGTGCATGCTTCGACCGCTTCCTCCACCGCCGTCGCCGTTGTCACTGCTAATGACACTGCCGATATCCATGTTGCTCGCCATTGCACTTCTGTTGTCACGAGCTCCAAGTCCATAGCTCGAGGTTGACGCCGATGCCATTCGATCTTTCCCCTGGGCTTCGAGTTCACAGCATCATATGGAAGCGAACAGAAAGCACAAAAGATTGGAGATGCTCCCTTGGGGGCAGTCGAACTAATCAGTCGTCGGGTGATGACTCCACGTTGACGGGACCTGGGAGGCTGAGCATCAAGTGCCTCTTAGTCGAGTTATGATCAAGCTTCGGTACTTGGACAGCGGCCGGCCCAAAGTAGTCCAGGAGCACGGACAGCAGCTACACCTGACCTAGGTGTAGAATCGAGACAAGAGCGCCAAACCAAAACGAGGCCGGCGGTCAATGGGACGAGATCCAGTTGTAACTCGTGGCCTCGAAAACTGTGGCAATGGGCGCGGTCCCCTTGGACTAGGCTGGCGTCCAGGGCAGCACGGGGTTACCCTAACGGCAGGAAGCCGGGTTGCAAGGACAGTATGTCCACGACGCTGCCTACGGTCGAGTTTGAGTATCGACCTGGTGTGGGGCTCGACAAGTCTGCTCGATGGGGTGACCTCTTGGGTGTGCTGATCAGTAATGTCTACTTGGTTTAAGGTTGCTGGATTAAGTTCGAGAGAATGGGACGAGATGATCTTCGAAGATCAGAACAAGGGCAGGGTATGGAAGACATGCGACAGGGCGCCGTAAGGTATTTACAAATTCCGAAGGAGGGAGGGAGCAGTATGGGCAGGAACTAAGCCGTGCTGCGCTGCGCTGGGCCGTGTGGTATGGTGTGGCATAGGGTGGTGTAGTGTACAGCGGACGTATGTACAGTACCGAGTACAATATCAACAAGCAGAAGGGATGGAAAGAGCAAGCGTCGAACCGGCAGCAAAAGAAGGAGCGACGTCAGGACTGGCCGGGGCTACTGTGTAAAAGAGGGTACATTGCGACGGGAATGGTTAGGGCGCGTCCGTGTGAGGAGACGCAGAGGAGAGGAGAGGAGAGGCAGAGGCAGAGGGAGAGAGAAAATTCGAACATAGACAGATTCAGTCTGTCGACAGCCAGCGGAGACCCGACAAGCCGAGGACGGAGAGGGGCTCTGGGATCTGAGGGGCTCGCAACGGAAGACGGGTCCGGGGGAAGCTGGGATGGTGGAGGCCAGGCATTTGCATTGAGGCCCAGACAGACGGTCACAGTGGACGGTGATGCGGACGGACGGTCAGGGCAGAGCAGGGCCAGGCCAGGCAAGGCAAGGCAAGGCAAGGCAAGGTAAGGCAAGGCAAAGCAGGCATTCTAGGTCAAGGAAGGCAAGTCAAGGCAGGTATGTATCTGCTGTGCTGCTGCATAGCACTCGGTAAATCAAGACAAGGCAAGACAAGTCAGGCCCGGTCAGGTCAGGTCGGGTGGGTGGGGCAGGCGCGCCATGGGCCCTCCGTCTTGTGAAGTCGGGACGGGATAGCTTGAGCACCCAAGGTTGGTTATCCCTTGCTGGTCAAATTCTGTGTCACAGTACCCTAAGAAGAGTTCAGGGGTAAGCCGAGTTCGAACGGAGGCAGAACCGTGTGCCGGCCACGGAGGAATTCTGTACAGTGCTGCCCGGTGCGGTCCAAAGCGGCGTAGTGTGCCATGCAGTGCAGTGCAGCGCGGTGCAATGGTTGACGAGGGTCTGGACGAGTCCACCCACGTCGCTGCACTGCAGTCCCCAGGCAGTCGAGTCTCTAGACCTCGGGAGTCTCTACAAAGGTACCTGCAGTGTTGGCCGTCCACCCAAAGTGCCACAGGTCATGCAAGAAAGGATCCATAATGACCCTCAAGATGGAGAGCATGTTGGCAGCTGGTGGGGCGGCTGAGAGAGAGAGAGAAACACTCGTCTTATGGGGCACAGGCTCTTCTCTGCTCTGACCCGCGGCTCCAGCATCAACAGCAGCAGCAGCAGCAGCAAGATACAAGCAGCGCACGAGCCAAATAGCGTCGCGACGGCCGGAGTGTAGACGGTCTACCCTCCTCCCCAAGGATCAGCGCCGTCACGGACTGACGGCAGCGCGGCAGTGGGTGGTGCTGGTGGTGAGGTGAAGGATGTTGTACATGCATAGTAGGTTGGCACTATGGCCGATCGTTCGAACCCCTGGCCCACCGGAGCAGCAGAGGTGAGGTCTGGCAAGGTCTGGTAAGGTCTAGGTCTGCGCCGCTGGTCCGCCGCAGGAGGCCCAAGCTCCAGATCTATAGCCCGGGGCCGCTGCGCTATAGCTGAGGATGCCGTGTCGATCGCTCTTGGGAGGATCTCGCACGGCTTTGGTCTGTCGCCCGGTCTGTGCTCGCACAAGCTCCAGTGATGGGTCGTGGGCCGTGGGGGCAGCACGCTGCACGGTAGGGTTGAGGGGGTGAGGAGGCCAGGGCTAGCGGCCGTGCTGGTAGTGCTGGGTGCGGTGGCAGTGTGGGTAGGCTTGGTAGGTAAGTAGTTTGCCGGGCTAAGAGATGTGTCAAAGCATGATGGCATGGCCACGGCGTGACATGCAGCGGGTGTCCGATGGCAGCACAGGATGGGGACAGGGCGGGATCTGGCATACTGTACTGTACTGTGGTTGCTCATTTTAGGTCCTCGCCGTCCTGACTGCCTGACAGTACTCCGTAACAAAAGGACGAGGGAAAGACGCAGACAGGATGAGAAGAACGCATGGGCATGGATGAAGCATTAACCTGTCGCATAGCGCGATAGGCACGGAGCAACGCAACTGGCCCAAAATGGCGAGAAGCGGGACTTGGGACTGGGGCCCAAGGTGGAAGGGGCCCAGGGTACTCGGTACTTGACAAGACGTAGTCCAAAAGTCAATCCGCGCATCGTCGTCTTGTCGTCTCATCGCAGCGTCGCATCCTCGTTCGGGTGCGAGTTGGTAGTGGTCGGTCGTCGGCGTCGGCATTGTCTGGTCTGTCGTATAAATCCAACTCGAGACCCTGAGTGAGATCCTTCGACAGTCAAACCTTTTTTTTGTTGGAGTCAACAGGGTTGCTTCCTGCTCACAAACATCAAGCCAGGGTGCCCCCAATCCCGTTGTGACTGCCGTCTGCCGTCTGCTGTCAACCTTCAATCAGTGGCAGGGAAGGAGGGCATTTGGCCCTTCCGTATTACATTGCAATGACGGTAAGATAAAACCCAATGTAATTATATAGTCTGCCTACTTGCCACCGAGCTGGCAGCAAGCAGTCAACCTTCAACCTAGCATCTCACTTGTTTCTCTGGTCTACACCTGAGGAGAACATTGTAGGTACCTCAAGGCGAGGCCTCGAGACCTCGAGCGCCTCGAGAGAAAATACGTATAAGCGCACGCAACCGGCACGGTTCGGTACTTCCGCACCACACCCAACTCTGAGCGTATACCGACTAGCTGCCTGCTGGTAACATTGAATCCGTATGGGGGGGCTAAGAAGGTATTTGCAGGACGCCAGGCGGGGGAGACAAGCCGAGCCAACGACATTGCCCGATACCTTTCATGGGCAGGTTAGGAAGGTATTGGGGTACCTTATTCCTGCACCATGACCCTGCGTGCCTGCCTCGCCCAGCTGCTCACCCAGGCTTGATCCTGGTCTCCCTCTGCCTGCCCGCCCGCTTGCACGCAACGAACTATTTTCTCCACCCACTCGCGACTGACTGGTGCACATACAGCATGGACATCTTCTGACTTCACCTTCAGTCACTGCGCAACCCAAAAGACGCACACAAGACAGACACACAGAACACGAAAAGACACCCAAGACAATCCGAAGCCAGCAGGATGCAACCTGGACAAGACAGCCAGGAAACGAGGCGACTGGTCGAGAGCCAGAACCCAATCGGCATCGCGCACCTGAGCAAAGCATGACTGGATCTCGTCAACCATTTCCCTCCAAATCCCCCAACCTCCCAACCTCCCAACCTCCTCCCAACTAACCATGCAGCCAGTCAGCTCACCAGGCATACCGGTGCTCTTGACAACACCTCTTCTCACCCGACCGTTTTGCGCCTCGGGATTGAACGTCGGACTTGACTTGCTTTGTTGTCGACTTCGCCGTGGCGAGCTCGAGTCCTCATTTGGGCCCCGATATCTATCTAGTCTAGACTCTAGAGTAGTCGTCAGTCTTTGAGCCCAGTTGGATCCTTCTGCCGCCCCTCCATCCTCCTCCCCTCTGCCTTGCATAGTGTCGCCTTGGCGTCCGATGTGGCATGTCGACGCCCATTCTGCACTGCACCTAGACGAAGGCCACCGAATGTAACGACCACTTCCGGTCACCTCGGTCCCACGAGCCAGACGGTGGACGGGCACGGTCAGAAGGCTCATCCCACATGGCTCCGTAAGTGGTCTGTCTCACTTTCCTCACGCTTAGGCAGACTTTCCGGCCCTCCAGAATCAGAGACACCGGCCCGCCCTTGACTCGAGACATCTCCACTGTCCGTAGCCCACTGCCCACATGCACGTCGACTAAGGCGGGGAGGCTCGGTCTGCCTCAATGGGCAAGTGTCACGTTGCCAGCTTACTGCTAACCCAAATCGTAAATTATCGACACACTCATCCATACTCCTCCATACACAGCACTTGCGCTTAAACTGGCCCGACCCGACCTTGCAATTGAAGCCCAAGCTCCGGCCAGCAACTCGCACAGGGTCAGACTTATAATATCTGGAGCCGCCGGTGTGGGCGGCGTTGTCGCTGCCTCGCCGCCACATAAGTTCAGCTTCCGGCCCAATCTGAACCTGGGCACGCATACAGTTGTTCCCTATTCAGCTCGTTCCCATTCGTCCGTCCGTCCGTCGAGCCAGGCCTCTCCTGCGGCCCGCGTTGTCATCGGGTTCCCCTCCCAATTCCACTTTCCAACTACTGCCCACTGCAAGTCAGCAAGCAAGCAACATATCCAGTCTGCATTGGGCCGCTCTCATTCGTCCCCATGCGTGTAGAGGCTGCGTCAACAACCCACACGCGGCTGGTCATGACGGCTGCCTGCCTGGGCCTCGAGGGCCAAGCGAACCATTAGAGGCGCCGCTCGTCCTATAGATGGCATATTACGGCTCTGCCCACATGTTCCACAGGGCAGGGTGAGTACTGTGGTATGACGAGTAATCCAGGCCAGCGGCTGTCGCCGTTCCAGACTCAACAGGTGCATGCGGTGGAGATGCAGCCTGGCCGACACAAGCAGGTCTCGTGCGGTCCTCCCGTGTTTTCTCCGTCCTATCAAGGTTTCTGCATGCGCGTTGTGTTGCATCGTCCAGAGGCGTTTGTCTCATCCTGCCGGACCAGCCTCTCTTCACGAGTCACCTGCGTGGCTATCGAACCCATCGCAATGTCCCAGGCCGGGGAATCTGCGGCTATGCGGCCGGCCCTTCGCATGCAGCCACAAGGCAACTTTTGTCTTAGATGGCCAGCTTTCCATGGAAACAAGAACGCATCTGCGACCAGAAGTGGGAGCGCGTCTTCCGTCTCTTGTGTCTTTCCGCGATCAGGGACTTAATGTGTCAGCCAGATATCACAACGCCTCAAGCGGAATTCATCCTAGCAGAGGCCTTCTCCGCTACTGCTGCAGTCACGGAACAACATCCGCTTGCCTGACCTTCCAAAGAGTTGTCGATCACCTTCTGATTCAAGCCAGTCCAGTTCTGGGGGCCTCGACTTGGGCTTGCGGATCAACATGGCACTGAATCGAGATTAGCGTCCGCAGGTCGCTTTGCTCCTTGCCGGCGCGCTTGGCCCTCCTTGATGGGCATATTTAGATAAAACGGGACGGAGGGGGGCGCTGCTTCGGCATCGGCACATGTCAGCGTTTCCCCGGTCTGGACCTTCTCTGCTTCACCACTCAATGCTGGGGCCGGCGGCACACGCAGAGTCAGGCCTTTGACCGACCATGACTCTATCAATGCCCCTCACCCTGAAGACAATAGTCTAGTTTCTGATGTCTGGCTGCGAGCGCGATCGGGGCCAGGAGCACTCGCCGGTGCCCGAACGTTCTTACCTTGCCGTGCGTATTGCGGCGCCCCCGATGAGATCACTTTTGTCGTCTCGTGTAGGAGACATGTTCAAATGTTTCAAGCATCCTAAGTTGGATTTCTGTCTGCACATTGCTTAGGTGCCCTCTTCGTCACTTCAGCTTGCATACCGGCTTCAGTATCGGCTGTGACGGGTATAAGTCTGGTCCGTACTATCTATGAAGTGCATTTGTTTCCAGTATTGTGAGAAGTATTACACAAGAGCTGTCCGGAGCTCACAACGGAAACGTTGACGTTTGGCCGTTGCGCTTGGAAGCTAGACAACTTCCTTGGCTGCCACTAGGCGCCCGTGATTCCCCCAATTCTTGAGCTTGATGCACGTTGCTGCTGCATATGCTAAGCGTCAAGAGCACGTCAGTCATGCCCAATCCGATTTTTGAGTTCAATACCATTATTGTCAATGTTGGGCCCGTGCGAATGGGCGTGCGAAGGGGGGGGGGGGGGTTCGATTCCTTCGAGTTTCTTCCAGAAGTGTCGATGTCTTCAATGGGCTGGCTGCACTGGCATGTGTAGCCATTGTGTCCGATGCTGCTATATCCGATGTTTGTTTCTCTGTCAGAGATGAGGAGGGAGTGGCGGACTGATTCATTGAACCTCGACTTTTTAGACCCAAATCTTCCCCCAGCACCATTTCTAGCCTGCCCTGTTTCCTTCGCAGGAGTTTGGTTGTATTCACGCCATAGCTAAGTGATACCATTCCAAATCCCAGAATGGGCCAGAATATGGTCGAGGGTGCTGTCTGGTACTCGCGAGTCTCAGTCTGGCGTGGCATATTGGTGTAACATGGCATATGTTCAACGAGCGGAACAGCTCGGTCCAATTCTGGTACGGATAATGTATCTGGGGATATTGCCCTGCTATAATAGCAAAGGGAGTTTACCACATAGCCGCAGGCTGGTCGTTCCACGGTATCGGCGCGTGGACATTGCCCCAATTTTTGGTCGGATATATACATGTGCGAACAGCTCGCGAACCAACCATTGTCGATTGAGAGGGCCTGCTGGCTAGGGTTTCGCTTTGCCATTCAGTACGAATTTGTGAACTTCACGGTGTTCTTTTCGGAGACCTGCTTTTACACACAACACTGCTTGGTCTCAACCGCGATTGAAATAGCTTTGACAATTTGTGGTTGATTCAACGGTGCTAAGATCTGAAGCGTGGGACGAGATCGCGAAACTGTGCGGATGTCGCCATTTAATAATCGAGACAACAGCGAGCCTAAGACGGGAGCACGTATTGAAGAAGTTGAGCGATCGTCTTCTGAGAATGATGTAAGAACCAAAGAAATGCCGATGGAAACACCCTGAGGTTACATTCGCGTCCAAGCAAGTGCGAGAAACAGCGGAGGTCGCTCGAATCCTTCGACACCGGCTTGTCGTCAGTCTCATGCCATAGAGCCGATATCAAAATGGAGAACGTTGTATTCTCCATGAGTGCCCGTCAGCAGAGCCCACTCTTGTCTCCTGGATGCATGCAGGCTAGCAGGTCGCGTCACACAAGACTGTAAGCAGCCAAGCGATGATCTCTCGACCGACCCGCCACCCTGGTTCTCACGGAGGCAAAGAGGTGAAAGAGAAGGTGACGGCGCCCACCTTGTGATTATGGTTCAATCCATCATTTATTGAGTCTACTAGTCGTTTTCTCGCGTCGCAGGAACAAGTCTTGCTCTCTATATTCGCCCCGCGACCATGCTGTCAGGGAGACATATTGCCATCATCGGCCTGCTATGGCGGAGTGCTGCTGCACAGGAGTCTTACGACTTCATGTAGGTCTAACAAAATGCAACATACCCTGTGATTTGGGCGACTGGACTGACGACATATCAGAGTCGTAGGTGGTGGGTCATCGGGCTTGACGCTGGCAACCCGCCTTTCTGAGGAGCCAAACTTCTCTGTACTGGTCCTCGAGGCCGGCAACGATCACACCAACGACACCAAGGCTCAGTGTCCCGGTATATTCGCGTCTATGTACGGCGATCACGAGTATGACTGGGACTACCGAAATGTGCCACAGGTAAGCTTCCTTCGACGGACTATCATCCGTTGCGGGCGACCGTCAAAGTTAACTCTTCTCTCTCAGCCCTACCTCAACAACCGGACCCATGCAAATGTTGCCGGAAAAGGCCTTGGAGGCGGCAGCTCTGTGAACTTCATGTACTGGACTCATGCTTCGCGCGAGGATATTGACAACTGGGGCGCGCTCGGGAATGCGAACTGGAGCTGGGACGAAGTACAGCCGTACCTCAAGAAGTCTGAAGCATACGTGCCTCTTGCTTCAGCGGAGGCCGTCGAGGACATGCAGACGCAGTATGTAGAGCCCGACCTGCATGGCACGGATGGACCCATCGTCAACTCCTTTCCTACATCGTACGGTCCCTTTATAGAAGCTTGGGCCGAGACGTTCGAGGGGTTGGGATTGTATCCTCCTACGGATCCGAGGGGAGGGGAGGGGCTGGGAGGGTACACGAATCTTTTCAACATCAACCCGCAGACGAGAGAGAGAAGCTCCCCCGCGACGGAGTACCACCGACGTGCTGCCGAGAGACCGAATCTCAAAGTCGTCACTGGAGCCTTTGTCACGAAGATCCTGTTCGACGACAGCGAGGGGGATAGCAGAACGACGAGCCCTAGAGCTGTTGGAGTTGCGTACCTCAAAGATAACGCTACCCATACGGCGCAAGCAAGCGCAGAGGTGATCCTCTCAGCAGGGTCGATGCAGTCATCGAAGCTGTTGGAGCTCTCAGGGGTCGGCGACTGCGATCTCCTGAGCACCTTCGGGCTTGAGTGCCTTGTCAACAACACGAATGTCGGCGAGAATTTCCAGAACCACCTCATGCTGCCTCTTGGGTGGTCCGTTGTCCCCGGGGTCACGACCACGGACGACTTCTCATCCACGGAGGCATTCGACGCCGCTTTGGCGGAGTGGACGTCGTCCCGAAGCGGGCCCTTTTCTACCGTCAACGGCAGCTCAGCGATGCTCTCCTTCGAGCAGATCGGCGGCTCATACGACGAGATAGATCCGCCCCCAGCGCAACCCGGGTACGAGGCGCAGCACAGGCTGCTCCTGGCCGGCCTCAACTCCTCCCGGAACTCGGCGGTGCAGGAGGTCTGGATTTCCGGGGGCATCTCGCCCTGGTACTACAACGACAGCACCAAGGTCTTCGCCGGCCCGGGCGACGGCGGCAACTACTTCAGCATGATCAGCCTGGTGTCGCACCCCTTCTCCCGGGGCTCGGTGCATATCCAGTCCGCGGACCCGGCCGTGCAGGCCCGCCTAGACCCGCGGTATCTCTCGCATCCCATGGATAGGCTGTTGGAGCGGCAGCTGGCCTTGCACATGCGGGACGTGGTGCAGAACCCGCCGCTGAGCGGGCTGCTCGAGGGGAACGGCACCGTGTTCCAGCCCGGGTACCTCGACGGGGGCGTGCTGGACGAGGACAACGTCGATGCCTTTGTGGCTGACAAGTTGCTGATTGCGTATCACCACTCTGGAAACAACGCTATGCTTCCGCGGGATAGCGGTGGTGTGGTTGACCATAGGTTGAGGGTGTATGGGGTTGATGGCCTGAGGGTGGTCGACGCGAGCGTGTTTCCGTTGTTGCCGCAGGGGACGATCAACAGTATAGTGCTTGCTGTTGCGGAGAGGGCGGCCGACTTTGTGAAGGAGGAGCACTCTCTTGAATGATCAGTGCTGATAGAACTGTGATGGGATTCTCTTCAAAGTTGCAAACACCCAGAACGACTTATGTGTCAGCACATCTAGTCCTGTTCTTCTTGATATCGATCGCTGGTCAGTTCTTGTCTCATTTAGCCTGGCTAAGGGAACCTAGGTAAACAATGTGGCATGTAGGTAATTATCTCGTAGATTGCCAGCCTGCCAGAGCACTCGTGACCAGTTTTGTTTGTGGCGACTCACGTGTTATAAACCTTTCGTTCCCTCTCAATAGTAAATATATACATATATATATATATAGTTAAGCCGACCTGAATTCTAACTTCAGCTTCAAGGTTCAACATTCCAACACCGCAGAGAAGCTTCACATAGCAATAACACAGCATGATGCCAGAAGACCCTCAAGTGCTTTAGAGACTAGATAAAACCTTACGAGACAAGAATACTAGAGTATTCGCGAGAAAAGAATATTCTGAGGCCGCCCTAACTTTATTTAGCACGAGTGGAAGCTGAGCATTGCAACATAACACAGAGTTGAGATCTGGAGAATCAGCTTTGTCTCATTGTGATAGTTAGTCTGTGCCCAGTTTATGGTGTAGCAAAGAAATCAGCACACCATCCTGACTGTATATGATGACCCCAATTTAAATGGACTTGATTGTATTTGGAATACTTCTGAGCAACATATATGCATGTAAAAAGACATTTGATCACTAGCCAGCAACTCATGACTTGTTCTGCGTGACTGGCTCGGGCCTGGGGGCGGATTTGCCCGGAAGTCCCTGTCTACAATTCCGGGGCGGATCATGTTTGAAAGATGCAAAGTCCAGGGCTTCTCATTCAATCTGAACACATTTCGTTACTTGCTAAAGCTTGACCAAGTGCCTCGCTCAAGAGACTAGCGCTAGCAAGTCTTTCAGTGAGGTCCGGCGGTCTCCGTCGCCGACTCAAGCTGGTGGATCCCGGAACCCCGGCCGTCTCATCTCCGGTCCACCACGATCCCACACAAAGCTTTGCAAGCCTTTACAAACTCCTCAAAACTCTGAAATTCATCAGAAATCGGTGAGATGGCCGAGTTGGTTATGGCGCCAGGTTAAGGTTATCTTAACATCCATTCCTGGTGGAGCAATCCTCCTGGGTTCAAGTCCCAGTCTCATCATTCCTTTTTTGTTTCTTTTTCATCTTCCCTACCACCGACCACCCCTTGACATTACGCTGCTCTACCGTCTGTTTTTAATACTCTATGTCGTTTTTCTTTTATTAAAGTTGGCTATTAAGTTAGAATGTCTTACTAGGGCGTTGTGTATAAGAACGGCCTTATTACACTTTAACTAGAGGTGGGTAAACAAGAGTCTTATACATATATTAATGTCAGAGAGAAAGTTCCTCTAAAGTGATTACCACACTTAAGCCTTTCCTAAATACTGAAGTATACGGTGTACCTCACGCCTTCACATTAGCCTCCACGGCAAGGGGACGGAAACATGAACACCCCACCCCCCCCCCCTCAAACAATATTATAAAGACCACACTGGGGTCTCGGGCTCAAGTACCGCATTCCTGGACATGCCAAAGTCTCCTAGGGCTTGTTACGTAGGTACAAGACTACAGCCTGCCTGACTCGGCCTCTTTTAATTGAAAGACTATGCATGCCTCCTCACTTCTTCAGTACAAACATCCCACCAAACCACCCATAGGTCCTGGAAAGTCTTCGTCCGTGCCGCCTGGCTACGGTGAAAGGTATCTTGCCGCGCGGGTGAGGCTCGTGAAACCTGTACACGGTGTCAACAGAAAAGGCGAGCGCAGGGCCAACCTCGGGAGGGCGAGCTTCGTGCAAGACAGCACAGTTCGGGGGGACGGCGCAGTGGTTAGAGGATGTCTCTAGATGGCACTCACTGGATGCTCCTTTCCACGTCAAGACTCGTTGGGCGGAACTGCCATACCGAGCCATACAGTTTTTCGGCAACAAACCCCGTCAATGCGAGCGCGTGCAGGAAGTCGGCCCAAGGTATCTCGCCCGGCGTGGACGTCACGTTGGGATTGTAGAAGAGCGTGCGGAAGGTCTTGAAGGCCCGCGCATCGACCTCAAAGGTCGGCTGCTTTTCCAAGATAGTGTCGGCTTGGTTGCCCTGTTGTTCGTCTTGTGAAGAGGTAGCTTTTGGTGTGCCGTGGGTCTTGACTTTCTTGGAGGTCTGGGAGTGCAGCACCGGCCTGTTGGGCTCGGCTCCAAAATAGAAGGTCGAGAACGGCCTCGTCAGCAGTATGTCGACTTCGACTTCAGACATGGCCTTGGATACCGCCGAATTTTCAGCTTTGGGTGGCTCGACCCATTCTGGCGTTCGCTGTAGCACACGACCTTGTGAGAGGAGCTTCCCGACTGCTGTGCCCTCCACCCGCGTGCCTCTCTTCTTCATGAGGGTATCGATATTCTCCCAGAATGCATCCAGGTTTGCCTCCGCCTGCCGCATCTTGTCGACATTCTGCAACGTCCGGCGCTTGCCCACAGGATATTCGAAGCGCCCGCCGCTTGGATTTCCAAGATGGACAACCTTGTCAGCGTTGGCACTTCGCTCAATACGAAAAGCGACGACTAGAGCTGCCCAATTCGTGCCGTGCTCAGAATATGCTTTCCTGTGACGTTCCTCGTACTCCACGCTTCGAGATTCGAAGCCATTCGCCCAAGGCTGGTACAACTCAAGCTGGCGCGCACACTGCGCAACCATACCGTGTTTTGGTGGATACGAAAGAAGGTCACTATGACCCTCATCTGCCCATATAACCATCATTATTCCAAAACCGACTTTCAATGGATTCAAAGTCAATAGTAGCCTTATTATATAGGCTATCGTTTGGCCATTTAACGGTTTCTTACCGCAGATGGACTCGCAGAAAAAAGGGTCGCGGAGAGGAAAGACGGTCGCGGAGAGGAAAGGCGGTCGTGGAGAAGCCTTTGTACCTTCCCCTATATAAAGAGAGGGGAGGTACTTCTTCCCCTTCCTTCCTTCCTTCCTTAACTTCAACTCCTCCACCTTCCTCCTTCAAGTCAAAATCAACCACATCTAGAAATTCAGATCCAGAGATTCAGATCTAGAGATTCAGATCCAGAGATTCAGAATCAGAATTAAAGCCAACAGAAGCCCAGACTCAAAAAAAGACCTAGTAGGAAGGGAAAGGAAGGGATTCTCTTTCGGCCAGCCGGCGTCCCAAAGCAGGAGAGCTTCTCTAAGAGAATCAGAAGGAAGCTTCTCAGAAGGAAGGAACCTCTCAGGCGAGTCCATTTTTAGTCCCACGACCTCTTTTCCTCCGCGACCACTTTTCCTCTATAAGGCTTATTGAGATTTAATAGGGAATTTTTCAGACTTAATGATATGTACCATTTTGACCGTCACGTTAAGACGAATCTCATGGTGATACCCTCAAAGAGAAAGAGGCAGTATAGCACTTAAGAAGCAGCTATGAAGGCCGTGGATAACATAGTGACCCTCTCTAGTGCGCACCAATGCACGGTATGGAATGATTGAGAGGTCTCCGATGGTTGAGGCAACATGCGCGGAAATAATTTCCTTAGCCGTGGGCTCGGAGTTGATAAGACGGTCCAGCTCGTCCATGACGATTGTAAAGCGAGCAAAAAATAAGTTGCGGTCGTCTTCCCATAGCGTGCGTAGCAACCAAATTACATGCTCCTCGTTTTTGTCCAATTTTACTCTGGGCCTGGACATGACTCCTATCATGGAAGTGACAGAGTCGGGGGGTGGCTGACGGACGAAGAAGTTCCGCATTGGGGGCGAAGCTACCACAACTTGCTTTAGATGGTTCATGGGCCCCTTGGCCATTTGTTCGACGTAGTGGCGGAACTTCAGGAGCGCTTCCAGATACTCTCCCGGAAGGTCCTTGGATGGTGAAATGACTGTCGCATACTTGGCTTGGAGTAATTGTAGACCACGCGCCTGGCGGCTAAGCTCCGTAAACACCTCAAGCTGTAGATAGGCTTCGGAAAGGGCTGTGCCTATTACACGAGTCCATAGTGTGCTGCTACGAATTCTGGATGTGGCGGGATGCGCGTCCCCGTTCAAATCTGGAAGCATCTCCTGCCGGTGGTCCCTCCAGTCTAAGAGGGTTTCGGCGAAATAGGATGGGTCTTCGCGCAATGCCCAAAGGTGATCTTCGGCTGCGGATGCTCTGGCGTCAAGGAGAGACGTGAGGCGACCAAAGTCGAGGCGCGCTGGCACACGATAAGGCGCTTCCGCGGCCATGACAGCGAGGGCTTCGAAGCCATTGGTGTCTCCCTCGGTCTTCAGGGTCGGCTCAGGCAGAACAGGGTAAGCGGCGCTGGCTAGGTCATCGGCTGGAATGTCATGGAGAACGCTTTGGCAGCACCGGACGAGGAACTTCATGAGGCGCTGTTGCGCTTCTAGAACTAGCAGGCCTTCTCCGGGAAGAAACTGCTTCCTCGTATGCATCCAGTCGAAGGCTTCAGGGTGGTCTTTCCACGCCAGCAGCTTGCCGTACTCGGCTGGATCAGTAGCGCCGTTCAGCACAAAGACATAACAGTTGAGGAAGACGGGAGCGATTGCAAGAGTGACCTTGCCAAGATGCATCGCCTCGTTGTCAGCGGCGGCAAAGTCCGAAGGGGGGTGACGCCCTCGCGAGTTGAGCAGGAGCAACAGCGTTTTGGGTTTAACGAGGTCTTCCTGATTGATAGACGGCCACATGAAGTGCTCCCGGAAGCTGGTCCCGGCGTGACGCACATGTTGTGGCTCCTTGCGAAAGGCTTGGAAGTCAGGACGGTGCTCAACTGCCATGTTAGGCCAGGCATCAAGGAGGATCTTGAGTTTCTGCGGCCGAGTCTTCTTCGACCACCGCTTTTGGATGGTCGCCTCATGGCGATAGACTGGGGCAACCGACAACTGGAATTAGAGAGTGTCTCGCTGAGTTCTCGATGCAAGTAATTACTCACGGATCTCCTGGAGCAAGCCATGATTGTGGAAGATGTCCTTTGACATGCCTCTGGCCTGCCGCTGGAGTTCAGCAGGCTCCATTGTCGGCGGAGCAGGCTCACCTGTGAGGCTTGCGATGGTCGAGGGGTCACTGAAATCCAGGCCATCCAGTTCCATGTCTGGCGCTGAATCCAGAATGGCCTGGTGCTCAGGCGAGGGCGAAAAGAGGTTGAATCTGTGATCATTCCGAAGATCCATTGCGATTCAGTGGTTGGGCGTCACTACTGTACTAGGTAACCGAGGGTAGGCGAGGTCGACGTTCGTTCTCAGCGAGTGAGTTCAAGGGGCTGAGGGGGAGAAGTCAAAGTTTGGGTGACCTAGGGTGACCTAGGGTGACCTAGGGTGACCTAGGGTAACCAGTAACCAGGCCAAGAAAGCAGCCAGGTTCGTTTGTAAAGCTTGCTTGGGTTGCAAGTTTCATCAAGACAAAGTACCTTAGATCACACGCTGCCGTAGGAGTTGGGACGGGTTAGGGTTACTCCCACACCTCACTTCATAGCACTGCCCCAGGCGACACAGCAAGTTCGATACAGATTGCTGTCCTGGTACAGTGGGACGGGAAAAGCAGAATGAATTATCAGACCCAGGCTTTTGGAAAGAAATATGCCAGTTGTATCATGCCTGGATTGTCTATCGGCCCGTCCCTTTCCCCGGATTCTGGTATCCCGTTTCTAGTGATCTAGACTAGTTCCCCGACCAGTCTCACAACCCAACTTTCTGTTTCCCACCTTCTAGATTCTCGTCCAACTTCCCTTTTTTTTTTTTCAAAGTGAATGTGTCATGACTTGAAATAAGAGCAATCCTCCTGGCTCAAGTCCTAGTCTCATCATTACTTTTTGCCCTTTTCTCTTCAAACCCCCTCCGGGGGAAGACTTTTTGTACATACATTGGTGCGCAAGCGTCTTGTTTGGCATTCCAACAAGTTTCTGCGGTTAGCCAAAACCATGTGAATGCACCTGGGTCATTTCATCGTTTTGCTTTTATAACCATGATCATCTCGCTGTGACCAATTGCAAGAGAGCACCCCATCTTGACAAGCCTGATGATACACCTCCCATCAGATCAAGGCTCGCTTGGCTTTGGAAAAGGTTTCCACTCTAAAGGAATTGCTATTACTGTTATAAAAATGTTCTCTCACAACCGCAAGTAGGTCGCAAGAGTTTGAGGCACACACCAATAGCCATCGAACAGCCTCAGCGGCCTTAGAACTTGGAGACTACAAACTCTGAGATGATCCACTGTGACTCTGTGTCTGCAAGACCAGCTTCGCCTCCACATCCTCCGACAGCAATGCCAGCGTCTTTTCACGGTCCATGAGATCAAGTAACGGAAAGTCGATTCTGAATGTCGCTCAGATCCACATGCGAAACTCAGAAGCGATCATGCTGTCGATTCCGAAATTAGCGAGTGCCTTGTTGTCTTCAATCTGGTCCATTGACACCAGCTAACCCCTAGACCAGACACACTCATCGCTTCATATGTACGTGTTTTCTACGATATTGGTGCGATCAGAGCTAATGCCAATTGTATTTCCAGTGCTTCTTTGCTACCGACATAGCTTTGGTCTTCAAGGCGGCTCAGTCACCAGGGATGGGTGTTCATCAGCCTTGGAATACGACCTCCACTTAGACAGCCTTGCAAGCTACATGCATGTGAGCATCCCAGCCAAAGGGTAACAATAACCCTCCAAATTGACTGACAACAGTCTCTCCGATAGGATTCTTTTGATGCCAGCGTTACTTTTATCGTCTTTATTGCACTTGTGAAGGCTTCAATCGCCTTGGAATGGATGCGCATATTTGTTCCTTCTGGCTCTCGAAGCATGGCATACTGGACTTGCCATGCGATCATATGGGTCAATGTCATTTTTCATGCACTAATGATTATACTCGTCTGTATATAATGCATGCCGTTCGAGTACAGCTGGAATAAATTGATACATGGGAGTTGCCGTATTGACAAGGCGTGGACGGGCCTGTCGTCGGCCATTCTCAACCTCATCACCGATGTCTTCATTTTTACTATTCCCCAGAATGTCATATGGAAGCTTCAAATGACAACAGAGCGCAAGGTTGGCGTGGCTGCAATTTTCAGCATCGGCCTCCTGGGTGTTGCGGCTGCGGCTGTCCGGGTCGGCATGAGCGTCATGCGTGCCACATCAAAGGACTTTACATACACATTCTCTGCAGTGCTGTTGTGTGGACTTGCAGAGGGCACGTGTGCCATGCT
The DNA here is from genome assembly GCA_038088545.1 of Diaporthe humulicola. Lineage (NCBI taxonomy): Eukaryota > Fungi > Ascomycota > Sordariomycetes > Diaporthales > Diaporthaceae > Diaporthe > Diaporthe humulicola. The sequence continues at coordinate 280,788 of JBBWSL010000035.1, read as the reverse complement.
TGTTGTCTGTGGCCCATCGATACATAAAGCCGTGTCAGGGCTGAACATGACCAAGGTCGCATCTATTATGCGCTCGTGGGTGGGAACATCAAAGGAGAGACTGCTTCGCAGACCCAGTCATGGCAGTGACGGTATGGTGTCCCACTCGGGAAGCTCTTGGCCGAGGATGAAAGGTCCCTTCATGGCTATCACCCGATCAAACAAGCACATCAACGACCGAAGCTTCAACAGTGTTGAGGAGCACCATCTTGTTCCGCACCCACAGCAACACCTGCGATCAGTCGTTTCAGGTCGTCCTGCCCAGAAGCAACCTGACTATTGCGAGTATGCAATTCATGTAGAACTGCAAGTGGGTAATTCTCAGATTCTGCGCAGTACGCATTTCGAGCTGGTCGAAGACAGCAGGGCGAACATGGCAGACAAGGATTAACAACGCCAGCACTCAAGGTCAGCCACAAGCACGAGGTAACTGGGAAAGCCGGATGATCAAGGCAGTGCAATACGCAGCCTACTCCATCAATTCAATCAGACTGCCAAGTTTAGGTTGAAAATGCCTGCTAGACACCATGTTGCTTCAGGTATCACATTAAGCCATTATTTATTTTGTGACGAGGTCCCCCTCCCCTCCTCCGTTGGATCATTGGGCCGTTTGGTATCACCAAAGCGAAGCAGGTTCTCCAAGAAGAGGCGTGTAGTTCTTATAGAAAACATACTCACTTTCACAGGAATCAAGACCTTGTAATTTCACAGACAATCTCGAGTGTGTGAATATTGAACTTGACGACTCTTAAGGGGGCCATGCCAGTGTAGCTATATTATACACGCACACGGAACATGGTCGACGGGAGAAGCATTTGGTGGAAAGCAAATCGTAGTTATTAAGGAAGTTTGGGAGTGCTTGTAACGTTCGGCTGGGTGCCCAACCATTTCAATACGCGCAAAAGCTTCACTGCCAGCTTTTGGCCCCCTCACAAACTGAGCTAATAGTGCACCCTCCCTTTCTTTTTTGAAGAAGGAAATAAGTCACACAAAGTCTCTGGATCTCGTGCTGGAAAGACTTACTCCGGGCTGCTTGTACTGCGACTTCATCTGACTACCTACTGAGGAAAATATTCATAAAGTTGGGCAACATCAAAAAGCCCTCAAAATATCATCAACGCCAGCAAAGGATAACTCGTGCATCGTCTCTGTCCACAACCGCCTCGCAACCTGCCCACCCTCGGCTGTATAAACTAGAGGTGCAGAACTACCATCGTAAAAGGGTCAGCGGTTTTGTATGGGTAACTTTGAACAGACACACTTACGGTCTCAGCTTTCCACTTTCCACGTAATTACCATGGGATTCTTGTCCTTTCTTCACCGCAGCATCGACCAGCGCTCGGGCGCCGACAGCAGATGAGTGGCCAACAGTTCGCGACCAGATGAAGAATACCGCACCAAGGAGGCTACCAGACACATCTCGCGCCAAGCCGGACCCATAGCAAAATCCAGGATTCACCATGTTGATGACAGCGGTAGACGATGGTACAATCTTAACCAGTTCTGAGATGAAAAGATGCCCCAGAAGCTTTGAGACCCCATATTGCTCAGCCGCATCCCAATGTCGTGTCTTATTATCGAGCGCAGGAAATAGAGGGTCTGCATTCCTTTGCGGGAACTTGGCCCACCCAGCGGTATCCGAGGAGACGACAACGATGCGTCCAGGCGTGGCTTCCGATGACTTCTCTACTCGGGTCTTGAAGTTGCGAATGAAAAGCAAGATTAGTAGTGCAGTAGAAAGGTAGTTTGTCTGCAGGTCTTCTTCGTGGCCGGTAGAGGTGTTGAATTCCATTTTGACGCGGTAGATGCCAGCGTTGAGAATTATGATGTCCAGTCGTTCAAGGGAATTCGCACGCTCGGAAAATGCCCTTATAGATTCATAGCTCGACATATCAAGCTGCCAAATCTCGATTTGCTCCCGTGCAATCTTCTGCCCAACAGCTATCTGTTCAAAAGCAGCTTCGCCTTTGGAGGTGTCCCGTACAGCGAGGACTAAGGGCGCTCAGTCAGAATCAATCTATATGCAAATCCATTTCTTACGGGGTTTTACTAACTGAGCTTGCTCAAACCAAGAGCAAGAAGCTGGCGGGCGCATTCCACCCCTATACCGCCATTACCACCGGTCAGGATTGCTACCTTGCCACTGAGGTCGGCATCCGCTCTCGTGGTGGCAGGGCATGTTTCGAAAAATTGGCGACGATAATACTCCAACTGGCTGGCCTGTTTCTCGGGCGTAATGCCGAAGTCGACTGGTTGGGCCATCGCCTCGAAACGTAGAAGCTTTAGTAGCAAGCACTCCGCACTCAACGCCAGAATACCGGGCTGGGTGCTTAGGGGGAGGTTTAGATGACTCTTATTGAAGTAGTGATAGTAAGTCAAAAGGATTCCGCTGGAGAAAGACGCAGTGTATTGTTCTGTAGTTGGTGTCGACCTGGGGGAGCCCACTGCGAAAGTTACGCTGACAACACTGTTCTTTGTTGGTGTGGTGGCCTCACTTCATCACCGAAGCTGTCTGAGAAGAAAGAGGTCAGAGAATCTGGATCGGAATGCACGGGATGGTGGAAGACCCCCAAAAGTGGCAAGGCGCTCAGCACGGAATTAAATCGGGCGCCGCCTTTCAAGGTCGGTCTGGTGAGAAAAGTGACAAGCGGGAAGTGACAAAAGGACCTGCCCCAAGCGAGTCCAGTGAGTCAGTGGTGTGGCTCGTGTAACCGGAAAACGGGATTCACCTCGTTGCTGGCCGCCCGGTCAGACTTGGCACGGCCAACTGAATGTATAGTGCCTGGCCACCTGTGCCCGTTGCTGTCAGCTATGGTCCAGATATGGTCATACTGTATCTTTCTCTAGAATCCCGCAGTGTCGTCAACCGTTGCTCAATTGGGAGGCGCTGTCCATTGGTCTCTCACGCCGGTCCTGCACCATTTCCGCATCAACCCCCGAATCAGTCAAGTTGGATTTTGAAAACCACAATGATCATTCTGAATACACTGAGATTGGTAACGGCGTACATTAGTTACTTGCTCATTTCTGCCGTGAGTACGCTTCCTTGGGATTGCCTCGATTTGCTCAGTCCTGTATGTGTTGCCTATTGCACAGAGCCTCCTGTTTGTCGGATACCAGATCTTCCTGCATCGTTTGCACCAATATCCAGGACCCTTCTTTGCCAAGCTGACTGATTGGTACGCCGGAATATACGTCATCAAAAAATGCCTGCCTCACAAGATTTTGCAACTTCACCAGAAATATGGGTCGGTGATCAGAATAGGCCCTGGTATTCAACACCGTGACAGCTCTCCAAGGTGAGTTCCTCCAAGTCGAACAAGCCTCAAGAGCATCATCTTGAAGTGTATGAAAGATATGACGCAGATTTTACGGTTGCTAACAAGAATAGATATCTACCAAAGCGCCCAGGTCACAAAATCGTACACTTATCTGTCCACGACAAAGAATAATGTTGTCAACGTCTTCACCGCCCTCGACAATGATGTAAATCGCTCGAAGAGAAGCGTAGTTGGGCAAGCAGTCACGGAACTGGCTTTGAAGAGTTTCGAGCCCTCAATGATGGAACAGATCGATATTTATCCCGGCCAGGTCCGAGAAGCCTCGCGCACGGCTACTCCAGTCAACATGACCGAGAAGTCAAGATATCTCAGTCTCGACATTGTTGGTCAGCTAGCATTCGGCTACAATCTGGGTTTACAGAAGCGTGATGACAACAGATACATCATGGGGGCTATGTGTTCCGGCAATTATCGGGGGAACATCTATCACCACCTGTTCTTTCTTTCAAAGCTCTACGTCAACAAGATTTTCGATTACGTATTCTACCAAGCTCAAGAGAAGTACTGGAGATTGGTGGAGACTATGATACAGAAGCGTATGGCCGAAAGCAGGCACGCAAAACCGGACTTTTATTCCTTCGTTGCGGATACAATGAATGCCGACCCGGACAGCTTGCGGGGAGGGGCATTGCGGATGGAAGCACCCTTATTCCTCGCAGCAGGTAATGTTTCATCCTGTCGCTTCACCCACACGAAGTGTTGCAGAGCACTAATTGAGAACTCCTTCGATGTGATTAGGTGGTGATACTGTGGCCACTGGGACCAGTGGTGCGTTCTTCTGCCTTGCTCGCAATCCAGAATGCTATCAGATACTGGCTCGGGAAATACGTTCTTCATTCGAAAGCGAAAATGAGATCAAAGCCGGTCCCCGGCTTTTGGGATGCACCTACCTTCATGCGTGTATTGAGGAAGCGTTGCGCATGTCTCCTCCCGTTTCTACCACTCTCTGGCGGCAAAAAGACCCTGTCGACCATCAGCCGTTGGTTATTGATGGACATGTCATCCCTGACGGCACTTTGTTCGGTGTCAACGCGTACGCCCTCCACCATAACGAGCAATACTTCCCACAGGCTTTCACTTTCCGTCCAGAACGTTGGTTAGATAATGTCGACAACGAAGAAGCAAGGAAAGTCGCCCGGGCTGCATTTGCCGCCTTCTCCATTGGTCCCCGGGGGTGCGCCGGGACACCTTGGTGACTTAAAAGGCAGGGAGAGACCAAGTGAGTAGGTACCAGGTTCATGATATTTTCACTGCGAGGCACGACGGACCTTACTTGGTTTTCAGAACCAGGTTTGACTGAATTCAGGAGCCCAATAATTTCTGGTGATGTTTCATGGAAAGTTTGAAGGAGATTGTCCAGAATCTCAGCATCTGTTGATCATTCTATACTCCTCATCCAAAGAATTGACATTCCGGTCGAAAAACATATCAGGATTTATATTTCATCATACTCCACAAATGGTCAACAATTCAAATCCCAGTTGCATCCAACTCGCTTACACCAAAGATGATTCAATCGACTTCAACCCCCATCAATAGCAATCTCTATGCCCCAAATGATCATTGTGACATCACCAGCCAAGATGGACTCACTTCAACTCTTTGAAAGCCTCATCCGAGGACTTTGCATAATCCTCCCACGTGGTCAAAGGGTCCTGGACCAATTTCAACGACCATTCCAGAGACTGGCAACCAAAATACCCAAACTCTTAACTTTCGGCTCTAGGGTTATTCATGCCTGGTTTCTTCATCGTATCCCACGTGGGTGAAGCCGTACCAAGCCATTCTTTGCCAACAAGCGAACAAAAACTTCGACTCTGGCTTTGCTGTCAAAATGATAGACATTTGGCAGTTTGCTGTTGGAGACTGAAGGACCAGATCCAGAAGGTAAGCGCCCCAATTGATTCAGCTCTGGAGTAAATAGGGCGTAGATAGATATCTATTAGACTCACGCTCGTTTATGTTCAAAAGGCTGCTCCAAATATAGTGCTGAACTCTAGCCTCCTGTTCGTACTCATCCTGTGTTAGCTTGGTATCTACATTGTTGTGGACCTCGAACAGTCCGTTGAACAACTTGCTTTGACTTTGGTGACAAGCAAGAGAACAATCTAGGCTGTTTCTTATTCCTTTGAAGCTTTGGCAAGGTTCTTGCCTTGTTGAAACTCATATTCGCCATTGACTTTCTCGTAATAGTTGGTCACCCTAAATGCGGCGTAAGAGCCACGCATGGCATCCAAAAGCGAGTTCTTAACGTCCAAATGCCCCTGTCTGTAGTGGGTGGCATTTCAGAAAGAGCACAATGTGTGATCACTGGGGAACATCTTGAAAGTCAACTATCAATTACATACAGAGACGACTTCAGCTCCTTGCTCCGCCAGCTGCTTTGCCGACGACTTCGTGACATCAAGAGTCACGGCTCTAACAGTTCAAAGTCGGATCGGTCAAGAAAATGGAGGCAACGCTGCCCCCTTGATTTCCAGTCGCACCAAAGACAGTGATAACCTTCTTGGAAGACATGCTGTTCCTGGAAAGGGCGAGTTTGTAGGGTGAAAGCCTCAGAGAATGTTGACCTCGGGGACAAGCGTTGACCCTCAAGGCAGTGGCTAAGTGCCAAGAGAAATGCAGGAAGATCTATTCCCAAACGCCCATAGGTCGGTACGCTGTATTTATGAGTTTTAGGACCAACATCACACCAACTGCAACTCTTGGCCGGCAGAACCCACATATCATTGATGCCAAAGGCCTGCATGCATGTAATTAGCCCAGATCAGTACTAATTTGGGATTCGAAGGATCTTGTGTTTTGTGGCCTGATTTCACTGCCACCCCTGCCGTGACGTTGGCAAGACAATTCCCATCATGCAGAAACAAGTTGTGTGTACTTGGCACGTCGTTTGAACCAACAACTCGTGGGGGCCGTGGAAACTATGGCCTCCAACCATTCTCGGTCTCCAACACTGTCAAACACCACAGTCACCAGATCTGACGCAAAGGTTGGACCCCACAGACAGAGCCATTCAAGGCTCACAAGAACGGCAATATCTCATCAAGTTTGGAAAAATTCGTTTCCACAACGTATGATTGGCTTCTTGTTGTTTTGCAGAGAAAGCTTCTCGAATCGATCGGGAATTGAAGAAAAGACAGCTGTCCAAGGTAATTTCCGGTCCCTGTCAGTTGCAAGTGCGCTCTTTCCTTCAGGCTGGTGCTCAATGCTGCAGATCGAGCTGTCCATGTTCTGTAAACCTACCTAGGTACTGTTCATGAAGCATTTCGTCCCTTGAGCCGTCGCGAAGATCAGCCAATCTGTCATCGTCACGGTCAGCCGGACAGTTCTGCTTGTCCACTCATCATACTAATTGCCATATGAAAATGACACAGTTCCACGCAAATCTCGTTAAAATTCTCAATCCATCATATTCATATATCAAGCCTGAGGCCATGTCACCGGAACTGATTCTGTTTGTTGTCACGGCCCTCCTCCTCTGGCGTCTCAGCCGAATTGGTCGAAGGCCCAGTAACTACCCGCCAGGACCACCAACATGGCCCTTGGTTGGTAATCTGTTTCAGATGCCAAAGCATCAAGGTCACAAGCAATTCGCTAAATGGGCGGAGCAGTATGGTCCTATCTACTCACTCATCCTGGGTACAAAGGTTCTCATCGTTCTGTCCGAAGACCGAGTCGTCAAGGATCTCTTGGACAAACGAAGCGCCATTTACTCCTCTAGACCGGAACAGTACCTTGGGCAGGAGATTTTCAGTGGAGGTCTCCGAGTCTTGCTCATGGTAAGTGATCTAAGGCATTGCGGGAAGACGAGCTAAAGTGCAAGTCACCAAAAGTCAACTATCGTTCTGATTTGATGATAGCCGTATGGAGAACCCTGGCGAAAAATCCGCAAGCTCGCACATCGAATCTTGAATGAGACTACATCGCGTTCCTACATGCCGTACCAGGACCTGGAGAATAAAGCGATGCTTGTCGACTTCCTGGAAGCGCCACAGCTTTTTATCGAGCACCTCCGTAGGTATACAAGCTCATTAACAACACAAATGACATTTGGATTTCGTGTCACCAATACAGGAGATCACGATATACAGAAGATGTTCTATGTTCGTTGCCCTTGTTTTCTGTGCGTATTCTTTTATTACTAACAAAATGTCGCACAGCTTTTTGATCGGTTCTCTGAGCTCGTGGGCTCCCAAGTGAGTTCAGAACACAATATCCTACAAATGCTGTCAGCTCTAATTTTCAATCCTAAAGACGGCTGCTTTGCTTGATCTTTACCCCATTTTACGAAAACTTCCTGATTTCTTGTTACCAATGAGACGTCAGGCGAGGTCATTACACAAGATTGAATACGAACATGTCGTAGGCCTTTTTCTGGAGGCAAAAAGGAAGCTTCGCCAAGGAGTGGGCAAGGTACGCTGCGCGAATTCCCCCAATCCATCCAAGAGCATTCGCTGAGATGAATAATACGGATTTCAGCCTTGCTTCTGCTGGGATTTAGCTCTCGCCCAAGAGCAGGATGAGTTTTCAGACGTCCAGGCTGGGTATATCGCAGGTTCGCTTCTCCAAGCCGGGTCCGAGACGACATCCGCTATACTCGTGGGATTTGTTCAGGCTATGATTTTGTTTCCTCACGTGGCCCAAACTGCACAATTTGAGCTCGACCGAGTTTGTGGAAATCGCCTTCCCGACTGGAAGGATATGGACAAATTGCCTTATATCCGAAGTTGTGTCAAAGAAAGCTTACGCTGGATGCCGACTACTATTCTCGGGGTTCCGCACACTGTAATCCGAGAAGATAATTACATGGGTTACACAATTCCAAAGGACGCAACTATCGTTCTCAATGTATGGTCAGTATATTCAATTCCCAATTTGCATTTTACATCCAGCTTCAGTTGGTAGTTCTTACTCTGAGAGACAACAGGGCCATTCACACGGACCCTCGACGATATGACAATCCACGAGACTTCGTCCCAAATCGATGGATTCACGACCACAGGACTGCATTCGAGTCAGCAGTCAGTATCGACGTCAGTAAGCGGGATCACTTTACTTTCGGTGCAGGCCGTCGCTTATGTCAAGGGACGCACATTGTGGAAACGTCAATGTATCTGGCTATTGCGCGTCTCCTGTGGGCTTTTGATTTTAAGACTGCAATTGATCAAAATAGTGGTGAAAAACTCATCCCAGATATGGATGACCTTACAGAGGGGTTGTTTGTCCAGCCTCGACCTTTTCCGGTCGAAATAGTCCGTAGGGACGACGATAAGGCTCAGACTATCAGGAATGAATGGCAGCAAGTGTCGCGAGACTTACTTGATGAGGCTGGGCAGTGGGAGAAAGTCCCGGAAGGTGTCATCTGGGCCATGTAATAACCATATACTTCAATGTGGTACAAGATAGATAGCAAGATCTTGGTTCGACGAAGTGCAGATGAACAACCAGCTCAAAAGCATGAACCAAAAAATGTGACAGTGATCATTCCTACTAAAACTTTGCTGCTGCTGAAATCGAAAACAAAGTACTGGTCTTTGAAGTAGAATTGTCCAGAAATAGTGACGTGCGAGTTGCATGGAGAGATGCGCGCCGCGAGAATGTGACAGACGCCTACCCGCCGTCTTGTGAGAGTGAAATGATATGGTTCCAGCTTAAACAGATTAAAACACGTTTTTATTGACGTCCATTGCACTCAGAAGGCGATCATTCCAGATGGTTTGAAGATATTGGAACAAAGTAACAGGTCATGAGGGGTGCTACTGATGCAATTCTGTCTTCTCTGATTCAAGTGCCACACGGCATCGCAGATGATAAATGCACAGTGAACAAGTAGATTAGCGATCATCAGACCACAAACTTCCGGACGCCTCTTCTGAAGCGGTCTGTTTACACAGGAAGTGCATGTTCAGAGATCCGCACAGCTGGCCTGGGCTTTTCGCCTCCTTGAGAACAAGGTGCTGGAGAAGGCAGCTTCATTAATGGAAATGACCTTAAACTCAAATTGACATATAGAGCATTTGTAATGCCAAATTGCAGTGTACTTATACTCGTATAACTCCGAAGAGCGACTGTTTTGACCTGACAATCGCAATTACCCCATTGAAGCAAATGGGTTGGGGGGCCTGGGGGGAGTTCTACAGCGCCATAGTTGTTTGTCAAAATTGGGGTGCAGTGAATCACATGCTGCAATAACAGATGACAGTTAATAATTACAGTTCTTAATTGTCAGCAGCACATAACATCCCATCTTTCACTTCGTCCACTTTCCACATGTGCATCATTGCATAATTCTTTAAAGGAATGGTGTTTTTTTTTCCTCTGTTGATTCTTGATGCAAACACTTCCACTGCAACTACAACTCTCTTGCGATTCAAGCCTGGGTTGACAACAGCTTCCTCGCACTTTGCAAGACGACTTCATCGAAAGACTCTTCAGCAACCATGATTTTGACCAGCTTGGCCTTCAAGATGACCATCCTGATCCTTCTGGATCTGCTGATTGGAACCTGTTATGCAGACGTAGGTACTAAACAAACAAACAAACCCCAGCGTTGCCCTTGTGGTCATCGTACCATCACAGCAGCAACCAGGTACTGACGATAACTTTAATCGGTTTTTTCAGCAGAACACCCCCACCTTCTTCGGCAACGGCACCCTCCTTGCCCCTAATGTTCATGACGAGATGATTCTGCACACCATTGTTGACATGACCTGGGAGGTCGGTATTCCAGGTACCTCCGACAAGATCAACATTACTGGGACCGCCAACAAGGTCATCGAGTACATCAACACCAATTACCCCGACTACGTCTGGCCCGAGGTCGAGAAGCTCAATCCTACCTCGCCGGGCAATATGGACGTGCCCCTAGACCCCAAGCCCAACTGCGATGTTTTCTCTCTTGCCCCGTACCCCAAGGCCTACCAGGCTAAAGAGGGACTGAGAAAGACTCCCTACACTTTACATCTCAGCCCAGGCCCTCGGACCTGCGCCCAGGCTCAGTGCGTCAGCGACTTTCAGGGCCGTCATGCGGCAATTTGGTGGTGCAACGATGTCAGTAAATCCCCAGACGGTTGCCCATGTTTAACATGCTTTACAACCCCCAATACTAACAAGCGCTTCCTGCTGAACAGGGTGAGGAGGAGGCAGCTGCCAGCTGCCAAGAAATCGCCGCCCTTGCTGGTAACATCAACCTTGCGTGCGTTGAGTATGCTGCGAAGATGTCCTGGACTCGCGGCCAGGTCTTTCACGACACCAAGCCCTGGAATGTCATTGTCAATGGCGGCAGCCCATGTGAGTGAATACTAGTCTTGTGGGCGCTCGTCATGATATTCAGTAGCTAGCTGGCGGACGGACGGAAAGCAGAAAGGAAATGGAAGGTACGGCCATGCTCGGTGGAATACGGGCTATTCTGTTCGACATGAGCAGGTTTGAGGTTCAGTAGTCGCAACCCAGAAGCGTTCACGAATCAATTTAATTTGATCGATCTCTGCCGCATAGAGTGTTTCTCGTATCCGCATTTTCCAAGGCAGTCTGCTTGTCTGGAAGTGACAGTTGTTGTATCTGCAAAGACTTAGTATGGTACCTGGGGCCGGAGAATTGCCGACGATGCATTTACGGGACGCACACAGTCGCATTGATCTCAAAAGATGGATGAGGAGTGAAGAGCCTCGAACCATGGTTATATACTCATTGATCAGCGGGGTTCGAACCTGCGAGCTTGCCACCGCAGCGTTCAACTCTATTCACTGCCTAGCCTACTTAGTAGCCGGCTTAGAATCAGCAAGAAGTCCATATACTCATTGATCGCTATCCGTAAACACCTGCCTGCCATCCTCCACTCTCAAAGTTATTGCTCGGTTATTGACAGGCTTGAGTCTGATTGATCCAATTCCAAACATTAGTCCTTCACCATCCGTCGCACCTCTACCTCCCTGCTTTAATGTCATCCGCAATCTTCTCGGCAAAAGCATAGACGGTACTCTGTGGATGCCCAGGCGGCAACAGCGCAAAGCTGCTCGCATCCACAACCCTCAGCCTTTGCACGCCAATGACCCGGGCGCCGCTGTCCACCACAGCCGTCGGGTCGTCGACGGCACCCATGCGCGCGGTACAGCTCGCGTGATACACCGTCATGAGGGTATCGCGCACCGTGTTCAGCACCTGCTCGTCGCTCTCCACCGCCGTGCCGGGGAAGTACTCAACAGGGTCGGCAAGGGCGGGCCGCATCGCCCCTGAAGCGAAAGCCTGCCTCGTGCGCCGGTAAGCCGCTACCGCGACAGACTGGTCTGTCGGGTCGGTCAGCCAGCGCGGGTCCACGATGGGCAGATCGGCCACGCTGCTCGACGAGATAGTTACCGTGCCGCGGGACTGCGGCGCGACCAGCGCGGCAAGGATCGTGGCGTACTGATACCCGTCTTTGGGCTGGGTCGTGAAAAGGTTGGTGAAGGCCCCGACGTACCCTGGCGCCGACAGGTACTCGATCTCGGGCCATGAGCCGGGCAGCTGGCCCAGCGCTGCCGCGGCGCTCGGGGTAATGCCCTCTCGCGGTGCCTTCTCCCAACCGAGAAAATCGCAGACGGGGTTGGTTAGAGGGCCTTCGTTGAATGGAAGAAAAGCTGTCGTATACTGCTCAGCAACATATATGAGGTTGTTGGCGAGATACGTGAGCGTCTGCACGTTGACGCGGTATGATGGGCCGAAGAAGATGTGGTCTGTTAAGTTCTGTCCCACCCCAGGACGGTCGACAATGACGGGGATATCAAGCCTCTCAAGTGTCTCAGCAGGTCCAATTCCCGACAGCATCAGGAGCTGCGGAGTTTGGAATGCGCCTGCCGAGAGGATGACCTCCTTGCTCGCCGAGAGCGTCGAGCCCGAATCAAGCAGCACGCCTGTGGCAGCCTTGCTCTCATCGAATAGAACTTTGCTCGCCTTGGTGGAGTGATAGACTTTTAGATTCGGCCTTGACTCTACCGCGCTGAGGAATGAGGTCTGGGACGAGTCCCGATTTTCGTTTGCCGGATTGATCGTCGAGCTACAATACTGTGACCCCATGAGGGTCCCGCTGTTGAAATCCTTGGCTTGGGTGACTCCAATTTCTTCCATTGCAGGCTGAAGATAGCTGGAGAATGGCTGTGCGTAGTTGGCGTACGACACTCGGAGAGGCCCAGCAGCTGAATCGAAGGCGGTAGCATCATACTGCGTCGTTGCGTTTGGATCTCTCATATCCGTGTTAGGTGGAGTGAATTGCACGCTCTTCTTGTAGTATGGCAGCATATTCTCGAACGTGTAGCTCTGGTCTCTGACCATATCGGCCCAAAGCTGCATGGAACCCGTATCTGGACGCTGATAGATCATGAAGTTGAGTGCTGAGCTGGATTATCAGTCAGACACCGAGCACAAAATAACTCGCGGAACATTCAATGGGCCACATGTTTTCTTACCTGCCCCCCAGACACTTCCCTCGCGGATAGCGAATCGGTCGATTGTTTGCGCCTGCCTGAGGTGTGGTAACAAAATCCCAGTCCACTAGTGGGTTCGTGTCTGTCGGGGAGCTGCCGGCGAAAAGCTGTTCGATTGTCATTGAGTTAGAAAAGCTCACGTTTGGGTTCAGGAGCGCTGGTATAGGGAACGGGAGCTGCAAGCTCATGACCAGGTTATGTTCAGCTGCTGTAGACTTGCCGTGTCTCCTGCTGGTGTTGACGCCAGTAAAGGGTCCGAAATTGAGTAGTAAGTGCCGGCCTCGATGACGGCCACTGAGGTAGACGGGTCTTCTGAAAGTCTGGCTGCGAGTGTAAGTCCCGCTGTGCCCCCGCCCACAATAACGTAGTCAAACCCAGCGTCTTGTCTCTTTCTGTAATCCGACACAGGGACACAGCTTACGCTGGACATCAACAGTGCGATAAAAACCCATGGTGCAGCCATATTGAGAAAGTTCTGGAGCACAGAAATTGTGAATACTTGCAAAATATTCAACGAGTCACTTTGATCCCAGAGAATGACAAGCACAGACTCTGCTCCTTATGTTTACCTCTCATCAATAAGCACTTGGCGTGCATATGCATAATATTCCGTCACCTGGCACCTGCCAACTTGTTCGTTCCCGAAGTCCAGACCTTGGTCGATCCATTCGAGATCATCTAGGTTACATCCCGAGCAGCAAATACTCGCACGTCACTCTAGTTGAAATCTCCCGTTTGGGTAATCCATCTGACATCTTCGCCCGGAACTTCTGGTCCAATCGAGGACATGGGACGGAATGATCCGCAGGAGTAAACTTATGCCGCTCGGACTAATAACGCAGAACCCGTGCTCATAGCCACCATCTCCAAAACATGAATAGATTCCATTGGCGCCAGTGTCATTGCTGCTACAAACATAGCAATGGTGACGTTACAAGATCCGGACAGAATATGTAATGGTGGGAGAAGGCCTACAAGGGGCAAGGCAGATACTAAGCATAACAAGTTAAAAGGGTTGGAGTCTGCCCCGCCCCTCAGAACCCTTTTCACAACTGCGTCATACACATATGTTGCCTCAACCTCCTTGATCTCACAATACAAAATGGCTGCAAACATTGCCGAGGCATGATCATCGTATTTGGCCATGAGCGATACGTTACCGATACTGAGGAAGAGCCGCATAACACTTGTCTCAGCGTGCTTTGGGCATGTGCATGACGCATTTTGTGGCTACACAGTGATTTCGTAGCATATTCAGAGTTTCACTCAACCTCAAAAGTATCGTGTTGGTTATCACGCTGGCTTGGATATATCTCAAAGCTTTTTCGAAGCTTGCGGGAAGATTTATTTTCCATTGCCGTTGTTCCACGCCTTGGCGAGGTCCGCAATCTTGCAGATCGATGTTGTATGAGACGGAGCAAGGGGGGTGGAGTCAATCCACAACGATGGAGAATGAAATGCGGGTCGCTTGACCTTGACGACGTCACCCGCTTCAAGGAGACCACTCCAGACCGCACTCATAGGTCTTCCAGACTTCGCTTCCTCGGGATGCCGAGGAGGCCTCGATGAAATGTCCCCGCGTTCATGTGGACGATCGGCGGCTAAGCTTAGGCTGGGCGATCAACCCGTGTTGATCGCGAGCTACGATTACAATCCTTCGCATGGCCATTCCATTCTTGAGTATAGCTTGACGCATGTCAGAGTCCGAACACACTTATCTGACGATGCAAATGGTTTATTCGGCAACGAGGCATGCAGGCTTCAGCGTAGTACTGTGGTAAAGCTTCGGGGAACGGCGGTTGCTTTGCAAGCTTTGCAAGGGGAAATCACGAGCTTTGTAAACATGCCATCCCTGTGCCGGTCAGGCATATTGGAACCGCTGCCAAATTATTGGACGAGGACGCATGCAGCATACAAGAGAAGATGCTGCGCCGAACCGACTTGTGGGCCGGCCCGGGATTTCAGGTTTGTTGTTGGCAGCGAGTCAAGAGCCTCATATGCATGTTCCTGGGAATAATACCCCTTTTGTCCGCTTTTTGTATTTTGCACGGACATCTGAGCAAAATGCATATTTGACTCGCAGATCAACTCGAAAATCGTCCGTTTACAATGTCTATCCTTTACCAACTCTCCCTGGACACACCAGTCGTTCTTTACCTTCCGAAACACCCGTATCGCGACTTGAGTTGATCGTCGCTCCACATTCTTTTGAGCAAAATGCATTACCACATCGCCAACTACGCCGCTTTGGCTGCTTCCCTGGTGAATTTCGCCCAGGCGGTGGATAACGTCACAGTGCCGAGCACGATCGCCGCCGGAACGAGCTTCCAAGTGACCGCGACCGACCTCGACAGCACCGACAAGTATCGTGTATACCTGGCGGCCGCCCTTGGAGGAGATACTGGACCAACCTGTACGTCTGACATGTGACAATATGTCAAGATCGACATGATCTGATCACATCAGATGCTGATCGGATGCTGACGCGGTAAACAATATAGGCTGGCTCTCCAACTCCACCACTCTCTCAGGTTCCTCCGCCAACTTCACTGTCCCGGCCGAAGTGGGCCCCTCGGCGAGCTACTACTCAATCGGAGTCGGCGATGTCGACGGCGACGCAGACGACATAACCTACAGCAACAAGTTCAGCTTCACAGGTGGCACCGGCAACTACAGCGAGTATGAGACGCACCTCAACGGAGACCCCTTCTGGGACGCCGACTCCCTGCCCTGCACCGCATACGCATGCGCCAGGAAGTGCGCCGACGCGAGCTATCCGGATGACCTTTCCGACTCGACCGCGTACGACACCATGAAGAAGTGCATCAACTCTTGTCCCGGTGTGACCGAGACGTCGCAGAACGCGCCGGCCGCTGCCACTTCTGCTTCGGCGAGCACCGGCTCGTCGACTTCTTCTTCTTCCACCGGTGCCTCGGCCACTGGGAGTGAAGATGAGAACGGAGCTTCTGCGGCGGGTGTGCAGCAGATTATGGTCGTGGGAATGGCCAGCGTTGCTGGCTTTGCCATCTTGTTCTTGTAAGAGCTAGACGCGACGAAGTCAGTATCGCAGCTGTTGGTTCGTTGTTAGACTACCTGGAGCAAGAGCACGCATGGAGCACCTCTGTCCGCAGCTGAAGGCACAGGGTAGAGGGATCATCACCATAGCTTCGACACCTCGAGTTAAGAGACGTGCATCAGCATATGTGCATCCAATTCTTGCCAGCAGCTACTTGCGAGTTACAATATTTGTGATCTGAGAAGACAACAATCAATATTTAATGAATGAATGGGAGAGGGGAATAGGAAAATACGCACTTCTAACATCTTATTATGAATATATATTTATTGACATATCTACAAGATTTGACCATAAATTTTAAAATGTTTTATTGAATTATGGACAGGAATTGCTGTCGTACGTCTATATACTACAATGAACACAAAGCCGTTCGTATCCCTGAGACTCCATCACATCCCCATACCTCCCTCCTGCTTCAAATGACCGTTGTATCCACGGATCAGGCTCTACCAGATTGCAAAAGTTCACTCTTATCGGCAATGGTAGCCGCGAAGACCGTCATCGGAACGGCCGCGAGCACTTCGAGCAACGCCACACTGGCCTTCATCTCCTTGCTGATCCAGTTCCTGACCTCGAGTGCGACCAGCGAGTCTACACCGTAGCGGTACATGGGCCGTTCCGGGTCTACATCAGAGGGTGGCATCTGCAAGATCTCCGCCACCTTGCCTGTCAGCCCCTCCGTGATGATCTCGACGGCACGCTCCTTGCTATCGGCCTCTGCGAGCTTTGACGCAACCGAGGAAGCACCCGCGTTGCCCGAGCCAGATGCGCTCTCGGATGAGCTGGTCACTGCAAGCGGACCAAAGCGCGCCTTGCTAAAATACCAGGGTTGCTCGAAACCCAATGCAGACATCATGTCTGCTGTGCCCAGTCCCGTGATGACCTGGGCAGGGGGCCAGGCAGCTGGGTCCTCACTCCTTTGGCGGTTGATCAGGCCCTTGAAAAGGGCGTGAAACGTGGACTCCCGAATGCCGAGAGCCTCCTCCCAGACCTTGTAGTGGCCCGTTACTCCCTGCTCCGCGATCACACCTACGTCCCGCATGATACCAAGGTTGACAGAGGTTGCCTGCTTGAGAAGTTAGAAATCCATGTCCATTCAAGTTCTGCTCGGTATGATTGGCAGTAAAGGAGAGAGATGAGGTGGCAAATCAAAAAGGGAGGGGGCGGGGTGTTTAGCTGACCTTGAGGCCCTTGGAGCGACGATAGTGGGCGAGTGTGTCCTGGTACGTATTGCCTGCACAGTACTGAGCCTGGCCCATATTTCCGGTAACTCCTGAAATAGACGAGCAGATGATAAAAAACTCGAGAGGCCTCTCAGGACCAAAATAGTCATGGAGATTCATCGTGCCGTGTACCTTGGGCCGGAGACCTGTGCTCCACGCATCATAAGACATGGTCTCGAACACGGTATCCCTCAGCACCATGGCCATCTGAACAACTCCCCCGACTGCTGGGAGTTCGCGCTCGCACTGGTCCATGGCTGCGCGGAAAGAGGCTGCATCTGTCGCGTCGCCCTTGAACGCCCTGACGTGCGCGACAGAAAGCTCTCGGATGAGCGCCTGTGCCTCGGGGGTCTCGCCGCCAGACCGCGAGATGAAGGCAATGTTCCTCGCGCCGCACTCGACAAAATGCCGAGCTAGACTACGACCGAGACCGCCCAGCCCGCCGACAAGCAAGTAGGTAGCATTCGGGTTAAGCCTGAGTGAGTCCTGCGCCCTGCGCAGCACTGGGGCAGGGTTGTCGTCTTCAAAAGAGAGCACCATCTTGCCGCGGTGTCTTCCTTGCTGGACAGTGCGAAACGTGTCGCCTGCTTTCCCAAAGGGCTGTACAGACAGGGGAGTCGGAGCCTGGAGCGAGTTTTGACGGATAAAATTGAAAGCGTCCCTTAAAATGCCTCCGAGGTAGTCGGGTTTCTCCTTCAGAAGGCCAAACGTATCCAGGAAGGTGAATGTTGTGCCCTTGGCAAACTGGCGCATATCCAGGTAGGCATTATCGAGGATATCACGGAGGCCAATCTCGATAAAGGTGCCAAAGGGGGCGAGGCATTCCCAAGAGGCTTTGAGCAGCTCGCCCGAGAGGGAGTTCAGGACGCAATCCACCCCGCGGCCCTGGGTCACACGCATAATGCCCTTTGCGAAGCTGGCATCACGTGAGTAGAAAATGTGCTCCTCGGGGATTCCATACGTATCTGTGAGCAGTTTGCGCTTTTCTTGTGAGCCCACCGTGGTGTATATCACCAGGCCCAGATGTTGGGCTATCTGGATCGCTGCCTGGCCTACTCCGCCCGCTGCAGCGTGAATCAATATTGATTGTCCCTTTGTTAACCTGCTTTGGTTGACCAATGCATGGTACGCCGTGATGTACACGATGGGCAGAGCCGCTGCCTCTGGGAAAGTCATGCTGTCCGGAATCTTGACTGCCAGCCGGTAGTCCGTTCGACACCGAGTAGAGTGGGCCCCGAGACCCATAAAGCTCACGCGGTCGCCGATTTGGAATTGACTTCTCGCCTGGGAACCTGCTTTGGTGATTATCCCACTGCCTTCTAGGCCCAGGACCGTCATAGGAATGAGCCCCATGGCTGCCATGATGTCTCGGAAGTTAATGCCTGTGGCTTTGACCTGGACTTCTATTTCATGGCTGGCCAGGTCTGCAAGCTGACGGTCGTCTTCAACAAAGTGAAGTGTGTCCAAGAGGCCCGGTTTGCCGACTGTGAGCCTCAGAGCCTCGTCAGGCATGACGGTCGACTCGCGGACCGAGTCAAACAGGTGATGCTTGATGGCCAGATTCTCACTGTCACCCTGGAAGATCCTCGGGACCCGCAAAAGACCATCATGTTCATGGTACTCGTCTTCGTTCTTGGGGTTCTTCGCAGTGATGATCCGTGTGACAAGTGACGGACCATGATGCAGGCCGGTAGCCTTGCTCAGATGCAAGACCTGAGTCGTTATTCCCCCCATTTCGCTTCCGACGCAACGAGATAGGCCGTCGACCACACCCAGGGCCGGATCATCACCACAGGTAACCCAAAGAAGTCGATTGTATAGTGAGAAGATGGATTTCATGCCCTCGTACTCCTGCTCGGACAGATTGGCAAAGACGGGTTTCTCAAGCTCTAGCAAAGATATAAGGACCGAACCCTCTGTTGCGGTGTCCTCTGAGGCTTGAGTGATGGTCTTTGCAACGACCAGGTAGTCCTGAGCTTCCAGTTGCTCTCTTAGCAACGTGGAGAATTGGGTGGTGATGTCGCTCCGCACATCCGGCTCGAGAATTGTGGCCCGCCGCTGTGAGGCGTGGAGTTCATTTGCCAGAATTGGTTGAGCCCGAGCCGAATACAGCACAGGAACTTGGGCATCCTTGATCCTGGAAATAGTTTCGAATCCTCGGTCCTGCAGTATTTGTGACGCGACATCCGTGTTCGTAGCGACCAGAGAGATCGCATCTGGTTTGGTCAGCCCAATGGCGGCATCCAAAACGGCTCCGAAATTATCCAACTTGGCGGCAGTAGGTGAGACGACCAAGATATCAGCCAATGGTACATCCGATGGTAGAGTGTCATCGGGGCCTCCTATTTTGAATGCATTACCCAAGCTGTTGACTCGTTTGGCTGTGTCTTCGTCGTGGGTTGCGACCGCGAAATGGACTCCATTAGGAGAAATTTGACCTTGCGGCAAGGTCGAAACTGCCGAATGGCCGATGGACTCGTAATCTGGAACCAGCTCGATCACTGTCGCACCAGGAGAAGTGTGGAGAGCCACCTTAAGAATCTGTCAAGGGTGTCAGCAATAAAGCGAGGTAGCGCACAGCTGCGTACTGAGGTCTGGAACTCCAATACCTCGGAAAGTCGGTCCTGTGGGGGGAACTCGGTGAACACGCGATCGCTGTCCTCTCCAGTCATGAGATTCAAGACGTGATCCCATCGGACAACCGACGTGATATCCGTAAGATTTGGCTCTGTGGCCGACTTCTCGGCACTCGACGAGTCTCCATCCATAGACGTTTCCGTGACTCGGAAGTCTTTAACAACTACCAGCGCCTTGGAGACGTCACGGTCAAAGATTGCAATGTTTGTCGAGAGATCGGTAAACCCGTGCCGTTCGGAGGTACAGAACCCACGTAAAGTGTACCCGACTAGAACGGGTCCTGGTTAGTAACTTGCGCTCGAGATATCTGAAGGTGTTTTGCTTACCCTCTCCCGGAATTGCGGCTGAGATTTCGAGCTCACCGAGGTGGGTGGGCACATAAGGCTTCGCGTATCTGAATCCCCCGTTCTCTCCACCCTCCCAGGTACTGCTTAACAAGCTTTGGAAAACGGCGTCGAGCGTTGCCGCATGAATAAGAAAGGGTCTATCCAGGTGACCTTTGCTCGACGTTTCCCCAATATCGTGGATCCTGATATCAAAAGCGCCTTGGCCGAGCTCGCCAACCCGGCAATTTTCAATCCCTTGAAAGGCGCCACTATAGTTCCATAGGGCCTTGTTCATGGCGCCATAGAACCTTTCCTTGGTGCAAACTACAGGGCATTTTGAAATAGTAGCATGGTAATCAGAGATGTAGCGGGCCTCGACTTGGTTATTCTCGTTAGCCATCTGCTCGCTCGTGGCCTCGTAGTCGATGGTAAGGAAGCCCCGGCAGTGATCGCGGAGTTGATCGCCGCTAGCACACGATGACACGGTAAATTCCCACCAGGTGGCTGGAAGTTCACCCAGCGAGGAAGGGAGCCAAGGTCTCATGTGTACAATGACTTCTGTTGGCAGGCCGTCCGAAAGTGCGATGGAGGTAGTGAGAGCCACATCACGGACGCGGAAAGCACGCAGGACCCTGCCAGGTTCGGCCAGCTGCTGGGCTGCTTCGAGGACAATGCTGATCATCCCTCCGGCTGGGAAAACCACGGTACTGCCTCCCATGTGTCCCCGGAGCCAGGGCTCGTCCTCAAGAGTTAGGAAACCGCGCCATACATGCTGAGTTTCATCCATCATCGGGACTGGGGCTCCCAGAATGCTCCGTGTTGGGTGCTTTTGGGCCAATGCTTCCCTATTAATCCGCGAGTCGCACCGGAATGATTTGGAGTGGTTCCAGGCGTATGGAGGGAGATCAGTTAGTAGATTGCATCCCGTGTCCCCGTTGACATTTTCCATGTCGAGGGACACTCCTTGAGAATAGAGATCTGCGGCAAGCTTGAGGCAAGTGTCGACTGGGTCTTGAAATCGGGCTAAAACCGATCCGTAGCCAACATTAGTGATGCCTTTCTCGGCTAATATCTGCTCGATGGCACCCCCTAGAGCGCTGTGTGGTCCAACCTCCACCAAAAGGTCGACAGAGGCACGGGAGCTTTCGGATTCTGTTGACCCTGGTGTCCCCTGTACCAGGCTGTGAAGGGCTTGCGAGAAGAGAACGGGCGACATCAAATTCCGAACCCAGTAGTAACCTCCCAGCATTTCACTAGAGCATTGCTGACCAGTTACACTGGATACAAAGGCGATCGGCTCGTTGTCCCCGTCTGGATGTAACTGTTGCGGCTCAATGTCTGCGATTGCCGCTGAATATTCTCCAGCCGCGCCTTGCATATAACTCGAGTGATATGCCACCTCGACCTGGAGCTTTCTTGCGAAAATCTTGTTCTCTTCAAGGGCGCCTCGTAGATTTTCGAGGGCCGAGGAGTCACCGGAGAGTGTTACGCTGCCTGGGGAATTGATGCAAGCCACTGTTATCTTGCCCCCGGTGAGCTCCTTGTGCTCCAAGAGGAGCTCCTTTGCCCGCTCGGCAGAGCAGCCAACTGCCATCATGCCACTGTTGAGGCCGACCAGCCCGCTCGATACCTGACCTCGATGGCAGGCGACGGCTATGGCGTCACGGTGTGTCAAGGCGCCCTAAGCACATGGTCAGTCGCAGTTGGGCCCTAGCACGATAATAAAATGATGTAGGCTTTTCGGGAACTTACAGAGCAGTATGCAGCGGCGATCTCCCCGCTAGAATGGCCAACAACTTTGCTCGGCGTTACACCCCATGACCGTAACAAGTCTACAAGCCCGACCTGAAGCACAGTACAGATTGGCTGACTTATTTCTGGTGTTCTTAGTCGGGACTCCTCCTTGGGCCTTTGGAGCTCTGCAACTGGGTCCCATTGACATCCCAACGACGACAAAAAGGCAGCGGACCGACCAACCGAGGCCCGGAAAACGGGATAGGCCTGCAGTAGCTCGACACCCATCCCGGCCCATTGGGCGCCCTGGCCGGTGAAGACGAATCCTATCCGCTGCTGGCTGCTGCTGGCCCGGTTGGCGGTCGTCTCCAGCCCGTCGACGGTATCAACCAGCTTATGACGGAGCTGGGCGAGGCTGCCTGCAACGCAGCTCGCCTTCCAGGAGAGGCTGGACCTCGCCTTCGCGAGCGTGTGCGAGAGGTCAGCCAGATACTCTGGGCTCGACGCCTCCGGCCCGAGGCTGTCCAGGTGCTCAACCAAGGCGTTGCTGACGCGTCGAAGCCCTGCCTGATCGCTGCTGCTGAAGACGAACATTCGCTTACGATCGCGCGGTTGCTCTTGGCTATGATGAACCTGCAGAGAAGCCGGTCGCTGTGATGACTCGAATGCTTCCAGCACAACATGCCCGTTCGTACCCCCAATGCCAAACCCGTTTATGCTCATGCGCTTGACCTTGGCAGCGGGCCAGGGCATCAGCTTGGTCGGTACCGCCATGTTCCACTCGTCGAAATGGATGGCGGGATTCGGCTCCGAGTACATGATCTGGGGGGGTAACATCCCGTTCTCCATGGCCAGGACACCTTTGATTATGCTCACCACTCCGGCAGCTGCCTCGAGATGGCCGATCTGAATGTCGAAACACGTGCTCGATTTAGCCGAGGATCTCTTCAAAATCTGTTCTTGACGTCGCTCAAGATCACAGGGTTACTTACGTTCGGCTTCACACTACCAATCAATAGTTTCCTCGACTTTGTAGCGCCGCTTCCGATAGTTCTGGCAATCGCTGCCGTCTCGATTGGGTCTCCAGCCTTGGTCCCAGTCCCCTACAGTAATAATTCAAGCTCGTCAGCGCTGCATCATCTTGAATCGCCGCCAACCAGTCTCGGGTCATGATCCATGCTTACATGAGCCTCGACATACTGGACTGAGGCGAAGTCTAGGCCATTTCGCTCATAGACACTTCTGATGAGGGCCTCCTGAGCCTCTCCAGAGGGCATGGTTATCCCTTGTGTCCACCCGTCAGAATTGATTCCGCTTCCGCGGATAATGGCGCGGACTGGGTCGCCGTCGCGCAGTGCCTTATCGAGCCGCTTCAAGATGAGAACACCAGAGCCCTCGCCACGGGCATAACCGTTCGCGTCCTTGTCAAATGACCTCGAGTGACCGTCGGGATTTATTGCCCCTAGGTTGTTAAGCTGTATCGTCAGATCCGGGCTCAGTATCATTGTGATGCCGCCAGCGATTGCCATATCCGACTCGTTTGCCTGCAGACTCTGGCAGGCGAGGTGAGTAGCCACAATGCTTGAGGAGCATGCTGTCTGAACAGTAGCACTAGGACCGTGTATATTTAGGAAATGGGAGATGCGGCTGGCCGTCATGTCATCACCATTTCCAATAACATAGTACTTGGGGTAGTTGTTAAAGTCGCGGGTCAACATATCCCTATAGTCACTCTGGGCAGACCCGATAAAACAGGCGGTTTGAGTCCCAGCAACTTTCTGAAGGGGGATTCCGGCACTCTCTAGGGCTTCATAGGCAACCTCGAGGGTAACTCGCTGCTTGGGGTCGAGAGCCATCGCTTCCGCCGCTGGGATGTTGAAGAATGCTGCGTCAAAGGCATATGGATCTTGCTGGAGGAAGTGACCGCCTTTTGTCGGGAGGCGATTTAGCCGACCACCTTTTGGATGGTAGAAGCCGTCTGAATTCCAGCGATTTGAAGTCGGCGAATAAGCATCTGTTAGCTCGTTAGCCTGATCGCCCTCAAACGCCTGCTGGATAAGGTGGTAAGCAGTCACCTCCTCCCCTTTTGAGCAAGTCCCAGAACTTTGATGGCGAAGTAGCATCACCTGGAAGACGGCTCGCCATGCCAATGATGGCAATTGGAGCACGCCCCTCCAAGCTTGCCGGCACTTTTGCCGCCATAATGGTTTTTTTTTTGGTTGAAATGCGGCTCTCAGATGGCTCGTCGAAGTGGATTTCAGAGCTGACGTTGATCAATAGGATGTCTTGTGATTAATGTGTATTTTCCAGTCTCAACCAATTCTAACAATAGACGTTTGGGAGCAACAACACGTAGGGTCTTATTTCATTGGCTATGATAAATAGCCTGCAAACCGCAACAGAATTCAACCAAAGCCAATACATCAGGAACACCGACGATTTAATCATGCCGATACTCCGGTCCGGATTGCTCTCGCACCCGGTATGGGGTATGCCGTCCGGAGGGCATATGTGACAACCGAGAAGACGGCCCACAGGCGCTTCCTTCGTGACCCACGGGGTTGAGTCAAGTAGTTGAGCCACCCGGACCGACATGTCGTGCCGCAAAGCTCGGCCCTCTGAATGCCTACTTGTTGGTATGATGCACTGCAAAAAAAGGGCGTGCACTGTAAGGTTGATATTTGTTATAGATGAACCCACTTCTAATGATATTCAGGCGAGTTCTAGGGCTACAGGTAGTCTTCATGTTCTTAGGTGTATGAAAATTATCTTAGTAATCATTCTTTTATATTAAAGCTACTTCAAGCTCACTATATAAGATTTATTTGAAGAGAGCGCATAGAACAGGTTTAGTGGTTTAGAGACTATTTTCACAATGAAACAGAATAAATAGAAGAGTTTACCCTAAGGAAATCAGGAAGAAAGGAAGATATCTCTTGGGCATTTTGGGCAGTGGGACTTAGTAATAAGGGGACCTGTAGGGGCAGTGGGGCACCTAGCAGGCACCATCCCCACAAGCCCTTAGCACTCACCCTTCACAATATTAAAGTTATTTAAAATATTATAAAGGTATTAAATATACTAAAATCACTTTAAAATACTGAGAAAACTAGCTTATATATAGTAATAAGTTAGTTGTTATTTATATAATGTATTAAATGTAAAATTTAGTTAACTTGCTCTTATATTAATAAATATAGAGTGTTTTAAGGTTTTTCTTAAAAAGAATTTGTATTCACTTTTTCTCCAGTGTCTTAAATAAAAAGTTAGATACTATGTGCGCTAAGCCTTAGAACTAGGTGCCAAGATATGTATTATGATATTTTAGTGCAGATTCGCTGCAAAAACAAGTATGCATTGATGGTAATGCCCCTTCTTACTAAGTTACTGCGTGTGATGGCCCAACTTTCGGTGCTAGAAACCACGTACAGTCGAGTCAGGTGGTTTCAGCTCAGTTAGCAGACCGCAAAAAGCCTGAATCATAGGCATAAAAGGGGCAACAATTGCACGTAATACCACGTAATACCATACTAAGGCTGGGCAAACGGACTCGGGCTAGCAGTGGAGGCCGTGTTCCGCTATTGAATCAGATTCATGAATCAAGAGCTGGGCGGCGTGGGTATCTAAGTCTTTCTCCGAAGTCAGGGGGACGGGACGGGGCCCCACCTACGGCCCACTACCTTAAACATTATTATGTTTAACTCGGATAACGGGCCAGTGGCAGACGCGTATTCATCCGCGACGTCACGCCGTCGCCGCCGACGTGTCTCCTCAGGGTCTAAGTCCACATGGCCGAGACGAGAGACGCGGCGGGACCGGAAATTGAGTTTCCTCGGATCATCAGATCTGACAAGGTTAGTCGACTAATCATCAATTGAGCGACACTTTGCTAGCTGCTAGGGACAATGTACTGTCCTCGCCTTTGATCTCAATCAGCATTTCGTTGGACTCTGTCGCCCATTCGCTTAAATGCCTCCGAAAACACGACAAATCCGTAAAGAGCTCCGAAACAGGGTCACTTATCTCATCATCCGCTATCATGTCGGACTATTGCGTTGAGGGTGTCACGTCTTATGTAATAGACAAGGCGACGAAGAAAAGGCGGCGGGGGCCTTTGACGCGCATTGCCTGCAATGCCTGTCGATCCAAGAAGGTTTTGTCCCCCAAAGTTTCTTTCCGTGCGACCGACCTGCAGTGGTGGCCTGTGTTCAAATTTGTCATCCCTTGAAATGAAACCTAGTCCGCTGACGTGTATTGTGGCCATTAGTTAAAGTGTAGTGGGGAAGGTGAAGGCTGCCTGCGATGCCAGGCGAATGGTTTGGACTGCTATTATGAGACCGAGTCGAGGTTTTCGAGGATTGAGAGTGTGGATATTTCCACCTCTAGTTCTTCGGACGAGTCACCTCCTCAGGCAGGATATGGGCAGGTGAACGACAGCGCGACCGATCGTTTGGAAGGAAGAGACAGTTCGCATTCAACGACCCGGCGGAAAGCCCCCTTCACTCCGCCCGAAAATCAGGGTTCCTCTCACGAATCTCGAGGTAGAAAAGGAAACGCAGAATCTCTTTCGGGAGACTCTTATGGTTCTTTATTTGCAACGGGTTAGTAACCCCCCCCCCTTCCCGGGCTTTCTTTTACACCATGTTGCTAGACCGAAGTCTTGTCAATTGTTGAAGGCCTTTGCGCATTGGCATTCACAATACATATCGATCGGGCTGTCAGTCACGATACCTACACTAGGAACTGACTGACGACGCACTGTCGATGACTACAGATATCTCAACATTGGGAACAGAGCAGCTTTGTCACATGCCGACGCCAGTCGGCCCTGAGGCGATACAATTTCCCACTGTGGAGTGGCCCGCCGAAATTTCTGCCAGCCTGGACTACTGTCCTGGCCTCACTGACAAAGGTTTCTTCGATCTTGAGCCTCAGGACAGTAGTAGTGCCTACGAAAAACGATCATGCGCGTGCCTCTCCAGGGCACTTCAACAGCAAGAGGATGTGTGTATAAATTTGAAGTGGGCTGCACGAGGTCTGACTTCTGTGTCGGCCGCTCAAATGTTGCAGTGCCTGAAAAGAGCGATAGAAACACAAGTTGAGATACTTGACTGTCGATCACATACCCAGAAGCCAGAGCTAATTTCATTATTCATGTCAACCTGTGACATGATGGTCTCTGGGGCGGAACACCTGGTTTTCAAAGGAGTGGGTGGCAGAAGCAGGGGTCGTGCCATGGAGCAGTACAGCCCGGCTTATCTGAAGGAGGATTCGAGGTTCTGGCCACCAACAACGGAACCCGGCGCAATAAGTCAACATATGGCGAGATCTGAAAAGGTTCAGCACCCGAGCCAACATCTCAGCCAGTTGGTTCTAGATGAAGAGGAGGAGCGTCATGTGTTTCACAGCCTACTGACAGGCCGCGTGAAACGTTTATGCTCAATGGTTGAAAGATTATACCGTGTCGCGGACAGGGATCGTCGCCCTATACACGTGCGACTGATCAATAACTGCCGGGAACGATGTATTTCAATACTATCCACGCTTCAGGGTCAGGAAAAGGATGTCTTGTGGTAGAAAAAGACTTCGGTTGGCTCAGGCTTGGATACTGCTTTGATAGACATCCCTCAACACAAAGTACTGGGAAATAACAAGACGGCGGACCACGTGTCAGAGATGGATAAGATCAGGATGTGCCCTAAATTCAATCAAGCACCTAGTCTGTTCGTTGTGAATTAATATGGTAGACGCGGATCTCGCTGTGCGAAATCAATAACTGCACAAGTCAAGCATTTTCCACTAGTCGAAATAGTTTCGGTTGCTTTACAAATAGCCGCAGATTACTCTTTACTGTACAGGTGAGAGATACACATTCAGTTCCGGTTTCCGCCAGATCAACCAGGTTTTTTGATCCTTCGTCCATGTCCTGCTGTTCTCAGCCAATTTCAAATCAAAGCTGAGCAAAATACTTGCCAAGATAAAGCGCATCTCTGCATACGCCAGATTGCGGCCTGGGCAGTCTGCGTGGCCATAACTAAACGGCTCAAAAGCACTCATATCATCACCAGCAAACTCCGGGTCTGGATCTTTGAGGAATCTCTCTGGCCGGAATTCATTAGGACTCGAGAAATTGAGGTGGCTATGATTCGCAGCCCAAGGCCACATTGATACGACAGTCTAAGGTACTTGGTCAATATTGATAGAACTAAGAAGAATTAAAGGAAACAGAAAGAAAGAAGAAGAAGTAATTACAGAAAAGTGAGAGGAGGTTGAAATAGGGAACTTACGCCTTTAGGGACAACGTTACCGGCTACCATAGCGTTGCCTTCAATCAATCGTCGTGGAAGCCAGGATGCAAGTGGCGGGAACAGCCGGTTTGATTCCTTCAAGCAGGCCAACATCCAAGACAGCTTATTCACAGAGTTGAGTGAAATATCTGAAATATCCGAGAATGATGACCGTACTTCTGTAGCTACTCTCTTGTAATAGATGGGATGAGTTAGAAGGAAGTAAGTCGTTGCGGCTAGCAGTGTTGAAGTGGTCTCAGAGCCAGCGGCGATTAAGAGAAAGGAGTTCTGAACGAGACGCTCTCGGTCAAGTTTCTGTGTTGGCAGGAATTAGCATCAATTAGCTCAAGTCTTCAACAGGCTGCATACTATGCCATCTTTATTATTGATGAGGCTGTCCATGATATCCGGCTGGCTTCCAAGTTGAATGCGCTCATCAAGCTTTTGTCTATGGCGCTGTTAGCATTTTCTCCCAAGACTAACATACACTTCCGGGCACACGCTGGACGAATACATACTCTGTGTAGCCCAAGAATTCCCGTTTATGCTTTGCAAAGGCCATCTCCAAGATCGCAGGAATTAACTTTAGCCCTTGACGTTTCATCTCCTTGAGGGTTTCGATTTCCCTCTGTTGAAATGCTGCAAGCCTAACCCAGGGATGATATTTCGATGATTCAAGACAGCCAAAGTCGTTAGAAAAGGCAAGCTTCCCAATGATGTCAAAAGTGCAGAAATTGTCTTGAAAGTGAAGGCGTTAGTCGACGAAGAGACCAAAGATGTTCAGGCTTGAAGCCCTCACTAGTGCTCAAGAGAAAAGAAAATTCCACTTACACCAGTCCCGGAGATCGAGAGCAACCTGGCCAGAAGCACAATTTTCGTGGAGGCGCCTAACAAACAGGTCCACGTATCCTCGGATCATTGTTTCCTGCTCCCTGACACCCCCATCAGAGAATTTTGGAACGACCCATTTGCGCAGTCTAGCATGCTCTTCATTTCCAGCGTTGACCATACTTATAGGGCCTTCCTCGTTTTCCCGATAAAATTCATAAGCCTTTATAAACTTATTCTTGTACCGACTATCATAGATATCCTTCCACGCACTACCCTTAATAAAGCCGAGGTAATTAGGCCCGATCCGAACAACTGGTCCGTACTTTTTGAATAGGGTATCTGTATAATATGGAAGTTCTCCTTTGAGACTGGCAAAAACGAATGGGTATTCGGTAATTCGGTTCAAAACTGGGCCAGGATAGTTGCGAAGCGGGTGGAAAAATATACGGTAGATTGCGACAGACAAGAACCAGAGCAAAGCCTTGTACAAGTCAGCGGAAAGCAACGAGTTGTAATAATTAGCCGTTCAGATGCGCTTACCGCACAAGTTGAAGCGACGACTAGCCCGCGACTCGTCACACCCATCCGGGTTATTACAGAGTGCAATGTTTCGACATTCATGTCGCCGCGTGATGACAGAATGAGACGTTGGGCAGAATTCCAGCTGGGGGTTAACAAAAATTGTTTATCGTGAAGCCAGCTAGGACGCCAAAAAGATATCACAACTTGAATTCGCTCGACGTTGATTCAGGAATAAATTGCACTCCGTTAGGTGACCTTATACCCCGTGCATTCGGTCTGCTGAGAATCTAGTCTCTAGGACATCTGTCTGTGAGACCTTGATCCCTTGTGAGCGACGCACAATTCTGGCCCCATGGCTTGTTGGACAATCGCGCGATGGACACGAGAATTCCCGGATCGCCTAGCTACCTCGCCCAGCCTTCTCCGAAACAATGCTCCGAGTGCGTGTTCGGAGACCTCCGGGGCGGAGGCCGGCCGGCGGCCGTTCGGATTGCCTTGACGTCGACCCCCTGCGTCGACCCCCCTTAACACCATCTTGCGTGCAGCAACCCAAGACCCGCAGAAGCCCTAGGGCGATGACTTTCTTTTGCACGGGCATCGGCTCACCGCAGCTGTATCCTTCGGTCTTGGTAGCTCCACAGCGTAGTCTCTGTTGACCCGCTGAGTGGACCAAGAATGACTCGGGATGGAGGCAAGTCATTATGGCTTTCAGAATGACACAGTATCTTGAGGATCGGCGACTTGCTGTTCCCGGAGAGCCGGCATCAGGCATCAGTCATGATGTGTAGGCATTCGTATAGTGTGTAGCCATGTTCAAAAGTTATCAACTTTTATCAGTAATGCCTCTAAATAGAATATTTTCTTACGAGTTTGGCAATGCATTCCTGTCTCGCCATGTCTATCGCAGCAGTATAGATTCTTGGGATTTTGCTCCCGTGAAAAGACTAAAAGAATAGTGTCTGCTTTTGTTTATGTGTCAAACGAGGTCCAGAGAAAGTTTGTTTTTTTGTTTTTGTTTTTATTTTCGCTCTGAGACCCCCCCCCCCTAGTCGGGCTCTGTGCGGCGTGTCATCATCAAAATGAAGGCCAAACGGAAGTCTGTTCTTTTTACTGGTGACCAGACCGATTCGTGGATCGACGGCATAGATTATATCACAAAAAATGCCCCCCGAACCCCGTGGATGAGGTCATTCATGAGAGACTTGTGCCACACGGTCAAAGCAGAGCTGAATGGCATGGAACCAGAAGCCACAGAGAGCCTAGGCGACTTCCAGAGTTTAGAGGAGTTGGCTCAGAGATACCGTGCTATAGGCGACGATGTTGGCGTGGCCAATGCTATTCTCATCCATGCCGTAAGGGCGGTGATGCTCTTGCAGTACGTATAGTCATATTAACTCAGCTCGTCGTTTAAAGTTCCCCGTTATGACCAAAATCCTGACTTCCTTCAGGTGTGTAAAGCGAGAGCCACACCTTCTGACAACAGAGCATCGGCCTGAGTGGTTAGGCATCTCAGGAGGAACTGTTCATCTCTCAGCCTTAGCTGTGTCCAAAGATTTCGAGAGCCTTTATGACGCAAGCTTATGGGTGGGCGGCCTGATATGCAGGCTCTGTCGGTTCTACTTCCTGAGATCCCGTGCTGTCGAGGATTGCGCGGGGACCTGGGGGTGGGCAGTATTGGGAATCTCAGCAGATCAGCTGCGTGTTGAACTGGATCAATTTCAGACAATGATGGTAAGCATGCGTGCGTGCGTGTGAACGGCGGCCGCACACTTTACACAGACTCTTTTATAGTTAAAAGCTAACCCTATTCTCTGCACAGGGAGTTCCCCAGATTAAAAGAGCTCATGTTGCGATATCTGGAGACCGGTGGAACACGGTTAGTGGAAACAACCGCCCACACCCCCCACCAAACACGATCAGAGTCTAAGTCTGAGGCTAAAATTCATTAATTAACAATTCTCTTAGATTATTGGTCCGCCGTCTGTTTTAAAGCGGTTCCTGGGCGAATGCCCAGCAGTGACTATGCTCCCAAAAAATGAGCTGAATATTCATTCATTGCAACACTCGCTGCCAACATCCTCTGAAGGTATGAGATAAGGGCCTGAACTTTGATCCTTTCGACTATGCCATCTTCTGAACCAACAATACCAAATTTAAAACTTTGGGATATTGCTGACCTTGAACTTTTGATGCAGACCTCGACTATCTAGTCGGAAGTTCAGAGATCTGCGATCTCCGTGTTGACGAAGGTTGTAAGATCTGGGGCACCGATGCTCCCCCTACAGATGCAGGGATGACCTTCGGCCAATTTCTTCGACCCGTCTTGTTGGAAGTCTCGTCCCGCCCTTTAGACGTTGTCAAGGTGGTCAGTGAGCTCCAGGCTAAACTTGGCTCGGCCAGTGAGCTCGAAATCAAGGCTATAGGCCCTAGTAGCCATCTTACCTACTTGTCGTCTGCACTAAAGGCCCCCGGCCGAAATGTCAAGGTCTGTCCGGAGATGTCTGCAGGTCTCCGCCTCGGTATGAAGCCATCGTCTGGCCGTATCGCTGTCGTGGGCATGGCCGGGCGGGGCCCGGGGTGTGAAAATCTCGACGAGCTGTGGGATATCATCCAAGGAGGCCAGGATATGCACCAGGAGATTCCTGGAGACCGTTTCAACCTGGAAGAATACTTCTTGGACGGTCACGACCAAAAGCAGGCTCCGCAGTGCACCACCAACTCTCGATTTGGTTGCTTTATGGACGGGCCTGGAAAGTTTGATGCGAGGTTTTTTCGCGTCTCTCCCAGGGAAGCTTTGTTTATGGATCCCGGCCACCGACAGTTTCTGATGAGTGCATGCGAAGCTTTGGAAACTGCTGGGTATTCCGACGGCCCATCGAGCGATATTGACCCAAGAAGAATTGGTGTTTATTACGGACAAAGCAGTGACGACTGGAACAGCGTTGCTCATAATTCAAAGGGCTGCGACGCTTATACGTTGCAGGGCACCCAGCGAGCATTTGGAGCGGCGCGACTTGCTTTCCATATGAACTGGGAGGGGCCGACGTACTCGATTGACTCAGCATGTGCGACCAGTTTGTCCTGTCTTCACCTGGCCTGCTCAAGTCTGCTCTCCCACGAAATCGATATGGCAGTGTCAGGGGCTGCTAATATTATCAGTTATCCTCACTCATTCAGCGCTCTTAGTAGAGCCGGGATTTTGTCCAAAACTGGCAACTGCAAGACATTCCGGGATGATGCAGACGGCTATTGTCGAGCTGATTTCGTGGGGACCGTGGTACTGAAGCGTCTCGAGGACGCTGTCGCGCATAACGACAACATTCTTGGGTATGTCAGACAATGAGTACATGACGATTCCTTTTCTTTTTCTGAGGGAAGCTGACGTCTTAAATAATAGTGTCATTGCGGGCACAGGGAGAAACCAAAGCGGCAATTCCCCATCGATCACAACATCAGACGCCGTGGCCCAGGAGCAGCTTTTTCGGGATGTCCTAGGAAAAGCCGGCGTTCTTCCCGACGAGATATCGTACGTTGAAATGCACGGCACTGGTACGCAAATTGGTGACCCGGCTGAGATGGCCGCGGTCTCAAACGTGTTCTCAGGGCCGGTGGCGGTCGGATCTCTCAAGGCAAACATTGGCCACACCGAGGCTGTGAGTGAGCTGAGTTCCTTAAGATGTGGAAGCGAACTAACAGAGGTCGAATGAAGTCAGCTGGGATATCTTCGCTCTTAAAGGCCATTCTCATGTTCGAAAAGAACACCATCCCTCCGCAGGCCGGCATGCCACATCATATTAATCCAAAGCTTGACCCGTACCTACAAAATTCGAACATTACGATACCCACAACTACACGGGATTTCAGGCTCAAGGGCGAGGCCAAGGAGCCGAGACGTATACTCATCAACAATTTCGACGCCGCGGGCGGCAATGCCTGCTTACTGCTTGAGGATCATCAGGGCCGGGGCCAAGTCATGGATAGAGGAGCAAAGCTACCCTGCGAGTGGTCCAGCCACGTCGTTGTCACGACTGCTAAAACTCCATCTGCCCTAAAGATTTTCAAGCGCAACCTCCTCAAGTGGCTGCGTCAAAATCCGGATGCCAGGATCGAGGATGTGGCCTACACTATCAATGCAAGGAGGACACAACATCGACTTAGGTCCACCTACGTCGCCTCGAAGTTGGAGGACCTGGTTATGCAGCTTGAGTCCGACACGGTATCCGACACAAATGTGCCAAACCCAGTTGCGGCGGCACAAAACCCCATGGTTTTTATGTTCACTGGACAAGGCTCCCACTACGCAGGCATGGGTCATCAACTTTACCTCTCGAGTTGCACATTTCGTCAAAAGGTCGACCATTGCGCACAGATTTGTGCAGCGCACGGTTTCCCAACGTTCTCCGAAATAATTACTGATCCCAACGTCGACATATCCACGAAAGACCCAGTACAAATTCAGCTGGCAGTGATCAGTTTAGAGGTAGCCCTTGCCGCCATATGGACCTCGGATGCAGGAGTCAAGCCCGAAATGGTAATGGGTCATTCTCTGGGAGAGTACGCTGCCTTATACGTCGCCGGAGTTCTTTCCCTGGCCGACATGCTATACCTCGTCGGGCATCGTGCACTCCTGCTTGCCCGGCTGTGCGAAGCCGGGTCGTACGGCATGCTGGCCGTGTCGGCTGAAACAACGCAGGGAATCCAGGCGTGGCTTAAAGGCAGAACAGACTCATCCTGCAGTGTGGCTTGCACAAACAGCCCCCGGTCTCTTGTTATAGCCGGCCCCATGGACGAGGTTCTGACGCTGCAGGCAGAGCTCACCGAAACATTGGCGGCCCGCACTAAACTGCTCCCGATCCCCTATGCTTTCCACTCACGCCAGATGGATGCTCTCATGAAGCAGTACAAAGCCCTTGCCCGTGGGATTACGTTTTCGGCGCCAAAAGTGCCTGTTGTGTCAACTCTCCTGGCACGTGTCTGTGATTCTTCAGGCGTCTTTGATGCGGACTACCTGTGGCGGCAGACCCGTGAGGAGTGCCGGTTTTTCGACGCAGTAAATGCTGCCAAAGCAAGTTTGAATAACTCTCTCTGGCTGGAGATCGGTCCTGCTCAGGTCTTGGGACCTTTTGTATCCGCCACGTACTCTCAACCTCCTCCGGGTCTACGTTCCGTGATGTCAACACTCGCCGTCGGCAAGGATGACTGGACCTCTCTGTCAAACTGTATGGCATGGTTGACTCAGGCTGGGATCAACATCGACTGGCGCAGGCTCTACTCCCCTCATGCCAAGACTCTCAACCTATTGAGGCTCCCCACGTACGCGTGGGACCTTCAGGACTTTTGGATAACGCATACAGATGCCAAGAAACACGAAAGACGAGGCTCCAGTCCAAGTGAGCATGCACCGCACCGGCCTATATCAACTTGTGCCCAGAGCGTCCTGGACAAGAAATCAACCCGTGACGAGACCGAGGTTAGCCTACAGGCCCTGATGGCTGAGCCGGCTCTTAATGCTCTGATTCGGGGACATCGCGTTCGAGGCATCCCGATCTGCCCAGGAACTGTCTTTGTAGAGGCAGCTATAGCGGCAACTCGATGTCTGTTGGAGTCTAGCAGTGAACGGGAAAAGCTCAAACACGGGGCCATAACCATTCACAATCTCGTGTTGAATCGACCCCTATGCCTTGATCCTACCAACTCGAGTTCAGGCGATCAACTAATTACCAATGCTAGTATCTCAGGAATGCTGCCGGGTGCTAAAGTCTCCGTCTCATTCCGTTCTTCTGAGCATGCCCTAGGTGGTTGCACGGTTATGGTCTGCGATGGCGAGCAACTACAAGCGGGCTGGGACAAGATGAGGCATTTCGTCTGGGCCAGAATGAATGAAGTCATCAGGGATGCAACCGTCAGTGGCCACAAGTTACATTCGAGCCTGTTCTATGCGCTTTTCTCTCCCACTGTGCAGTACGACGCTGCCTTCAAATGTGCCAGGTCAGTCTATGTGTCCGAGGACTTCCAAGAAGCTGCCGCAGAGGTCGTGCTCAAGCCAGACCCTGCCGACGCGACTTTTTTCTCTTCTCCTTACATTGGGGAGAGCCTTGTGCACCTGGCGGGCTTTGTTCTCAATGCAAATCCGGACCGGCTCCGAGCGGCTGATACGACCTTCATCATGTCACGGGTTGAGAGCATGGAGCAGCCTGATTCGAATTCCCTGGTCGCCGGGAAGGAGTACTTGACGTTCGTTCGCGTCTCACATCGAGACGGGGACGAGGCGACTTGTGATGTGTATGTTTTCGATCCTGAGTCTAGGCAGCTGGTCATGCAGTGCTCTGGGCTGTGCTTCCACGAGACAGCCAATGCCGCCTTGGATCAAGTGCTCGGTAAACCGAGCCCAATGGCACTCAATCATCCGCCTACTCCAAGGCCTTCACTCGACCCACGGCATTCACAGGTCGAGGACACACGGCGTTCCCACTTCTTACCTGCCAGCGATGTAGACGAGGGAGTCGTCAGTGGGAGGATGGTAGTTACCGAGAATAGTACCGATACTTTCGCGGCCATTCTCAACAGCATCTCCGCGCAGACAGGGACGGACATGTCAGAACTGAGGGACGATATAGCTGTGGGAGACCTCGGCGTCGACTCGATTATGGCAATTGAGATAACCTCGGACGTGAGGGGATCAGGCGGTGTCCCCGACTTCCCAGCGACGTTCTTGACAGACTACCCGACCATCGGAGATCTCCGCCGCGCGTTTGGAAATATTCAAACTTTGACTTCCGAGCACCTGTCGTCGCTGGCACCTGAGCTCGAGTTCACCGGGGCGACGGATTCGGGGGCTTCATCACAATGTTTTGAACCTGCGATGACTCCGAACACAACACCCGGCGAGGTCACATGGACGCAGCAAGAACCGTCAGACGACAGAGAGGACGACAACAGATCAGAACCGGGTCGTTCGAGAACGGGCGGCGTGGAGCTGGCCCTTGCAAAGCACAGCGAGACACACGAGAGCAACTTTTCTGCCTACACGGCCAGGGCCATGCTGCTCCACGGGAACCCAAGATCCGCCCACACGCCCTTGTTTCTGATTGCCGACGGCACCGGGTCGATAGCGACCTACCTGCACCTAGGCCCCCTGCCGTCCAACGCCCCAGTCTACGGCATAGACTCCCCCTTTAGCCGAGACCCAGAGAAGTTGCAACTCGCTGGGGTCCGGGGGACTGCCGCCATCATTGTGGATGCGCTGGTAAAGGCCCGCCCCGACGGCCCATTCCTCATCGGTGGCTTCTCAGGCGGCGGCATACTGGCATACGAGGTCGCCCGACAGCTGGCGGACGCCGGGCGGCCGGTCGCCGGCTTGCTGGTGATCGACATGGCCTGTCCCCGCGGCTCTGATATCAACAGCAGCAGCCTTCCCGTCCGGGTCACCGCCGAAGCCGGGCTCGACATGTTCCAGAAGCTGGCCGCTGGGGACTCGTACTGGAGCCTGACGCCGAGCTCCCTGCCCATGCGGCACCTGCTTTCTTTCTTCAAGGCTGTCGAGGCCTACCACCCGCCGCCCATGTCAGCGAGCCAGCGGCCCCAAAAGTCTGTCGTGATTTGGGCCGAAAGGGGCCTCATCGGTCGCTGTTCTGAAGATACGCAGCTCCGAAGCCAGATTGAGAGCATCGGCTGTGTGCTTGAGGCTTATCCTGGCTTCATGCAGGATTCGACACTCGGTGCGATCGCGTGGGGTGTCCCCGACAAGCGCGGATCCGAGGGGGCTCTGGGCCCGAATGGTTGGGATGACTATATTGGCGGAGATGTACTTTGCAAATCTGTGGATGCTGACCATCTGGACATATTGATGCCTGGAAAAGTGCATTTGCTCCAGGAGGCGATCGAGCAGGCTGTGAATTATTTCGGGGAACCGGTCTAGTAATGCTCATCGCGCTTTACATAGAAAGATATTGGACTGTACAATAGTTTTCTTAGTTTTCAGATGGGCTGAATGGATTCAACGTTTTCAACTTTCCTTGATTATGTGTTGCTCGTGTGTTACCGGATGTCAAAGTTCCTGATGTATGTGCGTTCAAAGTTTATCTTTACATGTACAGGACGGAGCTTCTTTCACTTGCGAGACTGTCATCCAGTTTTAACTATCAATGATATCATCCTGTGGTTTTTGGTGTGACACAACTAGTTTCAGGTATTTGAATGCCTCTTCTGGGATTACTATCAAACTGCCCAATCGGGCGTGTGTTGCTTAAAGACATCGGGTACCGTGTGATTCTCTCCTACAACGTTGCTCCCCTTGTCGTTGTTGCCTTTATACACAAACGCCAGGTTGTGATAGAAATGGAGCGACGTTATGTGCTTATCAAAATATGACGCTCTGTAGCCCGGCAGATCAAACTCGGCGTGGTTAAGCCCGTCTACAAGCGACTTCAAAAACCCCATCGAAGTTGTCAGGCCTGAGAGCTCAGTGCTCGAACCACCAAAGATTGGCTTCCAATAGGAAGATTGCAAGTCCTCAATAGCATAGATCCCTCCAAGCTTCAACATGGGGAAAAGAATCCTGAATGAGGCAATCACGTGCGCGTTACAATGACTGCCGTCGTCGATAATGAGGTCAAAATCGCCGTGGTTCTTGTGGATCCGTTCAAGTAATTCTGCATCATCTTGACTACCCTGGTAGATTGTGATACGGTCCTCTTGAAGTGGTGCCTTGTTATACCAATCCAGGCTGATGATCTGTGCGTTTGGAAAGAATTCCTTCCACATCCGTAGTGACTCGCCGCCCTTGTTGGGGTCTTCGTAGCCCCCAACGCCGATTTCAAGGATGCTCATCTTATCGTGGCGGAAGCGTTTGAAGTGATGTTCGTAATGCTCGGCATACTCGTGCCCAGTATGGCTGGCATGGTTGGGGCCACCCTCGGCCGGGCCCTGTTTGTCCGTGCCATGCTTGATGGCGAGTTCTGCGAGAGACGGCTCCTGAGCCATTGGGAGTTGGGATGACAGGGAGGAACAGGGGAAATTTGCTAGTCCGCTTGTGTGAATGATTGTAGTGTATTCTGGTGAATTCCTTGACATGGAGTTAAGTCGATCAGGTGGATGTGTGCGGGTAGTAATGCTCAAGGCCTGTGGCTTTATCGGATTTAGAAAACCTTGAGTCTCGTGCTCTCCCATCCGGGGTCTTGCTGGCCAAGACGCGGTGAAACGCAATGTTTGCAGTGATCAGTACAATCTGCCAAGGTGGCCGTCGGACCCACGGGCAACTTTCACTGGCGAGCGTTGGCCACCAGGCACAAAGTGCCTCTCCAACCTCCGGGTCTGATCTACTCAAGGCCGGCACTCGCTCCGTGTCGTCCGTGGACTGGGACCCGCTCCAGAGGAGGACCCGAGGATCCCCGGAGCCTCCGCACCGGAGCTAGCTTTCTGAGGCGTCGCATTGTGGGACCTCGGAGCTCGGAG
The DNA here is from genome assembly GCA_038088545.1 of Diaporthe humulicola. NCBI lineage: Eukaryota > Fungi > Ascomycota > Sordariomycetes > Diaporthales > Diaporthaceae > Diaporthe > Diaporthe humulicola. Next base: position 241,855 of record JBBWSL010000035.1, on the reverse strand, counting down.
CCTCCGCAACCAAGCTTTTGTTCTCGCGGGCGTCGCATTGGTGGAGCCCGGAACTCGGAGCCAGGGTTCCCCTTTTGTCTGGTTCGCGAACAACAGACAACTCTGCCGGCTGCGAGGGCAGACCACGTCTCGCATTTGGACACAGCGAAAGACCTTGTTACGAATCAGGTTGCTTAATCCAAATAGCAGAGGGCAAGGCTTTGCTGTCCCTTTTCGATGTGTATGTATGTTGAATACTAATTGTTTCGACCAGGCTAGACTTGGAAGGCTCAACGCTTGTGCATCTCGGTGCTTTGTATGCCTTTGATATTTTTAGACCTCAAAAATGGCTCTACCACTCATTTTGTATTGCTTACCACCAGCAGAGGGTCATATGACCCCGGGGTTACAGATTTGCAAACATCTCATCTCCCACGGCTTCGACGTTACTATACCCAGTAACGAAAAATGGTCGCCCTCGATCACCGCCATCGGAGCACATGTCTCCCCGCTTATCGTATGTACTCCTAACAGGGCCGGATCACATCACAAAGTGATACTGGAAAGCATGGCTGACAAAGGGAGAAGGGCCTCTGGGCAGGTCTCTACACACCGGAGAAAGGGCCCCGCCTGCCCGACGTGCCAGTTCCGAAAGGTAGTTCTGTCAAGTCCTTGTCATGTGGCTGGGCAAAGTTGATCCCCAGTGGACTTGAAACAATCCGACACAGCTTGACCACGATCTGGAATCGGCTCGGGGGCGGGGACGCGCTGAAGGGAAGGTCGTTAGTGATCATTTCCGATCAGATTTGGTCAGGAACAGTGGCTCTCGCCCTCGGGGCACAACTGCCTGAGGAGTTTCAAGGAGTCCCAGTCAGGTTCGTAGGGATCAGTTTGATGCCGCTCTGTTGGGCATCTCCAGAACGGCCACCATGGGGGTCTGGTCTGCCGTACGATACCAGCGATGAAGGAAAGCGTCGCAATGTCGAGGCTTACTCTAAGCAATCCATTGAGGAGGTAGAAGCACTCGCCAGATGGATGCTGGAGGCCGCCGATTCGTGCAAGTCGGTCGATGAGCTGTACGAGCGATACGACAAGACCGGGAGCGTGTGCCACCCATTCCAGGACTCATCAAGCATTTGCCACGATGTGTTGCTTCAGGTTGGGCTGCCCAGCTTTGATCCCAGGACCGCGAGCGACCCGCCTCATTTCAAATACTGCGGGTTTTTCCCTGCGAGACCTCCTCCACCGGACTTGAAACTCCCAGAGTGGTACCAAGAGGTCACAGAAAACAGCTCCCGCACCGCGGCTATCAAGACAGACCGAAAGCGCATCGTTCTGGTAGCACAAGGCACTGAGGTGCGCGATCACGCGGAAACAATTGTTCCTTGTATCCGTGGGCTCGCGAACCGACAAGATATACTGGTTATTGCAATCCTTTGTCAAAAAGGGGCAACAATTGACCAGCACATGGCCGACTTCGAGAATGCCACGCTACCAAGCAACGCCCGAGTAGTTGACTACTTCCCGTATGACGCTATTCTTGGTCATGCCGATGTTTTTGTTTCAAACAGTGGGTACGGTGGTGTGGGACACGCTATCGCCAACACAGTCCCCATGGTGCAGTGTGGGAGTGTCTTTGACAAGGGTGATATTGGCCGGCGGGTCGAGTACTCCGGGTTGGGCGTTTACCTACCGGACGGTTCTCGGACGCCTGGAGCTATCGCGGCGGCGGTGCAAGAGGTGTTGACTCGACCGAGATACAAGCAGCGCGCGTCGGAGATGAGGGCTGAGTCCCAGACCTACGACCCATTTCAGATCATCGAAAAGGAGGTTTTGAGTCAATGCTAGTCTAGGTTGTAGATAGTGCAATTGCGACTGGATGTTTGCCGATGATTTTGTGGGTCTCTTCGGATCTATGTAAGTTACTGCTGCATTGATTCCGCAGCGTCTCCGAATCATTGCTGCTAGACAGCGGACCCAACTCCGGCCCTGGCTGCGGGGAGTTTGGTCATGAGCCGTAGGTACCTTACATAGGTAATATAGGTAATAACAATGCGGATTGTTTATTCTGCCAACTTTCTTGTCCTTCAGACCTGGAAATTAACGGAACTCGCGCCAACTAACCCCCAAAATCACAATGTCACAACCGAGCATCACTGAGCTGGCCGCCCGAATTGCGTCCAACACGGCAAAGATTAACCAGTATTACCTGGACAGGGGCCTCCCCCTGCCTTCGTTTGATCACAATGGCCCCACCAAGTCCATCCGTCCTGACGATTTCGAGCTCGAAATGGCGCGGCAAGCGATCATTTTCGACAGCAATCAGCTGCGTGTCCTGATGCAAGGCCCGGGCGAGTACCTCACAGGCCTTTGTGCTTATGTCAGTCGGGACAGCATGCACTCCCCACTGGTCGATGCAGAAAGCTTACAAGAATCGTTTGGATTATAGCCGACTGAACTCATAGGACTCCAAGCAATTATTCGCTTCCGCCTGGCCCATGCAGTTCCCTTGGATGGAGAAGCGACTTTTGCGCAACTAGCCGCGAAAAGCGGCATTGCCGAGAATCAGTGCGTATTATTTTTTTCAGTCCTCCTTAGTGTCCGGTCGTTACATATTGCTCGGATAGTGCAGGGAATGACAGAAAAGTGGTGTCTCATTGCCGGTCAAAATGCCCTCCTTCGACATTGCGAGGGGGGGGCCAAATCGGCCACGAGGATCTTCTAATCCCATGTAGCACGAATGTCCTCTTGACTTGGCTCACATGCTAACTGCAGAATCCCCACAGCATGCAGCAGTTGCTACGGGTAGCTATGGCACAACACATTTTCCGCGAGGTCCCTGGCCGCCCCGGTGTTATCGTTCACACGCCTGCATCGCGAATCCTAGTCGAGGATGACCTTCTCTACCAGTGGGTTGCATGGTATACAGGTAAGTGCCCAGAATAGCAACAGCTCACTCCTCTTGTCCCTTTCACTGCCATCGTTTACTTTCCAGTTTCACCGGAAAGTCGGCTCCAGTTACTGACTCTGTTTTGTCCAAAGGAGAGGGATGGGCGGCATCGTATCGCGCTGTTGATGCCATGTCGAAATGGCCTGGTTCTGGCGAGCCAGATCAAACAGGATTTGCGCTCGCGCACGGAAAGGCCTTGTACGACTACTTGTCTGAAAATCCCGACAGCCTGTACGTGCACCATGCTTTCAAATACAAGAGGCCCATGCTACAGCTTGGGCCAATGTGAGATCTACCTCAAAATACATACACGCTAACATGTTGCCACATTTTCGCAGGAAGCGCTTTGCAGACATGATGCTATATCTTACCCGGGAACCAAGTGTAGGGCCTACACACCTTATAAATGGGTATCCCTGGGATCAACTTGGTGAGGCTACCATAGTTGACCTGGGTGGCTCCCACGGTGTCATGGCTTGCGAGTTAGCTCGCAAGTACCCTTCGTTAAAAGTGATTGTCCAGGTATGTAACCCATGTTATGCATTTGAAAATAGTCATCCGGAATCATGAAAACGAACCAGTCCATGTTTAACTCGTCTAGGATCTCGATGAACCCGTCATCAGAGAAGCAGAGTCTCGTTCGCCTCCAGACGTTGCTCATCGCGTACGGTACATGGTGCATGACTTCTTAAAAGAACAGCCTCCAACTATCACCGGCGTCGATGTCTTCTTGCTGCGCTCAGTTCTCCACAACTGGTCTAATAAGTACGCAGTACGCATCCTGCGCAACCTGATTCCAGCCATGAAACCCGGTTCCAAAATCATTATAAATGATATGGTCACGCCGCCAGTCGGCGCGGTACCGCCGCCTTTTGAGCGAACCCTGCGCAACGCCAGTTTGCTGATGAACGTGAGCTTCAACTCGACTGACCGGGAACTTGGCGAGTGGGTAGGGATTTTCAAAGAGGCTGGCTTTCACTTTGAGGGAGGAGATCAGCCGCCTGGGTCGATGATGCACATACTGACGGCGACGTGGAGAGGATGAGGCGTCATCGACAGGCTTTGTGTGTCATATTCGTAGGTACTCTCTACAGAGGTCCTGGCCGTTGAGTACGGCCGTCTACACTGCTAGTGTTGATGTTACTCCAGTCTATCACCGAATCACATATGCCGTTAAAACGACCGCTGTCTAGCATTGTTCCGTTCGCATCATGAATCATTCCAATATTCAATCACAACTTGTAATTGATCCAAATCTAGAGGCAGTTAAGCAGGATATGATTATAGAGGTCACTCTAGGTAGTCGGCGCTCGTGTGCGACAGGCCTGGAAATCAGTCACCATTCCAACTGCCCATATCAAACCAGTGTCTATCGCTGAGCTGTACCTGTGAACAGTTGACTTCGGTTTAGGGTATGTATCTAATCATTTTTTGACGCATAAGCAGGGGGCATTCTAACAAACACCAGCAAACTTGCCTCCGAGTTCCCAGAGGATGGTTATAACAAGGCCATGCCGATTTTGAGCTATGAAGACAGGCAAATTTGCCGCTTGCAAGAGGTCTAGTACATGACGTGACCTGTTATGATCACACCAAACCTTTATGCGGTTTACTAAGTAAGCTGCCAGGTTTATGTTAGCAGTATGGCGTAGAGTTGATGACTACGTGGTTGTTCGTTAACAGAAGACACTGATCTCTCTGAGAGGATGATTACGAACTGTAAGGTTGTATTGGACACTTTGATAGATAATCAAGACTCCATTCTATAGACGCTATCTACTTTGGCAATAATGGTATCCTTATCTGTTCTAACTCGTTAGCTGAAGCGTGGAACGAGAGTATTAGCCACAATTTAACGATCTCACCATCCCTGTTTCCGAATTTATGTACAGTTGAATCGGTTGTCGACAATAAGAAAATTCTACAATACTCAGAATCAACCTCCTTGACTAAGTTTAGCACCCAGGATGCATAGTCACTTCGCGATTGCTAACAGGTATTATTTGGGATTTCTGGCCTCAAACAAGAGCATATTGCCAACTACCTCAACCCGAACGTCATGAAATGATTTTTGAAGAGGCTCAACAAAGCTCGCAGCACTATCCTCAAAGTTGTCAAAGATCCCCAGGTAGTTATTCAGGCTCAACGCAAGACGCGCAAGTAAATTGAGTTGCACGTTCTTAGCCAGGATTGTAGCACCAAACAAAACTCCACCCGGGCGCAGGAGCTCCTTTGTGCGTATCAAAGCCTCTGCCTTTCGGGCTGGTGGCCCAGGTAGGCAGTGTAACAGATACATTAGCGAGATGGCATCAAATCCTCCCGGTGGCAGCCGACCTTTGCTGAAGAGGCTTAGATGCTCTTCGTCGCGTGCCAAAAAGTCGCCGATGACCTTGATAGCGCGAGTGCCCACATCGGGGTTGGCTCTCTCGATAGATAATTTGGCATCATCTAGACAATCTGTGTTCAGATCAACGAGAACAAGCTCGGTCTCGGAGGTCAAGGGTGCGCGGACGGGGAAGTACCCAGTCCCAACACCGATGTCTAGCACCCGCGGTGCGGGCGCTGCTGAATTTGACGAGTCAGGCTGGGTTGCTTGGGAGATGTTGCGATTGAAGAAGGAAACCAGTTTCTCGGATGGACATCGCCAGCCGTAAGGAGAGACAATGCCAAAGACAATGGTGTTGTAGAGTTTCAGAGACAAAGGTGTATATACCCTTGCGCCCTTTGCTGTCTCGCTGGGGTTGTCATTCGGTGGAAGGAGTGGTTCTCTCGCCATTATTAGGAATAGTGTGTTGAGTTGATGAGACTTCGGTGATTATTGCAAATGGTTCTTTTTAGCTTAAAGCTTTGCTGTTTCTAGATCTGTTATATTATGAAGACAAATGGCGTCAGCACAAGAACCATTTACGCTCCCAAAACAACGGCCGCGCTCGCAGCGCCCAAGCTCCACGGCCTCGGAGCTCTTGGGGCGCCTCGGAGCCTCTGTCGGACTCGCCGCAGCAGTCCAAGCTCCGACTTCCTTGGCTCTGAGTTTCAGAGTCGCTCGCAGGCTAAAAGTGGAGCACAGCCCCCCCAGAACACGACTCTTGCACTTGCATTTCTTAGGGCAACGCAAACTATTTTCAAATTAAAACTGTAGTAAGAACATAATCTCTCATATCGCTCAATTTATAATAAATTCAAAATGCGATTAATAAATTAAAAAACTAATATTAATAAAATCGATCTACTAAATAAGTATTAATTTATAAGTTATAATTAATTTTCTACTAATTTTCACCTTAGATTATTAATTATACAGATAATAAGTAGTAGTTAAGTAAACTTAGACTTTTTAAATAGGATATTAAAACAATATCTTAAACTATATCTAAGTATTTAAAGTATAGTATTTAATTATATAAAGAGAAAGTAATAGATATAGTATTAGTTTATAGCTTGATTTGAAAAGAAGTACTCTTGTAGAAGTAACATATTATTAACTTAAAAGGTTTTAAACTCATTCAATATTTAATAATCTATTCAAAACTACCTATAGATTAACTACATTAAAATCTTAATGTGGCTCTCGACTGTCGGCAGCTCGCTGCCCGGTTCCAGATCATTCAACACTACAGCAACAGAGACACCTGCGCCCTGACCTTTATGTATATAAGGCGGAGGACACGGTTAGCTTCCAGACTTGAAGGGCATGAGAAATGAAATGTACTCAAGTGTTGGTACCGAGCCTTACAAATCTAAACTTTTCCTTCGAAGCACCCTGTTCGTTAGCCTGTTCATTTCACATCTCTATTTACACTCATATATTTAATCAACCTTTAGTCTGAGGCCGTGAATAGTGGCAGTCAACAATGCCATTCACTGACAGTCTGAGAGCCCTAAGCTCTGAATTTCCCTACCCAGTTCCGTCACCTGCTGAGAAACCCCTGGCTTGTCTTGTCACGGCCCTGCTGCTACTAGTTGCATATTTTGCCTTCGGCGAGAGCAGCAAGGGAAAAGGGAACTTTCCAATAGCAAATCCCAAGAGGCCGTTCGAGTTCACTTATTCCAAACGGGTTGCTGAATTCATAGGCTCGCCGCGACAGCATTTCGCCAAATATCGGGAGCAGTACCCAGACACACCTTACTGGCTCAACCTGGAATATGGGAAGACTTTGACGTTGCCGTCAAGCATGATTAATGAGATCCGTGTGAATCCAAGCTTGTCCAGCCTTGCCGCCATTAAAGAAGTACGTGCCTTCCCTAGCCTCTTTAGCTGAAATTCGTGAGCGGTACGCAGTACTGACTATGTGAATCCAGATTCAGTTCGGTACCCTGAAAGGATTCGAAACCATCGGGGACGGACTCGATGAGGACTTGGTAAAGCTTATCAAAGAACAATTGAATACCAAGAATTTGAGTATGAGCTCAATGATGAAGCCTTGTACGCTCAGGCTTTTATAAATCGGCTGACATTGGCGTAATTAGGCAAACTTACCCACTCTGTCTCATCCGAGGCATCTGAAGCTCTCCAAGATGTTTTCCCTGATTCTCAAGGTAAGGCAACCCATTCCCAAGTTCATGCCTAGAGTCCTCGTCGATCATCCCACCTTCCACTATGCTCAAATTCTAGACGCGAACAATATTCTGAAATCTTGCCTTCCTTAGAGTGGAGTGGGGTTGTCATAGCCGAGCCAATCTTCACTTTAGTAGCCCGGGCTTCCTCGAGAGTATTCGGCGGTAAAATTCTCTGTAGGAGTACGGCATGGCGGAATGCTATGGCCGACTACACATCGGACTTTATCCGCGCAGGTATTGTCCTCAGGTTCTTCCCCAAATGGAGCAGGTCACTGGCGCAATGGGTGCTCCCTCCTTGCGCCTCGCTTCGGAAAGATCTTGAGGTGTGCCGGCAAACCCTCGAGCCGATTCTAAGACAGCGACAGGAGCAGTGGGAAACCGCGGCGCAGAGCGGTGCCCAAGAGGAATACTCTTTCGATCGGGCTTTCGACAACCTTGAGAGGAAAGTGGACAGGGCTGTTACACACATTTCGCTTGCTAATGTGGCGATTCACTCAACTACCGACCTTCTATCAAAGACACTGCTAGCCCTCGCCGAGCATCCTGAACTTTTCGAGCCCCTTAAAGAAGAAGTCGTTAGGGAGATTGGTACTACTGGCCTGAACATCGCTGGATTGGCGCGCTTAGAGTTGATGGATAGCGTTTTAAAGGAGGTCCAGAGACTCAATCCTCCTTCAAACAGTACGTAATGTCATCACAGTGCCTAGTGTCTGCATCGGGACTGGCAAATTCTGACTCGAAATCTATTAGACTTCATGAATCGGATCGCTTTAGACGACCTACGTCTGTCTAACGGTATGGTGGTTCCCAAAGGGACGATGGTCACAGTTGGTATTACTCACATGTTGGACAATACCTTTTACGAGAATGGGGGTGTATTCGACGGATATCGCTTTCTGAGAATGCGCGAGGATCCAACGAAGCGACATCAGTCCTACCTGGTGAGCACAAGCCCTGAACATCTTGGCTTTGGCCACGGCTCCCATACATGTCCTGGCCGTTTCTTTGGCGCCAACGAGGTAAAGATTATGTTGTCACACCTCCTGCTCAAATTCGAATGGAAGTTCCCAGAAGGTGAGACGCCTAAGATCATGAACTTCGGTCTTATGAACATGGTGCACCCGGAGGCAAAGCTACTATTCCGCCGGAGGAGCGAGGAACTGGATCTTGACTCACTGGTCGGTTGAAGTCCACCCTTGGGTATCAAAACTCTACGCATCGCATCTAAATTCAATTACATGATAATGAAGTAAACTTGAGCAGAGTCAATGAGAATAACTCTAATGTCCACTGCTTGCTCGAGTAGGCTCCAGAGTCCACCATAGCAAGGGACGCAGTGAAGACAAACAATTTGTGTTACATTTCAGAAGACTTGAACAAAGTGCCATAGAGCAGTCCTCCTGCGCCCGAGTCCCAGCCTCATCAACTCCTATGCCGCTCTTTCCTCCCTTGTTTTGCTCTACCTGGATGCCTGTCCGCCGCCATCCCATCCCATCCCATCCCTACTTCACAACAAACGTCTGACCACTCCACCCATAAGCCCGCGCCAGCCTCCTGCCGTGTCTCCTGGCGTGCCAAAATGGGATTCTAGAGTGCGGGTGCGGCTCGTGAAACAGAATGCTCCTCATGCCTGCAGCCACACAGCTGTTTTCATCGTCGTCGCGCGGCGTAAATTGCCAGACTGAACCGTACAGCTTTTCCGTCCAGAAGCCGGCGGATCCCATGGCGTGGAGAAACTCATTCCATGGCACCTCGCCCGGCAGTGATGGCGAGGATGGGGTGTGAAAGAGAGCACCAAAGACTTTCATGGCGCGCCGATCGACTTGGATGGTATTGACTGGGCTCTGGCCTCCTTGCTCTGTCGTCTGGACCTGTCTCGAGGTAGATGTGGTTTGAGGAGTGGCTGTTCCGCGCGTCTTGATTTTTGCCTTCTCTTTGACAAAGTCGGCCTTGTTGTTATCATCAATGTTGAGTCTCCCAAAGGGCTGCACCAGGACCGCAGGAAGTGCAACTTGGGGCGGTTGCTTCTTGATGGGCTTCACTGGCTCAACCCAGTCCGGGGTCTGCTGCACCACACGACCCTGGAGGAACAGAACATTCTTGCTATGCATGGGTAGAACATTTTGCTGCTCCATTTCGGCCAGCAAGGTATCCCACATCTGTTCAAGCAAGGTCTCAGTGTTCTGCATAGCGCGCACATTAGCCGCGCTGCGTTTCTTGTGGGCTGGGTACGGGCTCTTCACTATAGCAGTAGCCATAGACGTAACCTCACCACTCATCTTGAATTTCTCGAGTGGTATCACCTCGCGCCGCCTGTCGACAAACTGGACCTCGAGGATAATTTGGACATATTCCATCCTCTCCTTATTGTCAAACGTCATATCCAACGGCCGGAAGAGATGGATCTGCCGCAGACATTCGGATACCAAGGCCAGCGTCGAGATCTCTTGGGCTACGTATGGAGAAACGGCCTGGTGAGCGTCTGCGATGGTGTTCATGAAGATGTCGTATCTTTCCACCAGAAATTGGACACTGGCAATGTGTCCACGAATCTCGGCAGCTTCGAGATCAAAGAGGCCGGCCAGAATGTTCATGAACTCATATATATGCCGCGGTGCCTTCTTGTCCGGCTTGAAGACGGTAATGGAGTCTTCGAGTGTGACGGGCCTCGCCCGTTGCACGTACGGTCGAAGCGGTGGGGATGAATAGGCCACCCGGTATAGGATAGAGAGTCGTTGATCGATATGTATACCGATATAAGATTGAACCTTGTAGAGCGCCATTGCGAACTCTTCTGGCAGTGGGTCGCTTGGTTCGATGTTTCCGCTGTCGAAGTGTTGGGTTTTCAACCTCACCAGGCCCGTGATGTCCCGTGCCAGGTTGCCCCAGAACTCGACGTTGAAGAAATTAGACATCAGAAAGGATACGGAGCTCAAATCTTCAAGACTTCTTATGCTGGAACCCCACGGCGTTCTAAATCCATGTTGTGCACCGAGGTCTTGGGCGTATTCTGGTCGATGCGCAATGAGATCCTCCACGTCCTCGGAGAAACGTCCAGGATCTTCACGCAACGCCCAAAGTTTGTCTTCTTCCTCATTTGCTTTGGCAGTCACGAGCACCTGGAGACGATGAAGATCCATTCCTCGAGGGGAGGAGTATATGGCCTCCAGGTTGGTGGTGGCTAGCGAAACAACCCCAGTTCCTCTGGAATTTGCTGAAGGCAGAGGCGGCTCTGGCTGGACGATGTACTTGGGTCCAGTCAATTCGGTACTGGGGATGTCGTGAAGAATCTCTTGGACGATGTCGAGGAGAAAGTTGTAGATACGCTCTTGAATCTCTAGGACCCACAGACCGTCTCCTGGTCTCGTCTTCCTGCCAGCAAGGCGAGGGTCAGCTCCCAAGGTGACACAAAACCTGTCGTTCATATCTGTTTGTCGCAGCTCGCCATAAGTCTCTGGGACCGACTGCCCTCCGTCCAAGCTCATGGTATGGCCTTCCAGAGAGCGCCACGCGGTCAGCTCAATACGGTGAGTAGAGAGCTGGAGGTCTCGCGATGAAAATGTATGAGGGGGTTGGCGTGCTCTGGCGTTGATCATGAGTAGAAGCGGTTCCGTCTTTATCAGATCGTGGAGGTTGATGTATGACATCAACAAGGCTTCACGTTGCGGTCCGCCATACATCTTTCCTTCCCATAGCCTCCCCTGCATCAGCTCCCTCACCATCTTCTTCGATTCATCCTTGCTGTAAGGCTTGCTTTCTAATGCGATATCAGGGCGATGACCTCGAGCCATGTTAGGCCAAGTCTTAAGAAGCAGCCCCCGTCTCTTTATGGTGGGTTTGTTGGTCCATCGCTTCTGAATGGTGGCCTCATGGCGCTGTACAATAGCTTTGAGGGTTCCCCATTTGTCGTAGATCCGCTCTGCTGTCTGTTTGATTTCCGAGCGCAACTCGGGAACCTCCTTTTGTGAAATGTAATTTGGATTCGCAGTATCACCCTCTTCCTCAGTCAGAATCTTCCGGGCTGAGCTGATCAACCTGGAGATCGTGTCGATGTCGTTGACTTGGTTTGTGCCTTGGTTCATGGTGACTTCTTTCTAGATGCAGTGTGCGCTTTTGTACACCGCTAATTCGCAGTCAATTGCGATACAAAAGATGAAGGAAATGCCTGGCAACAAATGTTAGATTCAATAAGAAGTCTGACCTCAAAGGCTTCTACTCAACTCCTTGTCGATTGCGGGGTCTGTGCCAGTGTTGAGCGACGCAAATTGTGTTGCAGCTGCTGAAAACAGAGAGGCAATGGGACCATGCAAAATGGTTTGCAGGACCAGCTTTTCATGCCACGAAACGATCCTCAGTGGAAGTAATCTGTAAAAGTTTGGGGAGGCAACTGTCCCAAAAGAATTGTTGCAATCATAGATCAGACCACTGGTTCATGGCAGCAAGAGAGGGCTGCAGTTGATGCAAAGGAACACCAAACATCGGGGCTGGTTGCATCCAGTCTCTATTTTGTTCCAATTAGCAAACACGGGCTAAATACAGTGAACGAGGCTGCAAATTTCGAAATGTCAATGCTGCTTAGCGAAAGTCTCTAACTATAGTGAATTGTAACTACTTTTTTATCCACCCGCTCCCCGGCAGTGGCAGTGGCAGGTCACTCCGGGGCTCAACCATGGTCTCGTCTTGTCTAGTCTCTTATTCGTCCTCAAATTGAATATTTAAACCCACATTACCCAGCAAATTCACCAAAACTTTGCCATGGTATCCGCAAAGGGATTCAGTATCTCCGCTGCGGCTCTCAGAAGCCTGTCGCCTTGGGGCTCCGCGCCCATGCCGCTGTTTGCCATGAAGACATATTCCACGATGAACGGGAGCTCCATCTCGGTCTACATATACGCCGTCGTACACTTCTGCCTCAGCAGTGTATCACATTGCTGTTTGACTTCACAACGCATCTTCCAGCAGAAGCGGTGGACGACTGGGTAGGGAACGCGAGCTTGAGGGACTCGCCCTGCAGAGCCCAGGCGAGAGACCTAATAAACTTATTGGGTGGTACATGACGGCCGCTCGCGTTTTGGTTTTTCTCCCCTTGCCGAATTCCCTGCAATTTAATTCCCCAGGGCTACAAATCTCAAGAGGAGCCCATCGACAATCTGTGCAAAGGTCTCTTCTACAATTGGTGCGAAACATATTTTTGAGCGCTCGGTCGAGTACTTGCTGGTGGGAATTGTCGAGGGCTTGATCCGCCCGGCTTTTGGGTATGAATTCCGGAGGCGGATCGCTCACATACAAGCGATCCGATACTTCTGAGCGATGCCGAGCTTCCCATTGCAGTGGCATCTGCCTCGGGATTGTATTGTTCCAAAATTGATGTTCCAAACGTGGGTGCTGCGAGTAGCTTGAAGGTCAAACAGGACCAACGAACGCTCGGAGAACAACCAAACCTGGGGGTTGATTATCAACAAGCTTTTGGGCACGTTACGCAGATCTAGGCAGCCACCTGGCCCCACTGAGTTGCAGTCTCGATATCCAGACCCATTCAACACACTGAACGGGGATAAAAGGCCGGCTCCGGTGTCGAATGACAGGAGCATTTAAATGATGATCAGAACGGTAGCATGAAACCTGCAAGCACCATCCCCCGGTGGCGAAGGTTCCCACTTGAACTGCTTCGCTACATGTGTTCCAGGCAACGACTTCCAGGCTTCAAGAAAACCATAGCCAGCCATGCGAAGACTTCACAAGCTTGGATGGCGCCCATGCAGCAGCCGCGTCCAACAAGCGCCCACCATGGCTGATAATGTCTACGTTCTCAGACTTCCCATGCCAGAACTTCTTACCGTTAGGCACCGCTTGGAACGCTGTGTGTCAGTGAGGTATCAGTTGGTAGTGACACCGCAGCAACAGCACGTCTTCAGTCTCCCATGTCCATTGCTTATAGTATGTACTATGCCCCTAAGCTTCATCCCGGAGAGGCTTCCCCGCAATGATCGTCCCATATCCCTGTATGCTGATTCAGTGTGGAAGTTTTTAGAGTGAATTGTAAGTCCGCCAGAACCATATCAATGCCCCAATGTGAGACGGCTGAAAGTCTTAATCCGCAAAGTCTTATGCTCTTTCCGCGGAACGGGCCCCAGCCAACAACTTGTGCTGGTGATGCCCGCCCTCGGATTTAGGCCACAAATCATGTGGAAGAAATACGGTATCATCAAGGATTCGCAAGCCTAATGTACTAGATGGTTGCGTCACCCTCTGTGAATGGGCCGTCGATCTAGAATATTTCGGGGTGCTCTGCAAGACCGAGCCCGTCTCGGCCCGGACACTGCTGCAAAGCCTGTCGAGTACTTAACTGTTATGAAGTGTATTGAAGCTTGAAGCCCCCCAGAGACCGTTCAAAACGTTCCTGGTGTGGCTGTTCCCACGTGGCTTATCCAATTCCATCACAGACCTTTCCAAGCAGACCTTCAAAATGGACACCGAATCCGAGGCCATCCCGCCATCGATGATGGAACATTTGCCTCGAAACAAGGTCATCGAGACGGTGATTTCGCAACCTGACTCAAGCATTGAGGCAAAGAAAAAGGAGCTGCCGGTCAGCGAACTTTTTCACTTTGAAGACAAAGACCCGTCACGGCGACTGCTGCCAAATCAACCAACTCGCTTCGATGCCGAACTAGCATCATGTGTCGTTCGCGGTGCGGTGCCCACAAGCATCGACGGAACCTACTACCGCATCATTATCGAGCCCATATTTGCCAACCGCAATAAGCAGGACATTTGGATCAACGGGGATGGGTCTGTTCATGCGTGGCGCTTCTCCAACGGCGTGGTTGACTTCAGGCAAAAGTTCGTGCGGACTCCCCGTTTCATCATCGAAAGGACAGCTCGGCAGCCTCTCTGGGGGACTTACAGGAACCCGTACGCCGGTGATCCCAGGGCCTTTGATGAAATCCAAAGTACTGGGAACACACATGTGCAGTTTTGGCGTGGGAAGCTGCTTGTGCTGAAGGAAGACAGCCCTCCGCTGATCTTGGACCCCGACACGCTTGACACATTCGGTTCGAACTTCATACTTTTTCAACAGTATTACTCGAGGCTAACACACAATAGGCTTCTACGACTTTGAAGGTCAGATGACTGCTAAGACCTTTACAGCGCACCCGAAGACAGACTTCATCACGGGCGAGATGGCAGCATACGGCATGGAAGCTTCCGGCCTCGGGTAAGCTCGACATTTCTTGGGGTATCGAAGAAGACCTGACGGAATTCAGTTCGAACGACCTCGCATATTACCAATTCAACAAAGAGGGCAAGGTCATTGATGAGTGCTGGATCAAGACTCCAGCCGTTACGTGGACTCATGAGATGGCAATCACAGATAAGTTCGTTCTATTATCCTAACCTTCGAATGTGTCTTTCACGGAGGCTGGAATGTATTTGCGTTCTGACAATTGGGCTTAGTTATGTTATCTTTGTCATGACCTCTCACGAGCTTGATCTCGAGTACATGAAGAAACAAGGCGGGACACATTTCCGGAAGAATGCTTTCCTGGTAAGAAATTTGATTCTGTCAGGTTCCACAACGGCCGGGAGACTGACGATTTTAAGCCAAATCGGTTCGGTGTACTTCCACGCCGTAATCCCAAGCCGGAGCAGGCGAGGTGGTTCGATTCCTTGAAGGACCATTATTGGGGCCATGTGTGCAATCATTTCGAAGAAGACGATATTATCTACATCGATGCGTTTATGCATAACCACGACTCCCTCAGGGCATTCCCCGCAATGCATCCTGAGGTCGATGCTGCGAAGTCTGATGTGCCGCCTATCGGGAAGTTTGTAAGGTTCAAGATCGACCCCAACTCGAAGTCGACGGAGATGGAGCTTCCCACCATCCTCAGCGATATCCCCGGGGAGCTGGCCCGTTGCGACGACCGTTATACAGGCAAGCCATACAACCACGCCTTTGGAGGCTCCTTTGGACCCATGGGCTTCGAGGGCATCACCCATACAAACATCGCTACGGGCCTTACCAAGGTCTGGAAGGCCGGCGACCACACCACCGTCGGCGAACCTTGTTTCGTCCCGCGGTCGACGAATTCGCCCGAGGGAGACGGTTACTTGTTGACTTGTTGCCAGGATCAGGAGACGGGCTATGGCAGTCTGGTGATGCTAGACACGACGGACATAATTGCCGGCCCAGTTGCCGTAATCGAGCTCCCGTTCCGGGCTCACGACGGCGTCCACGGCCAATGGGTATGTAATGTACATGAATTCACTGTGATATCCAATGTTGACTGGTCTTTACAGGTTGACTCCTCTCGATTCGACTCGAGGAAGCCTTTGGTCGATTACGCCGGCGTGACGCCAGAACTTCAGGAGAAGTTCGGTACCGGCGCACCAAAGCCCTACAATGACCTGAACACTAGGCCTGTGTTAAGGAAGGTAGGAGCAAAATTGGATGGAACCTTCTGAGACCTCGAAACGAAGCAGGTCAAGGTGATAGGGCAGATAGTTTGTGATGAAGTGTGCCCTGCTCTTGAAGTCTTAGAATCACGAATATGAAATGTCTTGGTACCTTCTTGGGCTTCAAATCTATTTAGTTGATGTTGGATTCAAGGTCTTTGAGGCTGTTTCTAGGTATCTACAAATTCAGCCAGAACTGGAGCTTATGAGACACGGCAGTCTACTGTCACCGCCGATCCTCGGCATGTGCAGAAAGTGATGATCCCATGAGCATTAATGCGTGGAAATAAATATCCAAGGCGTGTATTTGATTGTCTACGAGTAGATTTCTGTTGCTTACCTCGAAAAAGCCTCCAACCTCCACGAGTATTAACTGGGAAGGTTTGTGCTAGTCGTCGGGCAATGGTCAACCCTTTAGCACCTCACCAAACCACACATAGTCGAGTTTCCCTGCTGATGTCATAAGACAAAGTTGGACCGAAGGAGCCCTATTGTACTAATGATGCCAGTGATGGAGCAGTAGCAGGGCTGAAACCATCCAGCACAGAATATCAATGTTCTCTAAGTATCATTGATGTAGCTTTGACATCGACCTCAAGCAGTTGAGAAGGCCACACCCACAAAGAGTAGAAAGTCACTTAATATTCTGCACTTCCTCATGGGCAATGCTGTCAAAGTCCTTTGAAATTGGTAGAGAAAGGCAACCTAATGAAAGTCTAGCCACACTATGGCAGGTGGAGACTGCGCCTCACTGTGGCCTTGGTGTTGGACGTTGACCTCGAATACTAAACCGATCATCAAGATGTATCTACCCTTTTGTACCAACCCCTTTGCTTGCAGAAACATTTGACAGATGAGTGACCAGCTGGTCCAACAGACATTCCAACCCCATGTGTGTCATCATGATTTTTTAAATTGATTGTTCCAAAAGTACTAAGCATGATAAAAAGGACAGAGAACTATTTTTATCAATTATTGGAACCTTTCAGTAATGATCAATCATATCTTCAAGGAAGTCAAGCAGTTGGGAGGGCATTCCTACATATTATATGAACCCCGCTCTTAAAAGTCGATCTAGATGATATAAATCATGTGCCTGATCCTTTGAACGCCCCCTTGGCGCATGCTCCTTCTTATTTCATTGCCACCGCCCCAAACCTTCATCAACCTTTTCAGCTAAATTGGACTATACCTTGTCATTCACAATGGCAGCCACATCTTCCAAGCCTGCAATTCTGCTCGTTCAGGGTTCGTTCCAGATTCCCGAGGCTTACCACAAGCTAGCCACCGCGCTACGCTCCCGTGGCTTTCTCGTCGCCCAACCCCGTCTTCCCAGCCTGTCGGACCATGACTCTGCCGATTTTGCCGAGCGAGGCCTCGCTGACGATTCACGCGCCGTCGAAGCCGAGGCGAAGCGCCTTGTCGTTGACGAGGCAAAGACCGTCATGGTCGTTATGCACTCCTACGGCGGGCTCGTCGGGAGCGACGCCATCCCCGAGGATCTGAGCTTGCAGAGTCGCCGCCAGAGGGGCCTGGCCGGTGGAGTGTCTCGGCTGTTCTACTTCGCGGCCTTCATCCTCGACCAAGGCAAGTCGGTGCTGGGCACTTTCGGCGAGTCACCCAACAACGACGTCAAGCCCAATGGACGTTTCACCATGAAGGAGACGGCGAGCACCATCTACCACGACCTGCCGCCAGAAGAGGCCAGTTACTGGGCATCCAAGATCATCGACCAGAGCTACGCCGTGCAGACGGCGCCCATGACCCGCACGGCTTACAAGTACATTCCCTCCACATATGTTATGACTGAGGATGATCACGCTCTTCCCCTACAGTACCAGGAAATGTTTGCGGCTGCCACTGGCGCTGAAGTGAAGAGGATCTCCTCCGGACACTCGCCTCAGCTTAGTCAGCCCGAAGATCTGGCGGTCTTGGTAGAGGCTGCGGCGGAGATGAGCATATAGAGTCTTGCGGGTGATACCCGACATGACATGACTACTGGCTTGGCCTCCTTGATGTCCTCTTGGACCGGTGGCTTCGTGACAAGATTTTGTGGGCACCTTTTCATTACACTTGTTCGCAGAATAGCGTAGTCTTGTTGCTCTTGGGGACCCAAGGCACCGGTGCCTATCTTTCCTTTCATGAGAAGTGACCTTTGTGTATGTAATAGTATTTAGGATGAGAGATCATATCTCATGCCTTTCTGGATGAGAGGTCAGTACCCTGTGAAGTGTCAGGGCTTTGTTTCAAGTCGACCTGCTGGATTGTTGCACAACGGGTGCAGCCTCCTCTTTGTTGTGTTGAGCACTCGGGGTCCGGAAACGGCATTTTCGCGCCCGGTTGCAATTTTTCATAAAACGTCAAGACATCAATGCAAGACTAGGGAGCTATGTTCAGAGGGGCTCCTCCCAGTGAGACCATGATCGATTCCGCATAGCTTTTTATCTTCCAACGATTGGTGCGCGTTACGAAGATATTGACGCCGTACTCCCGAGAGACCTGTAGCGGCTCACCAAGAACACCCGCCCATCATGGCAGACGGACAAGACATCCTTCGCCCTCGCGGTCGTGGCCGCGGTGGCGGCAGCAGTGGCGGCAGCGGTAGTGGTCGTGGCCGCGGTGGAGGAACCAATAGAGCAAATGCACCCCCGGCAGACGCCAGGCGTGGAAGGCGTGGTGGCTTCACAAGTTTCTATCCTATGGGCGACCCATCAGCTGCGCAGCCACCGCCTTCCAGGCCCAATCAACAGCCCCCAACGGGGACGAGCAGCTTGGGGTGGCCAGCACAGACTGGAAACGCCAGTAAAGAAGCTGCAGCACCTGAGGCGCATGCAGGTGTGAGCAAATTGGAAGCAACCGGTATTTTCGGTAATACAGGAATCTCAGAAGAGGATATAATAGACTTACTCGCCGAGGACCCAAACCTGCCAGACACACCCAGCAAGACGGACGATACTTCTATTAAAGAGATCCAACAAATCGTGAATGATGCCAAAAACGACGAGGAACTCTTGAACAGGTTAAAGGCACAATCTGAGAAGGCTAGAGGGGACCAGACCCTGATGTACCGCAAGCAACAGCTGAGGAGGGCGGTGAGGCCGTGGATCAACGCCGGCCTCTTGTACAAAGGCCCCAAGCGGCCGAGCCTCTTCCTTGAAGACGGGTGCCGCAACCCGGAGAGACCGACCAAAGCCAGAACGGCCTTGACCGGGCCTAAGCCACCTGTAAACAAGCCGCCGAAAGTCAAGCCAGCCAAAGGGGATAAATCTTCAACCAGTACTGTGAACAAACCACCGGCAGGGGGAAAACCCTCGAGTGGTGGCAAGGGGGGGAAAACATCCAAAGGCACTGGGAGTAGTCCCCTCAGCGGACCTCCGATGACGGCGGATAATGTTGACTTGCAGGATCCCAAGCCGCCCACTGGTACGCCTTCTTCTGGAAGGCGTGGGGTTGGCTGGGAACAACGGAACGACCTTTTCGAAGCGGCGGTTATGGACGCGGCTGGTGCCAGATTTGAGGCGACCGAGGATGTGATTGTACTGCCCACGCTGCCGAGCTCGATCGATTATGACACAGACAATTGGCAATAGGAGGGTGGTGAGCACAAAGCAGTATACGGGCATTAGAAGCTGTTGGCAGGCGACGTGTCGGGCCAGGTGTAGAACAAGCGTGTGCGATCCTGATAGAACGGTATCAATTTATGTCTGCAATGCCTGAAGTGTTACCGGGGTTCGGGAGCTCGAAGCAGAGCATCGCCTTCACACACAGTATGAGCCGGCCTCTGAACCTTTTGTAAAGGGGGTGATGATCATGTTGGCGTCACCATGTGTTGCAACCATTGCTTTCTTTGGGTTCCATGTGCTCCAATCAGCGGCGGTTTGTTTCCAAGGGATGGCCCTGGAGGGATGTGGGTTCAACAGCCTCCCGCACTGCGCAAGCTGTCCTGGCGGAAGTTCCTTTTTGTTTCTTTTTGTGGTGTTTCATGGTTGTTGAGAAGGCAGCGAGAGACTGAGAAGCAGAGACGCCTGTATAAATGGAGAGGGAATGTTCAGTGTGCAGGGATGCAAAGTATGTAAGCTAGTTGCCCAGCTAGAGGGAATCAGGGCTGCACCTTGTGCACGCATTTGGTAGCTGCATCCTTGTCGACGAGCCTTGCTCGCTGCCGCAGTGGCCCCACCTTTTCGCTTTTCCCACTCTACGCGTGAACGCTGATCCAAGGCGCGTCGACCTCACTCATCTCTTCCCGTGGCAAGCTTTCCCAGCCCCTGCGACAGACCACCACGACTTTCACCATCACCGCCACCACCACCATCAGAATTGAGGCTACTCATACAATTCAACCGTGTCTCTTCCTCATCCGCCATCTTGACCGTCCGCAACCATGGCGCCCGCTCCTGTCGTCGACGACGTCGACCGTAGGTCAACCCGCTCTGAGTGTCCTTGATTGTGCCCATCGTGCCCAACCATTTGCTGATCTGAAGCTGTAGCTGTCGACATGGAACAGGATGATGTCAATGAAAACGAGGAGAAGATCATCAATGAGGGTAAGTGAGCGTCTCAGAACCCGTTTGAGCGCCATCGCAGACTCACCCTAGCCTACAGAGTACAAGACGTGGAAGAAGAACAGCCCCTTCCTCTACGACATGATCCTGAGCACTGCGCTTGACTGGCCCACCCTGACCACGCAGTGGTTTCCCGACGTCAAGGAGCCCCAGGACAAGAACTATCGCGTGCACCGCCTTCTGATCGGCACCCACACCTCACCCGGTGCCGACAACTACCTGCAGATTGCCGAGGTTGAGATCCCAAAGTCTGCTGAGCCTAACCCCAACGACTACGATGAGGATCGCGGTGAGATTGGCGGTCACGGCCGCGAGCCTGCTGCCATCAAGATGAACATCATCCAGAAGATCGACCACCCCGGCGAGGTGAACAAGGCCCGCTACCAGCCCCAGAACCCGGACATGATCGCCACCCTCTGCGTCGACGGCAGGATCCTCGTCTACAACAGGACAAAGCACAGCAGTCTCAACCCCAGCGGCACCCCCAACCCCGACATCGAGCTGGTCGGCCACACACAAGAGGGCTTCGGCCTGAACTGGAGCCCTCACCAGCCCGGTGTGCTCGTCTCCGGGAGCCAAGACCAGACGGTCTGCATTTGGTAGGTCCCTCTCTGCCTTGCCCAACCCCTGAATCAATCACCACCCGTTGATCTAACATCTCCTCCAGGGACCTCAACACGATGCGCGGCAAGACGGTCGAGCCGTCCCGGATCTTCACCCATCACCACCGGGTCGTCAATGACGTCCAGTACCACCCCGTCGCCAAGCACTTCATTGGCACTGTCTCGGACGACTTGTCGCTCCAGATACTTGATACCAGACAGGCAGATTCCACCAAATCGGCGCTTACAGTGCAGAAGGGCCACTTTGATGCTATCAATGCCCTCTCCTTCAACCCCGGCTCCGAGTTCCTGATCGCCACGGCATCTGCTGACAAGACCATCGGCATCTGGGATATGCGGAACATGAAGGACAAGGTCCACACCCTTGAGGGCCACAACGATGCCGTGACTTCTCTGTCGTGGCACCCTCAGGAGATGGGAGTCCTGGGCAGTGGCAGTTATGACAGGCGCGTCATCTTCTGGGATCTCACTAGGATAGGAGAGGAGCAGATACCCGACGATGCCGAAGACGGCCCCCCAGAGCTACTGTTCATGCACGGCGGTCACACGAACCATCTGGCCGACTTCAGCTGGAACCCCAACGACCCATGGCTTGTCGCCAGCGCGGCCGAGGACAACGTTCTTCAGATCTGGAAGCCCGCCGACTCTATTGTTGGCCGCGAGACCAACGCCGACATGCCCATGGAGGAGATGGATCGCTAGGGCCCTGTTTGATACAGCATGTGAGTACGGCAGATACGTGCCTGCGAGGTTGTCTCGGGTTGCGCACATAGCTGCCGACGGTCGATGTGGAGGAGAGTGACGCAGAGGCAATCATAGCGGATGCGATGAATGTGTTGTAGGGTATGAATCACTTGGAATGGCGCCGTTTTGGAGAGAGGCATCGTGCGGGACGAATGCTTGACCACGGACGCTACTATGAGAGCAAGGCGGCATAATGCAACAAAAGACTATGGACTTGAAGTTACCTCCGGTACGTGTACGTTGGGGCAGTAATATTTTCAGGCAACTGGACTGAAATTGTGAGAATCTTGACAGTGGTGGAAGCTGATTGCTGAACACATTGTTGCTGAGCCACGAGTTCTGATTGTCCTCACAGCACCATTTTGTGGCATCAACCAGCGACGTAAGGCTGGTAGCAACTTTTACATGTTGGGGGCACTTAGCTTGCGCAGCATGGGGGTGGGGCCCAGCTATTTATCGCTTCACTTTGATGTCGCTTTTACCCTTGATTCACGAGTTGTTGGTCTGCTGCTAGGTTGTGTGCTCTCTCCCCTCTGATCCCTCCGATTTGCCACTCTGCCTCCTTCAATGTTTCTTGCAATGAAAACGGGGTGAAGTCAGCAGTGCTACAAACAATCGAAGCTTCAAGCGCAAGTTCCCACCAGTTGTGTCTGTCAATTTTCATCCCATCTTCGAGGTCTCTGCCACACAATGGGAAAGCTCCCATTGTGCATTGTTCTCCCATGCAGTTGAAGCAAAACCTGCTGTCAATAGAAATGCACACCACCCTCCTTTGCAGACTTCCACTATTTAAGATCAATCAGTCTCATCCATCTTTGCCTCTCTCACCTTCCTCACCCTACACTCCACCGTCCAACCCATCTCGACAAGCTGGCTGGTCTTCAATCCAGTCGCCAATTCAGCAGACTTTCAGCATCCATTCGTACTCCCGAATCAAATCCTTCCATCCGCCCAATTGAGGCAGCAGCAACATGGAGAACACCCAGCGACAAGGTGATCATAGCGCGACTGAAAGCGACATGATGCTTGACCCCGAAGTCAACAACCTGATGAACCAGTTGGACCTCGTCCGACAGGCCTCGGATCGGGCAATGACCGAGGTAGAGCAGGCTCAGGCCATGGGCCAGACAATCGGCGAGAAACAGGCACGAAAGCGGTCGGCCGAATCACGAGCAGAGGAAATAATAGCAGAGGCTTTGAGAGCCTGGAAGCGACAACGAACCGCCTCCAACCCCGACTTCAGCGACGCGCACAAGATGTTTGCCTACGGCCCCGAGGAGCAGCTCAGTGGATTGAACGGCAGCGGCGGAGGTGGCCTTGACGACCTCACATTCGACAACAATCTTCTCCGTGTCTCCTCCGATTTCAGTGGCGCACACTCCACCGAGCACCACGACCTTCACTCCGCTCCAGACATGAGCAAGCCCGACCTCGTCCCCACGTACAAGCCTGGTTTCAACCTCCTCGAGTCGGTCTGCTCCAGCATCTGGCTCGCCGTCGAGGTGGCCAAGCACCTGCCCGTCAGCGACATCGTCAACCTCTACAGCACCAGCAAGACCTTCCACGACCTCCTCGACCAGCACTGGCAGTCCAGCATCTTCGCCTGGGCGGAGCACATGGCCCCGTCCTCCTTCCGCATCTTCTACTGGAAGTTCTTCGGCGGCTACACCCGCAGGGACCCCTCGGGAACCACCTGGGAGGCGCCAGGCCTGTTCGCGGACGCGATACCCCGGCCGCCCTGGGCCAAACACCGCGCTGTCACCGCCGCCGACAAGACCGTCCGCTCGGTCCCTGGCCTGCGATACCTCGCGATGCTCGTCAAGAGGGAGGTCCGCGTGCGCGACATCCTGGCGAAGCTCGCGCGCGGCGGCCACCGCCTCCCAGCCGGGTGCCACGAGGCCGTCAAGAAGATGTGGCTGATCATGGACCTGCCGACCAACACGCTGCGCCGCGCCTTCATCCAGAGCACCCAGCTCTGGACCTCGAAGGACATCTACAACGCGCAGATGTTCGTCACCAAGCTGCAGATGCGCTTCAATGAGCCCGTCTTCGGACCCGAAGCGCCCCTCGCCGCTGAGACCATCCTGGGCTCCGCACAGGGCTTCACCCCCCTGTGGCAGATGCTCCGCGGCAAGGAGTACACCGAGCCCCTGGAGGCGATGCAGATGCGGGTGCGCTACCTGGCCAGTGACCAGGCGATCCAGCGCTTCCAAAACTGGGAGGAACACTACGAAGTCCCTAATTGGCAGCTTGGAAGGGGTCACCTCGAGGGCTGGGGCAGGGGCAACATCCACTTGTCCCGTCCTGACGAGCTGATTGTCGAGGAGGCGGTAAGGCGCAACATGAACCTGAAGGACCACCTCACCTACATGACGTTTTGGGGCCATGTCGACTGGCAGAAGCGCGAGAACCTCGTGCCCTCCGAGGAGGAGATGTACATGTCAGACGACGAGCTCCCACCCCCGAAGGCCCACCAGAAAGGCCCGGATGGCATATCTGGCAACTGCGGCAACGTCCCGTTCGAGTACGGCGAATGGAGGGCCGAGCACGCTGTCCTGGCGAGATGGGACACCCTGACCAAGAAGGAGAGGCGGGCTCTCAGGGAGCACATCGGCCGCGACGAGACCAAGATGGCGTCTCACGAGGACGACGACGAGGGCTTCTGGGACCTGACCGCGGACGAACTGAGCCGTCTCAACCTCGGCAAGAAGGAGAACACCAACATCTCGGGCCCGAACATCTACGACAGCGATGACGACATCGAGGCCGACAGAGAAATGAAGCAGAAGAAGAGGCAGCATGACGAGAACTGCGTCTGCGAGCAATGCGAGACCGACAGTTACGACTCGGACGCGCACGACAGCTCCTGCCTGTGCACAGAGTGCCTGGACGAGGCAGACCACCTGGCCGAGGCCGAAGACAGGGACCGAAACGACAACGGCCCCTCTCCCGGCGCACAGCAACAAGACCTGGCCATCCCGACCGCGACCCCCATGCCCCAGGAGGTCCTGCAGGACGCGGGCCTCCGCGACGCGTGGAACGGCCTCAGGCCCGAGGAGCAGCAGTCGGTCACCGCCTTGTTCGGCAGCCACCGCGAGCAGGAGAGGGCCGCGGCTGCCGAGGTGGCTGCCGATGCCCGGGCGCACGGCACCCCGCGGCAGTTCCCCAATGTCACGGATCCCGTCAGCCTGGCGCTGCTGCATAAGCTGGACGGCATCGAGGACCACCGGCCTGCCGGCCGGGAGGAGAACGAGGTCTCGTCCGACGCTTCGGATGAGGACGACGAGGACGAGGAGATGGTTGACGAGGGCTATGACGATGACGACGTCGACGATGATGCAGGTGACGAACCCTCCGCCGCTGACGACGACGCCTCCAGCGAATCCTCCCTGGACAACGACCAGCTCAAGGCCCTCGCGGACCTGGACTACTCGGACGACGAGCTGAATTTCGACATGGCCAACTTCCAGGCCCTCATGACAAAGGGTCGGGACGACGGAGGCTACCACTACCACGCCGGCGGTGGTGGAGATGACGGCGAGGAGGAGGACGCCTTCGGCGTGGCTCACGAGGCCGACCTGAGGTCCCCGGGCCTCGCTGCTGAGATGCGGCTGCCGGATACCATCAACTACTAGGCTGGCTCCCTCTTCTGTCGGGTGAACCCTATCTCGCCATATGAATAAGCTGTTCTGTCGTGTGGACCAGCAGATAGGCAGGAGAAGAACGGAGGTGTTGTCTACGACTTGACGCTTTGTAATGAGGAGAGGGGGAAAATGCACGAGACCGATTGCGTCTTGCCGGACAAGGGAGAAGAAAAGGACGAAAAGCATTAAAAGGGACAGGTGTGATGATGGAGGGTGGCTCGAGTGCGTGATGGTCTACTTCATGGGCCTGCACTCTCATCAAGCTACAGGACTTGCTTCCTATGAGTATTCTTGTCCCCGCTGCAATCTGTCTGGGAGTCGACGAGAGGGGGTAATCTCACAGGACTTGACGCACGCTTCATACCTTCCCGTAGCAATTTGACGCTCTGGACTTGTAGAGGCATCTGAGGGGTTTTCCAAGTCGTCTGAGTGGCTGGTAGATAGGTTGAGACCACTATGCAGGTCGCTCAAGTAAGATAGCTGCCCCAATGGAATTCGGGCAGGGCCCAAAACCATTCAGTATTGCGCGCATGTGAAACGAGATGTGGGAACGAACAGTGCAAGCACATCACTCCCTCGTCCGGGCTTCCAAATCCACCAGTGGGCGACCAACTACGCACTGCTGCCTTGGAATGCTAGTTGAGGTGAGATGCATGGTCGCATGGCTCAAACATAGCAGCGGCACCAGAGGTCCCCAGCAGGTTTTATCCCATGGTCTTCAAGAATATGGTGGTCAAGGGACGAAGGGAAAGGGGAATGATGACACCAACAAGCGAGCATCTAGGTCAACATGGGTAAATCCTCATAGTCTTCATAATCATCATAAGCTACATACATACAGTATACATGTGTCCGCCGTACTAACTTGCATTCTAGAAAGCAATTTCCCTCAACAGTTCCTGTATTTGGGTATATTCAGTCAACATCTTTTGATTCGCCTGTGCATTTTGCCCACCAACAGACACAGTTGCGATGTGGGCGTATTCATGTGTCCATAAAGTGCGGACAACATAGGTACAATGATTCAGCTGTAAATCACCTCTGGGAAACAAACCGCCAGCAGGTCACAATGCAATCAGCTGCAAGGCAAGTCGACTACTCCGTCGCATTTGATTTGCCTTTGCCTTTAAGTAACTCGCGGAGGGTTCCCTCGGCTTGGCTCCTGGCTGCAGAGGAACTGCCCGTTTGCGGGGTGACCATTGCGCTCGACAAGGCAGTTTTCCATGGAACCCAATCAGTCAATCCAGGTCTCGCCCCAGTATTAGAAACGCTTGAGTCCTCTTGCCGTGAGTGCCCGTTGGCGTATGCATATACCGGGGACTCGTCACGGCCGGGGGACGGTGCTTGGCTGCTGCGTGGAGAGTCGGCGCCCAATAACTGATTCGGCGTTGTCCGGATTTCGAGATGGCTGCTAGATGTCTGTGGTAGTGACGGTTCGCTCACGAGAGCGGCAGACGAAGTACGCGGCGTGGCCGCCTCCTCGCCTGGCAACGAGTGTTTCGAGCTGTCAGCGTGAATAATAGCATTGGCAAAGGACCTCGATCTCTTCCGTGTCAGTTCTCTGGGCTTCGGTACTCCAGCAAGAGGATTGGTGCCAGGGGCCTTGCTGTTATTGGGCGATCCGGAACCACTCCGGCCTGACTTCGAGGAGGCCCGCCCGCGTACTTGGTCCTTGAGCTCTGACGCCGACTTCTTCTTTGTCTTGTCCTCTTCAGAGGACCTGCTTGATGACATGATAGTCTCCAGTGTGCCATAGGCTGCGCTCTGGCGGCGCCCCGTACTTCGGCGCTTGCGGTGTGATCGTGCGCTCGCACTGTTGTCCTCGTCGCCTGACTGGATGGCTTGGAGCGTCAACCCATTTTGGCTCTGGCTGTTCTTGGCGTATCCTCTTCTCCGGATGGACGACGACGGGACGGCGCTGACAAAAGATGACCCTGAGCCATGGGGTGCCACATGCACCTCGTACTGATTGCTCAAGCTGTAGCGCGACCGCGCGTATATCTCGGCAATACCGTCGAGGGCATTATCCATTTCATTGGACTGTGCTTGGAGGTTGGCCATGATCGCCTTGAAGGAGAACGCTTCATGCGGCGGCAGAGTCTCGGCCGGGGGCTCGTCGTGGCCCTGTCTCCAGGGCCACAGCTTCTTCTTTGCGTTTCCCCGCGCCATGCTCAGTAAGCTGCCATTCTGTGACCCCCCGGCGGGTCTGGAGTGGGCGGACGGAGAGATGTAGGAGATGGATGTTGAGGTTGTCGAAGGAGGCCCTCGACGGGAAGCCGCACGCCGGGCCGAGTGTGAGTTGGTGCGGGAGTGGCCCTGCGAGGGAGATGGTCCGCTGTAGGTCCTAACTATGACAGGCTTGGAATAAGTCTTGCTCTGGGCGCCGGTGGACCGTTCATATTTGTGGCGAGCAACCGGCGAGGGGAAATTGCTGTTCAGCTCCCGAAGTGCCAGTGTCCGGTGAGCTGCGGTGCTGTCATCGAGGGGTATGGGCTTACCCTCTGCGGTGGACGGCACCAGGGAGGCAATGGAGGTGTTGTTTGACTGAAAGAACAGAGGGAGGGAGAAGGGAAGACCAGACCTCATGGGAGTAGGGGACGGCTTTTGAGGACCAGCTCGGGTATCATGAGAGTTGGAAGCAGCAGGGACATGGGTTGGAGAAGAAGAGGTGGCAGGGGCCGGGCCGGGGCATGGGGACAAGGAGGAGGAGGAGGAGGAGGAGGCGGAGGCGTTCTGGGTGCTGCCGAGGGAGTCGGAGGGTGTGGGTGGGTGATGACGGGAAGCAGGCCTGATGGAGGGGGAGATGTGAGAGGAAGCGTCCGTATTCATGTCTCCACTCTCGAGCGCGTGTTCGCCCTCCAGAGGCCGTTGATTATGTGGCTTATCATATATATACAGCGCGGTGAGGATGCGGGATGCGAAGTGCTGCCGTAGCACGTATGCAGGCGGATGCGAGTGCAAAGTCGTACTGGTACTGGGTTCTGGTCTAGGCTTGGCCCCGTGTTCGAGCTTGTGTGCAGGTGGTGGCAGCGACGGGGGGATCTGGGTCTTGGGTTCTGGGTTTTGGAGTTGGAGAGGCGCGCAGGGCGACGACGGGCGGGAGCTCTCGAGTGGCCCCGGCAGACAATGGTCGGTGTAGGCAGGCGTCACAAAGAGTCTTGTCGCAGGTAGAGGGCGAGTTGAGGTATCATGGTGTGGTCCTTTGGCCTCTGGGGGAAGCTGTATGTCTCAGATGGAGCAGGTGTTGAAGAACACCACCTCGGGAATGCGATTGCTGGATTGGCACCTGTCGGTCGCGCGTGTGACCTCCGGCGTCGATTGAACAGACGCACCGTAATCTCGAGAGTGGTGGTCGGAGGGGATGGTGGGGTGGGAGGCGGTGGCTGCTTGTCGCGGCCGATGACGAGCAGCGGCAGCAAGAGAAGAAGAGACTACGCCGGCGACAGGAGACGGATGCCGGGTGCGAGATGCGAGATGCGAGATGGCGACAGATGTGAGGCAGTCGGTAGTCCTTCCTTGTCGTATCGCGTGCCGTGTCGAGGCCCGAAAATCAGTCGAACCCTGGGAAAAGAAAGGGAAGGGATTGAAATGAGAAGCGGAAGCGCGAATGCGTTGTCGGTCGGGTTCAATCAACCGTTGCTGTGCGCTGTTCCTGCTCGGCCCTCTCACAGCAGCGGCAGCGGCAGAAATGTGTCGCAAGAGGAGAGGAGTCGTCTCGTTTTAGGGTGAAGCTGTGCGGCCGGCCATTGGACCAGGCGCGATGCCTTGCTGCAAGCTGCAGAGCAGTCGTGGCTGCCCTTCAAAGGCAGGACGGCGTCGTCACTAACTCCCGCCTTCCCTGCAGCACGGCAGAGAAGTCCCGGCCCAGTGTACATGCTGTCACTGCTGTTCTCCCCCGTGTCTGGAGGTACCGTCTAGTCCCAGGCCAGTACGCTCTCGCTACGTGGTGCGGGGAGGAGGATAGTGGCATGTACGTACCTCGACGGCCGAGCGGTGGCCCCGGTTCCTTTCCCCGTGGGCCTAGAAAGGCCTGAGCACGGCCTTTCCCTCCCCATGCTTCAGGACCTTGGGGAACAAGACGAGGGATCCCGGCGCCTGTTCATCCCTTCTCTGCCAGTGCCTGGCCTAGGTTTTCATCCTGCGCAACAGCCGGGGTAATACAGTCAGAACTGTGAAGTAGACTACATGCGACCTAAACATGAGGCCCATCCCAAGACTTTTTCTTTTGATCGGCTTCCTCCATGCCCAGATACCTCCACAGTAGCAGTACCCAGGAGACAGGAGACTGGATTCAGGAGACATCCAACTCCGTGGTCTACCCTACTCGACGGCTCATGACCCCCAAGAGTCTCCAGCAGGCGACTCGGTCAGATTGCGTGCCCGCCTGTCTTGCCTCCGCATGCAGCATCCCAATAGCCGTCGACCTAGCTGCCCTTCATGTCTCAACACCCACATTAGGAGGAGAGCATGAGAGCAGCACTGTCGCGCCAGAATGATCACGACTGACGCCGGCAAGCGAAGCCTCTCTGCAAGATCCTGCCGGCCTGCCTGCCTGCCTCTCTCGCTCCTGTCCATGGCGCGCCAAGCTTCTCACCTCATGTTTGAGTCCACGGGTCCTTTTTCACAAAGTGGCGTGTAACTCGAGATACAGCAAACAAGGCTCCGTCGTCCAATCCCCGCCCCCCTCCGTCTTGGTCGGCTGCATCCGCGACCGCGGCGTCTTCCCCCCCTTCCGCATACACGACGCACGCGGGGGGGAGGAGAGCCTGCGGCCCAGTCGAGGGCTGCGCCGAGCGGCTCCTCTCCACCACGAGGTAACCCTGGTGTTTGCGTGTGCCAGCACGCGCACTCGCCCTCACTCAGCAATTGCTTGCTACTGTGTATGATGAATGTAAGCACGAGGGATCACCGGGTACAATGTGTGAGTGTTCGTCAACCACCAAGTGCCGTCTCGGTGCGGACGACTGCACGTCATCGGCGACGGTCAGATCCGACAACTCAGAAGCTGTGGGCCCGTATAACCAAACGACCCCGTGACCTTGTCTCTGTTGTTGTCAGAACTGAGTCACGGCGTATATAAAAAACAGCCGCTTCGCGTCGCTTATTTTGCGTCCTCAGCCCTACAATGCAACCTCGCTGTAAGGCACTGCAATATAGCAAGCAAGACACGCCGAAAAGAAGGAGAATGGCCAGAAAATCCCCGACGAGGTAGCATTGACCAGTCGAGTGTCTGGCCGACAGCCTGGCGGGGCCCCAGGACGGGATGCCCGGACACCGCCTTGAAGATATTCTAGGATGTAACATGCAAGACCACTTTCCATCAGTTCCCACTGACCTGATATTTCCCGCCCGAAGACAGGCTTGATGATTCAGATGTCCATGCTCTTTAGGTATACATTGAGCGCCACACCACTACTCCAAGCAATCTCATTGCCTGCCGTCTTATCCTGCTTGCGCCGTCCTCCGCCCACATTCACGAATACTTTGAGTCGATGCCATGGCCTCCACCGTAGGCACTGTAAGGCGGAGCATCGGCGTATGCTTCGCTACGGACCTGCGGGGGCTGGGTGTCTGCCGTAAACTCGAGGGCGGCGAGCCTCTGCTGAACGAGCTGCTTCCGTTGCTTCCAGGTCGGACGGCCACTTTTGCCGTAGTAGAAAATCACGAACAAGGCATGGAAGAAGCTGGCAATCCCACTGAATTGCCGGCAAGATTGATCAGCCGCTCGACCTGACAAAGGAGGTGGCGGCTTTCATGTAACTCACAAGGTGAGGAACCAGAGGATGACATTGAGCGCGAACTGGCCATCGCAGCTAGTGATGAAGAACACGGAAAGTGGAGGCACTGCGGGCGGATCGATCAGCGTGTGAAACATGGGTATCAGAGAGATTGGCGGAAGATGGCGGTAAAGCATGGCAGACAGGGGAACAGAGACCAAGGGAACAAACTGACCGAATAATGCTATGAATAGCAGCATGACGAGGGTCACGTCGTTCTTGGGAGCGACTCTTTGGCCTTTGTGAGAACCATTGCTCGTAGGATATTGAGCACGGGGCTCGGCGGCAGGAGAAACCACGTCTGTAGGTTTGGCCTCCATTGGACTGGTTCTGTGGCGAATATCGATTATGAGGATGACAATGAGGTCTCGTACGGCAAAGATGGTTTCAAGTCAAAGGCGTTCGGAAAACCCGGAGCTGTCTGTATGATCTGTTTGTCGGGACCACTGTTGCCATCCGTGACTGCCAAGTGCTATCGTACATGGCGTTCGAGACAAATCTCCGTCGGGAAGGCACCAGCGACGACACAAGCTTGCCCATGGGAAAAGCAGGAGTATTCTTGGGCCGCAGTACGCCTGGCAATTGTGTGATGACGGCATCATCCGGCAAGAGCCATTTGGTGTGTTCAATCTAGAGTATCTTGAGGCCATCCTTGTATTTAACTGAAGCACGTCAATATTGGTGCCACACATGACCAGAAGCAAATATCACAGTCAAGCAAGGTTAGAAACGATCGGAAAATGAGAGATCCGCGCCAGATGGGTGGCGTCGAGACCCAGTGACAGCCGTTGCCTTGCAATATCGAGGGGGCCGGAGGCTGGCCCAGAGATCTGACATGGCTGTTCTAATTATCTTCTTCTTCCCTGGGCGGAGAGGGGGGTGGGTGAAGAGAAGGCTTCAGGAGGGCGAGGGAGAACTCCGTTGGGGTCCAACTAACCTCCCTTGCGCCGTGCCACATCCCGATTCCTGTCGGGATCCGAGGAGAGGAGAAAGGGGGAAGGGCGAGCGATACTTCGAAGTAGAGAAAGCCGATTGTTCGAGGCCGCTGATAACTAATGCAACAGATATCATTCAGAACGGGCAGACGTGGACAAGGGCCCAACTCGACACCAAGTCAGGAATCTTCTACCTGCAAGGCAGGAATTTCACACTCTGGCTCGGTCACTCGTTCTCCTCACAGTCCCAGAGTGGCCTTGTTCGCCATGTGGATGATGCCTTGTGTTTCGCCGTTAGGCGTGGTGTAATCCTCGGGCCGGCGGTAGCCCAACAACAAGCCACGCCCTTGTTGTTCACAGATGACAGCGCCAGCCGTCCCATCCACACCTCATGTCACTGGGGATCATCCGGTAGGCGGGCGCCGGGCCCTCTGCGAGTCTGGCGAGTCTGCCACACCCACACCCCCCTCCCCTGCCTGCCTGCCATACGAGCGTGAACGTGGGCGTCACGCATCCTCGTCCATTCCTGACGGCTGCAGATCTCACTGCTACGAGCTAGGCAGATAAGAGATCTCGTGCAGGGGGCTTCCACCGATCGTGTCCCCTCGCAACCTGGTCAGACTCGTGGCATTGATACGTGAGTCAATGCCTCGGAGACGTGGTGTAACCGGGCGTGCAGGATCACCAATTTCACCGGCTTTGACGAGATTCCACCTGCTCGTGGGGGCCTCGAAAGCAGGCCGCCTCCCACATATCCTCCGGAAGACCCCTGAGTCGAAGAGAGGCTGATCAGCACCTTTAATTACGCCGGTTTGGCGAATGATAGCATGCAGTTCGTGGGCCCCTATGTAAGTCAGGGCCGCCTGCGAGGCGGCCGCTGCAAAGCCCTGCGAATAGCCATGAGCTACTCCACGCGCGGCAGGCCCGACGAACGTTCCCATCGTCGTAGGGATGAGCGTGTCTCAGTCTGCTGCCGGGACAAAAGGACACGCGGTCGGGTGAAGCTCAGTGCCTGGCTGGAATGTACTTGTGCATGACACTGGCGCCGCTTGCTCATCCTGTCCAGTCCTGTCCGTGTGAAGGGAAAGACACTCGCACTTTTTCCATGCAGTTAGTCCCCGAAATATTGAGCAATGGCTGCGACACGACTAGCCCGAAAGGCCCCAAACTATCCAAGTACGGTCAAGCAGTCTGGCTATGATAAGCCCGCATTGGTGAGCAGCAAAGACGCAGGCCACTCAAAATGAGGTTCCGTCAGGGAGGGTTGCGACGTCAAGCTTACGCCGCAGTAGCTCGTTCAGCTCGGGGGACCGGCGTGAAAGAAGAAGAAGCAGATGGCAGGTCTCGTGTATAAAAAGAGGTCCCGCCCATCCTCGTGGCAGACATCCTTCTAGAACTGTAAGATGTTGTGTATTCTCTGAGAAGATCGTGACACAAGACTCATAAGACACTCGCAGTCCCTTGATCCAGACGTACCATCGACATCTTCAACTTCACACAGGCCTCCTCGACATACTTCACCATGGGCCAAGTAATGGGAAAGGTCGCTGTCGAAGACGACAAGACGAAGGAGCCCGAAGGTCCCAATTTCCCGGACTATATGGTGGATTCGAATGCTGTGGTAAGTTCATGGTTCTGAACAAGCCGGGCACCTGCGGTGGAGTCCCAAGCCTCAACTGACGCCTCCCGTCCCTTAGACCAATGACAAGGCAACATGGCGATACGGAGCACCTCCAGACTACACAGTCACCAGGCAAATGTGGGCAAACGGTATGCTGGCCTCATCGGGCTCCAACATCAATCAACCCACACCTGTCCTGAGCCGTGCTGACTTCAAGCCAACAGAAAAGCGAGGAAACCACCAGGCCAAGTCTCTGGAAACACTGGTGGAGAACCTGGTCAAGAACTGGGAGATCGAGGCGTCACATAAGATGGACGTGTCCGAATGGCGAACCGTCGACCCGAAGAAATACTCCTTTGCAATCAATGGCGGACCGCCTCAGGACGCGGAACACATGTTGAAAGTGTGCGTAAAACCGCCCCCAGCCCTCGGCCCCCACAGGACGTCTGTTCCACCATCAATCTGCGAGCGATGGTGACTCTTGGAAGGAAAAAAAAAGTGAAGGGTAGGGGCAAAAGTTTGACGCGAACTTTGCTTCTTCTTCCCTGATAAAGTGGCTGACAACGAAAGCAATTCCAGTGGTACTTATTCGGCGGTCATAGCGCCCAACAAATATTACGGGGCCAACTCCACATTCGACGAGAGCCACAAGACGTTCAGAGACATGATGCCGAACTTTGCCTGGGAAGTCCTGGAGGTGTACAGCGGCCCGCCGGTCGTGGCCTTCAAGTGGCGTCACTGGGGGTGGATGAAGGGCGATTATGTCGGGAAAAATGAAGACGGATCGACGGTGACCATCAAGGCTCACCGCGGGATCCTCGATATCCAAGGTGTGACAGTAGCAAAGCTGAACGACAAATTCCAAGTGACGAGCCTCGAGACATGGTAAGCCTGACCCTGACCCTGGCCCCGGCCCTGTCTGGTTGCGCAGCGGGAAACGGACGGGTGCTAACCGCAGCAATCAACAGGTTTGATCCGACAGACATGTTCAGGCAAATGCGGCCCTCAGACGAGACGATGACGACGAGGCGGATGGAGTGTCCCATGGGGTTCACGGCTGATGTGAAGGGAATGGGGAGTAAACCAGTCGGGCATTGAGGATGGATAATGAACTTAGCACTGTTGGTTTTCTGGTTTATTTCTTTTTGAAGCATCAAAAATGATTTTGATTGTACCATTTTCTCTCCCCATGTTGCGGTCCGGCACAGAATGCGCGAGTGACACCCACCCCCTAAAGCCCGTCCAGCCCCCGGGCTCATGTTGATTCCCACGGGATGGCGTTGAGGGTTTCTGCGCCACGGTACTCCGTACCTCGTTGGGAGCGCTATGACGAGAGGTGTCTCTGAAACCACGTTGTGCCTATCGGATCTATGCTGGATCCAGAGAGGCTACTGCACGGTCTGAAACATAGAGAACACAGGTGAGCACCACTTGATGATATGACATCCCAACGGCGTGAGATTCCAAAAGAGAGTGCGGGGACATTGGGGAAAAGAAGAGCCATGATCTGGCGAGGGCTTGCGGAGTGCGCCATGCCAGTGTGTGTGTGCATGAGGAGAATCATGCCGCCTTCCGACAAACTCTCACCGTCCCTAGCGTTCCGAGAGCTTATCTTGGGTCGAGGCTGGGCGTCCAGACATTTTCCCGTGGGTGGCACGGCCAAGGGAGCCGCGCTCAGCTTGACCAGGGTCCCCTTCTGAGAAACCTCAGAGCAGTCATCTGGGAGGGGTGGCCTTTGACCGTGGCCTCGGACTCGGACCAAGGTGAAAGCAAAGGTCAAACAAGGAAAGTGGGTTGGGTGGTGACAGGATGCCGAGGGGAAAATACAGTAAGTGTGCAGTGCTTTTGCGACTCGTCTGGGGCAGGTGGTCTGGAAGGGTTGGAAGGCGGAGAGAACAGAGGTTGACCCCGTACCCCGTACCCCATACACAAATACCCCCTACCACCAGCTCTCCCAGTGACTTGTCACAGACGCGGCTTGCAACCACCTCAATCTGAGTGACGGGCTGCCAGTTGGTTCTGGGCGCAACCCTGACATTGGACGCAGGGAGGCCGGCTGGCAGGGAGCTCGATGATGCTGTGACAAAAAGGAAAGAGCAAAAGAAGTGTTGCTTACTGAACTAGTCCGTGGCACGGCGGCAGCCCACGTTTTGGTCCTGGCGATCTGACTTGCGGAATGAAAATATGCCATGTGGCCAACTGTGTAACGTGGAGGAGAGTGCCTCAGACAGGCTCGGTGTAATATGCGCACCGGGAACAGCATTAGGACTGGGCTGGGCAGGACAGGGCTGGCTGGCTGGCTTGCGGGCTGGCTGTGGATGGCTGGCTGGACAGCAAGGTGCTGTAGCCACTTCTCTCTGTTGGCCGACTTGGGTGGTTTGATTTACAGAGAGATGCGGCAAGTCAAGGCGAGCTCGTCATTCATTCCAATTTCGAGTTGACGAGCCTGCATTATCGCGCTGGCCATACTGTGGTATATATCCACGGCAGGAATAACTAATTCTGATGAATTGGCCCAACAAAAAGAAAATGGCCCACAAATTGCGCACTCGTGATGGTACAAACCATTATCCTCCCTCTTCCCGAGAATGCGAGGAGAGAATGTCACACAGGCGTCATCAGGCGATGGCAAGCAAGCAACCAACATGTGCCCCAGCTGCTAGCAGAGGTGGGAAGTCGACCTCGACAAGGGATCCCCCCAGTCCAGGGACGGCCCAGCCCGTGACGTGTTCGCGACTGTCCGACACGGTCAACACGGTCATCAACGTAAACACACACACTGTCCCTTGTCCCGTCTTTTCTCCCACTCTCTCGGCGCAGGAGAGAGCTCAAACACAACATCAAGTGCAGGGAAAAAGCATGGGGCTGGTGACAGTATTTATACCATTGACTAGGAAGACTGGTGTCCAATCACCTAAACGTAAATGTCCGAGTCGAGAACCCCCCAGGTCAGCCCAAGCCCGAGTCCGTCCAAGCCCTAGGCGTGGGGTTCAAGGGGCGGAGGTGCATCGGAAAACGTGGGAGTCCTCGCTACGTTTCCCAACATGGCCTGACATTTGGGTTGAGCCATTGGCCTGTCCCCTCACTACAGGTACTAGGAATAGGTAGGTAGGTACCTATCAGAACCATCAGAACCGCCGGCGCACAACGCCCAACACACAACGCACATGGCACAGATATGTGCTCTAGTAATGGTACCTTGATGGGCTGGCCTGGCTGGCTGGCTGGCCGGTGTTTGCCCGGGCAAAAACTGGCGCGGGCAGGGTATAGCAAGTAAGCATCACTGTTGCACTACATGGGAAAATGGAGTGCATGCGCGCTGCATCTGGCAGGTCCAGGCTGATGAGATGGCCGTCAAGCAAGCTCCGTCATGAGTTTCGTGTATACGACCTTGACGACGCCTCTGCATCTGGCTACGTACCTCGGCCCTCAAGACCAAGACCAACAGTCTGGTTCCGCAAAACGGAACTGGCCGGGTAATGATAACCATCGTTCAGGAGTCGTCTCCTGTCGCAAGGCATTGGAACAGGAGGATCAGCTCAGAAGCAGCATCCCGCTCTGCTGTGTGCCTTCCCCCAGCTTTGACCCCTGAAGTTCGTGGAAATGCACCGGATACAGGGTCGAGTTCCCCGTGTATTGCCAATCTGTCGGTTTGTCGAAGTGCGACCTTCCCGAGCTTCCACCTTCCAAGCTTCTCAGGGTTTTGTGCTGCACCAGTGGGCACCGGACTATGTTAGCTCAACCTGGACACATCAAAACCGCAGCAGTATTAGGAACTTAGAATCTTAGACAGACCACAAGTGAATTCACACACACCACAAATGAAACAAATGAAAGAAAAGAAAAAGCAACGACGTTATTATCGGAGAACGCAAGCCACGATCGATGCGACGAAGGAGCCCGAGGGGGAGGGATTGAGCTCGCCCTGTTTGGACCATCACTGTGTACATACTCCCGCCTTGGCCGACGTACAATACGGTCAGAGATCATTCAGTCAGGTCGGCAGCTCGGTCAGGTCAGAACCCAAGTCAAGGCAGGGAGGGCGAGCGGGCAGCGGGCAGGTCAGGTCAGGTCGGGTCGGGTCAATTCTGGCTGGGCAATAAGAGGAGAAGAGCTCCAGTATTTCCAAGCTCGCAGCTCCCGCGGCTGCTGCGAGCCTGCACGGCCAGCACTGCTCCCCCAGCAAGCGAACAAAACGGAGGCCCGAATCGGAAAGGATGCTGCGCTGGATGCTGGAAGATGGCCCACAATTCGAGGGCATCTTCCAATTACATCACGCCGGCGACAGGGGTAGGCCCGTCGTTTGCAAGGAGAGCACGGAGTACAGCACACCACCACCAGCGCGGTACAGCAAAGCACCGCACACACAGCGCAGCGCAGCGCGAGCACAGTCCCCAAATGGCTGTTATCATTTTTTTCCTTCGCCTGACGGTTGCCGTGTGCCAGTCCAGCGAGCGCGAGCGGTGGTGGTCTACACAGTAACTGGCTGAGGTGTGCTCTGCTCCTTCCTCTGTCTGTCCGTATCTATCTGATCTGTCTGATCTTTGTGTCTGTCTCTATTTCCTCCACTTTGCTGGTTCTCGTCTCCCTCCCCCTGGTTCGGTCCTGGGCCTGTCCTGTCCAGTCCTGTCCAGTCCACCTGGCAGTCCAGTCCTTCTGCCATCCCATCGTCTCGTCTCTCCTGGTTTGGTCTTTTCCTCTCCAAACCACCTCACCTCCCCTCCCTCCCTCACCCTCTTCCACTCCCCCCTCAAAAACAAGGCCTAGAGGGCGTGTGCAGCTCCGTCCAGCACCGCACACAATCCATCCTGCAGGCTCGGCATCTTCTTACCGAGTTCTCACATTGTGCTCACCTCCCCTCCTCGCATCAATCCGGCGGCCAGCCACTTTCCCCCGAGTCCAACACTGGTCCGAGGCAAGCTTTTGGCGGCAGCAACAGTACGTGTCCATTCGAGCCTGTCTCTCCCGCCCGAGTCCCCAGCCATCCAGCCATTCAAGCTCTACATCGACTTCCCCCTGGGCTCCTCGCCTCGCCTGCCGAACCCTCAAGAGTTTCGTGGCTTCCGCTCCACCTGCGCAGGCCTGGGTTGCACCGCCGAGGAGGTCGTGACGGGTTTTCTTGCACTTTGACTGACCTCTTGCAGCTGGATCAGCTATCCCGGATACACCTTCTGCCGCTGTCGACCAGCTACCCCTTTCGACTCCTTCACCGCCAGCAGCCCCGACCATGGCGGCCCTCCCTCCAGCTCCGCTGAATGTCGACCGCTATGTGGTCATTCATGTGGCCACCACCTGCGACGAACACGGCGTCTACGTGACTAAGGATTCTGCCGAGGTTATTGAGATTGGGTGGATCTTGGTGGACGCGAAGACACTTGAGGAGGTGGGCTCTTTTGCTCCGACCCCGAATCGCTGCTCCTACTCAGGGATGTAGTGACCTGAATGGGCCCCAAGCTGACGGGTATCTTTCCCTCGAACAGCTGCATCATGAAAGCGTTCTGGTCAAGCCTATCAATACGCCAATCACCCCTCTCTGCAGTAAGTCTGACGCGTTTGCATCGCTCGCATTGCCCTTGTCGAGTGGTTTCTGCCCGTTGCCCCTGCTGTTCGCCGTTTCCCCTAGTCAAACAAAACTAACCATATTTTCGTGTCCAGCGAGCCTGACCACCTTAACATGGGAGCACGTTAGAAATGCCGGGACGTTCAGGGACGCTATTAACCGTTTCGATACCTTTGCCTCCGAGCATCTCAACTCGCAGAACCTCGATTTCGTCTTCGTAACCCTGGATGCTTGGGACCTCCGGGTCCAGCTCCCCCGAGAAGCCCGCGACAAGGCCGTTGTGCTCCCTCCATATCTCCAGCACTCTCGGACGTTCGATCTGCGAACCGAATACCAGAGATGGCAGCAGCACCATCCCGAATGCCTGGCCTTTGGCCCGTCGTCGCTGGCTAATATCTGTGCGGCTCTCGAGGTCGAGGCGGTGCAGTCGAGTGCTCCCATCAAGCACAACCTCCCGTTCCATCTACAGGCGCTCGCCCCTGCCTCGCCCCGCAGGGCTATGGACGAAGCCATCACCCTCACCCGTGTTCTCCGCGGTCTGGTCCGCAAGTCCCAGCCTCCTAACGAGCATCCTGACGTGCTCACTCGGCCGATGGATGCCCGCGCAGACGTCAGGGCCTTCCTCTCGGAACGGAGCAAGGTGCTACACATGTCGGGCTTGCCCCACGATACAACTC
Organism: Diaporthe humulicola; assembly: GCA_038088545.1. Classification (NCBI taxonomy): domain Eukaryota; kingdom Fungi; phylum Ascomycota; class Sordariomycetes; order Diaporthales; family Diaporthaceae; genus Diaporthe; species Diaporthe humulicola. The sequence goes on along the minus strand of JBBWSL010000035.1, from coordinate 201,766 downwards.
AATCTGAGCTTGAGAGCTGGTTTACCCAATTCGGTGGTCGCCCCATCGCCTTTTGGACTCTTCGTACGCCTGAGCAGCACAAGCCCACGGGCACTGGTTTCGCAGTCTTCTCATCTCATGAGGAAGTAAGTCGATACCCTCGCATCGTTGGTTTGCCCGTTCTTTCACCTTCATTTAAAGCCAAGTGGTCTCTCGTGTGCACTTGATTTGGTGTCCGGCGTGCAGCTTTTTTCCGTCCGAAGTGCAGTCAGACCTACAAGCATGGATCACGAACGGCGATGTGCAGCTGTCAAGACTAACCGTACTTGCTTCCAGGCGGCTGAGAGCTTGTGCATGAATGGCCGAGCCCTTAATGAGAAGGCCATCGAGGTTTCCCCATCGTCGAGCCGAGTGCTGGATCGGGCCCAGGAGATATTGACCCCATTCCCGCCGAGCAAGAATCGACCTCGACCTGGAGACTGGACCTGCCCTAGTTGTGGATTTTCAAACTTCCAGCGTCGCACGGCATGCTTCCGCTGCTCATACCCAGCGGTCAGCGCCGGCCCAACAGGTGACATGGGCTATGGTGGCTACGGTGGAGGTGGCGGCGGCGGCGGCGGTGGTGGTTACGGGCCACCAGCGATGATGGGCCCACCTCACCACGGCGGCGGCGGTCATCACCACGGACACATGGGCCATGGCGGCGGCGGCCGTATGGGAGGCAGCGGCGTCGTCCCTTTCCGTGCCGGTGACTGGAAGTGTGGCAATGAGGTCTGCGGATATCACAACTTTGCCAAGAACGTATGCTGCCTCCGCTGCGGTGCCAGCCGCGCAGGCGCTGCCATTGTTGCAGACTCTGGCTACCCTACTCCGATGGATACTCCGTCCAGCTACATGAGCCAAGCGTCCATGGGCGGCAACCCCGGCCCCGGCCCCGGGCCCTTCGGATCCGGAGGTGGATTCAACTCTGGGGGTGGTTACGGCCAGCAGTTTGGCGGCCCGCCCAGCACCTACGCGTTGCCATCCGGCATCGGCGGCGGCGCAGCACCTTACCCTTCCCTCAACACCCACTTTGGTCCCGGCCCCGGTGCGCACTCTGCCGGGCCCTTCGACAGTCGCGCTGCCGAGGCTGCCTTCCAGTCGGCACAGAACGGCCCTGCTTCTGCTGGGCCCTCCAACAACTTCTACTCGGGTGGGGAGAGCGACCCTTTCGCCTTCTTGTCGAGCGGGATCGGCGGCCTCTCGGTCAGCGGCGGGGACCCCCGCCAGAACGGCGGCGGAGCTCCTAGCAAGTCGCCTGCCTAAAGTTTGTACATGACGGCTCCGTACTGGGCCTCAGCGTCATCTTTCTAGATCAACGCGACTGTCGACTTTCACTTGTGACTATATATGCGACTACTTTGAGGACATAGAGTAACCGGAACAGCTCGGCAATCTTCTCAACATAACCAAACCTTTGGGCGAGGGCGGCTGGCTTTTGGAAGACCACACATTTCACGGAACCGGCGGCATCTGGGGGGGTTGTATGGGGACAAGGTGGAAAAAAAGCAATATGTTGCAACGGAAAGACAAAAGTAGCGCGCCACGGCGGTGTACATTTTTGCATCCTCGGCGGGGAGTTTTTCCCCAGAACGCATTTTATTCTGCTGGGAGGGGGTGGGACCGGATGTCAAATGTGTCATACCCCTTACTACATTCTGCTACTTGTCGTTTTTCTTCTTCTTTCTTGTTTATTACCGCACTGTCTTTAAGTTGTTACGGTCGAAATCAGTCACGGAACGGAATGGTCGGTGGTGGACGATTGGTAAAGGAATTTGGGGAGCGGCGGCGGGCGGCGGCTTTTGGGGGGTAGGTCTTAGGCTCGGTGTCGGTGTCAGTCACTGGTTGGTTCCGCATCAGCGTGGAGTGTAAAGGGGGGATTCTTATTACTGCCGGCTACGAGAGAGAGAAAAAATGTCCTCACTCTTCTCCGGAAACTGGAGAGACAAAAGACTGTTCTTTCATCCAACATCTTTCTACCGTCCTTGTCTTCTTGGATCTGCTTCGATTTCCTCTCTCTCTCTCTCTCTCTCTATCCTGCTGCTCTTGTCTATTTATTTCTTCACCACCCTTCCCCACCCCCTCCTGCCCCCGCGTGGTGGTGTGTTCCTGTGCGTGTGCATGTTGTAGGCGCCGTCACACACTCGACATGGGTGTGGTTGGGTCTAATTGTTGGATGGATGCATGGCGGAGTTCGATTAGAAGGACATGGTACGTTTCGCCACGGTACGGAGTAGGGGAGTCAGTCGGGTGGCCTGGGTGACTTTTCGTTTTCTCCAGCATTGCCAGGGCGGGATTGGGATTTAGGGGTGGGAGTGAAGTGTGGATGCTCTTCTGGAGTGTTGTTGTCATAGGCTGCTGCGGATACGGACCTACCTGCAAGCATTTGTCTGCCGAGACGAGGGCGTCCCAATGGACGTGAGGAGTGGAAGGAGGATGGGGTCTAATTACGTGCTCTGGAATAGATGGCGGCACCGGCAATTGTGTTTCTCCAAGAGTTGCCTTAATTATTTAAACCACTTGTGATACGCTAGGAAGAAGTCAATGGTATCATTGGTTTCTCAGAAGATGGAAGCTCCAATCACTGGCAACTTTGCACTCATTCTGCTTTACAGAATTAAGAGGGGAGTCAGAGGCCTGACGTTTATTGTCTTGTCGTCGGCACGCAGCAGGGAGCTCGAAGACGGGCACGCCCGTGGTTCTGCGACACAATTTGGACTCGACGCCAAAATCACAAGAGATGGGTTTCTTGGGACCAGCCAGTCAATTCGACTAATTCGACAGAGACGAGGTGAAGATGTTCACGTCGCACAAAGCCAGTGTCCTGACATTCAACTCAAGAACGGTGCTAAACGGAGGTATGTCGTATACTATGCTTGCATGCTGTAAGTAAGCAAAACAGGAGTACGCTGCCGACATGCGAACCTGTGTCGGATTATGCCGCCGCGCTGTGTACTGTATTGAACGGGTACAAGTGATGAACTTGGCGCATCCATTGATATCTCTAAAGCTAATATGCTAGTCGAGTATCCGAGCAAGTCACCGCTATGTTGGTATCCTTGACAAGAGTGTAGCCTCTGTTTCGTCGGCCACCGAGAGTGGGGGGAATTTATCAACTCATTCTGGCCCGAGAAACCTCAAGGGACATAGTCTACACTCAACCCTCCAGGAGGTGACCTATCGGGGTCTCCAGCCGTTTATTGATGAGATACTTGAATAATCGTCGGCACTCGTGCACAACATCTAAGCCTTCTTCGATGCATTTACATCGCTAGCCTCTGGGACTGCCTCTGCCGTCTTCTCGACGTGCTGCCGCTTAGACTCGCGGTTTGCATCGGTCGCCTCTGGTGGACGTTTCCGAGAATCCTTGTTGTCCTTGCTTGTGGAGCCGGACCCCTTCTCAGCGGCCTTGCGAGCTTCTCGGTCCTTGCGCTCGTTTTCGCGCCGCAGCGCCTTGCTCTCGAACTCGTGCCAGTCGCCGTCTACGTGTTGGAGCCTGTCACATCTGTCAGTACAATTGCGTCATGGGGGACAATACATTTCGAAGCCCGGTTGAACTTACTCTACTGCCTGCCGCGGCGCCGGTGACTCGGTGGTGAAGTAAGGATGCTCCAACACCTGAGCGGCCGTCGGTCGTTTGAGTGGGTCATATTGCAGCATCTCGCCCAGGAGTTTGAACGCGGCGGGGGGCAGCTTGTCTTCGTACTGCTCTGCGAACACGTTTGGTTTCCTCGCGCCTGGTCTCAAGAGCTCGAACCAGGGCATATCCAACAAACCTGGCCAGTTCGACTTGTGCGGCGTGCCGAGGACAGAGTAGATCTTGTCCAGCTGACTGATCTCGCCGCCATCACCAGGGAAGACGGCACGCCTCGTGAAGATCTCGATCATGACGCAGGCCGCGCTCCAAATGTCCACGGCAGGGCTGTATTGGGTCTCACCAAGGAGCAGCTCTGGAGAGCGGTACCAGATGGTGATGACCCGGTTTGTGTAGTCGAGTTGGTGCCGCTTCGCGTAGAAGCGGGCTAAGCCGAAGTCGGCCAACTTGAGAATGCCATCACTGCTAACCAAGATGTTGGCAGCTTTGATGTCTCGATGCAGAACGCCACGCTGATGCAAGTAATCGAGGCCTTCGAATAGCTGCTTCGACAAATGCTTCCTGTGTGCCGCTTCGAGCTTGAAGGTAGGGTGATTAAGTATGCCTGTCAGGTCATGCGACATGTACTCGAAAACCATATAACACTCGTTCTTCTCGACCATGACCTCTAGCAATGCAACAATGTTGATGTGCTTGAGTGACTGCAGAAGCTTGATCTCTCGGACAGCTGTCACTGGGAAGCCGTCCCGCTCGCCTTCCATGCGAATTCTCTTCAGGGCAACAAGCCGTTTGGTGTAGACGTGAAGGGCTTTGAACACCTTTCCGTACGTGCCGGCACCAATTACGGATTCGTTGCCGGGCTTGCGGAAGTAGACAGAATCGGCAGCCGCCAGGTGGTCGGGAAGAACGGGCTTCTCTTTCATGCGCTTCATCTTCTTCTTCACCATGCGAACTCGAGGTTCCCGAGGTTCTCGGGGCTTCTGTTGCTCCTGGCGCCTCTGTTGTTCTTTGACAGCTCGGGGCTCTGTTGGCACATTTCTTGGCAGGTCTCGACCGTCTGCCACGTGCCTCTGTGGAGCGTGATCTCGATGATCTCGACTGCCCTTGGTATCTCGGCTGTCCCGATGGTCACGATGGTCACGGCTGTCCCGATTATCTCGGGTGTCTCGGGTGTCTCGGTTCTCTCGAGAATCGCGACTGTCCCGATCTCGAGGTTCGTGACGATTAGACTCCTTTGGTGGTGGTTCCTTCTTCGTCGGCGCGTTGAACTTCGAGGATATCTCGAACTTTGGGGCTGTGACCGGCGCTTTTGGTGTCGATTTGAGCGCGAAACTGATCTTCTTCTCTGATGCAGGGCCTGTCGGAGGTGGACGACTTGCCGGGGCTGGCATTGGCTCTGCCTCGTTGCCCTCGTCCATGGTCGTGTCCTCCACTTGGAACTCCTTGGGTGGCCTGAAGGGGTTCTCGGTCTCGTGTGTTCCCACCTCGCCATGGGTTGAGCCCTGATCACCTACACTCGAGCCTGCTTGCGGGGTTGCACGTCCTGAGCCCACATCTTCAGGCTGGCTCGAGGCAGCTCTAGAACCGCTGCCGCTGGATCCCCAGTGCCCGCTCTTGAACCCTCCACGGCTGGCGCCTCGACCAGCACCAGGACCTGCGCTGCTCCCTCGATAGCCGCCGCTAGATGAGCCTCTATATCCTCCGCGATACGAATTCTGAGAAAACTGGTGGCTTGGCCCGGTTGGGGTGCCTACGGGAGGTGAGTTGGCCTGGCTGCCTTGAAAATGTGCCGCAGGCGCAGTCGGAGCGTAGCCGTTCGGTGGGTATTGCGGTGGATATTGGCTATAGAAAGTGTTAGCGATCCGATGATCAGACCTGGAGTGCCTCCGACCTACCTCTGCGGTGAATACTGTTGCTGTCCGCCCCAATTGCCCCTCCCGCCGCTATAAGGCGACTGGGCCGGGGGTGTGCCATGAAAAGATGAACTGGGCGTAGCGTGGCCGGAAGAGTGTGGTCCCTGGCTGTAATGGCCCCTTGCGGGATACTGGCCATTGTACGATCCACGGAAATTGCCTCGCGCGGACATGTTGACTTCGATGCTGTTCGAGCCAGAGGCCGGCTCTGAAGGTAATGCCTTGGGTGGCAAGCGATCTAGCCTCCTCTGCCGCTTGGACGAAAAAGATGGTCGTCGATCTCTTGGCGAAGGTGACCGGGTTGGCGGTCTCGTATAGTCGTCTCTCTCTCTATCGTACAACGGCTCGACTCCGCCCCGGGACAAGTCGTCCGGAATTGATGGCCGACGTCGGCCAGGCGGCAGTGGAGGACCCTCGCGGCGAGGGGGTGAGGATGGGAAACGGCGACTGGAAAATGACGAGGGGCTGTGGTCGCGATGAGGAGATGCTCTCTGACCAAGGGGACAGAGGTTTGGATTGTCCGGAAAATCTCGACCGCGGGGTGGAGGGGGGGACCGACCACGGCTGATTGGAGGTGGCGCCTCTTGCGCAGCCGAACTCTTCTTATTCAAGCGTCGCTCCCTACGCGTCAAGGAACGTTCTCGTCTGGAGAAGGATGTCTCCGGTCGTGTTGGGTAGGGAGCAGCCCTGGTTGGGTCTGGTTCCTCTTCGGACCTTCGTGGGCCGTGCTCGTGACGAGAACGCCTCGAATACGGTGCACTGCTGAAAAGAGGGCTGCGGCTCCTCCGTCGCTGAGCAGGTAGAGGTGATCGTGGTCGTGATGGCTGTCGGACGAAGTCGTCGGTGTGAGGATCCCTGGGTTGGTGAGGGGACGGCTGGCGTGGGCCGGGGTGGTGTGCAGCCTCGCGACCCCAAGAAGTGCCTCGAGGGCCTCGGTGCTTGTGTCGAGGGAACAAATCACCAGGTCGATGGGCACCGTCTCTGCTAGAGTCCCTGGACCTATGACGATAAGGCTGAGCGGGCTTGGGAGGCCTGTGAGGGCTGCGGGACCGCTCGCGAGGTCTGGTGTTGCGGTGGCTTCGGTCACGGTCTGTTGGAGGCGGGCTGCGTATAATATGTCGGCCTATGCGATGGGCGGCTTCTCTCTCGCTCGGCGCTGCAGCAGGGTGTGGGGCAGCGGTACGTGTGGGAGACAAGGGTCGTCGAGGGGGATTGGCGGAATTCCTCATGCCTCGTTGAGACTGTCCTCTCACATCTGGGTCGTCGCCGAGGTTGCGGCTGTCGTCTGGCATTGCATCATCTTGTCGGGGCTGGTGGCGTGTCGAGACAGCAAAGCCGGGTTGGGAGGCGGAGGACGCAAAGGCAGGAAACCGCCTGCGCTTTGAGAACTTCATTTTGGCTTTTCGGTGGCCAAGAGGACCCAACCCCAGGCGGTAGCTGGGCCGGGGTGACCAGGATTTGTGGGTGGGGGACCACTCCGAGCTGCCTAGGTAGCCGCTAGACGCGCTGGACCACAGCGGGAAGTCAGTGGATTTCGGGGTCTTCTCGAGCCCACAGGATGCGGTAGTCTATGCTCCAATGCGGCGCTGTTGTTTGCCGTTTTGCGACCGCTGCCTGCTGCTGGTGATATGGATATCGAAGTCAACGCTTGAAGGGGGAACTGTGACAAATACCCGACGACAAGATAGAGCAAACGAAGAAATCTGGCCGATTCCAGGTAGGTAATGGGGCAACGGGAGACCGAATGTGTGCGTTGGTAGACCAGGTGCCTGGTTCAATGCCGACAGCCAGCAAGCGTCGCGAGGCTCGCGCTTGGAGAGAGACCGGTTTGGCAAAGACTCAGTCGTGGACTTCCTGGTCGGTCATGTGGCCCTGCCGACCTCGCGCTGGATTCTTCTTTCCCACCCAGGCACAGCTGCAGCGCACAAACCAGCCCGCCAGACGGTTTTCGCGTCTGCGTTCTGGTAAATGGGGGATGGTGGTCGTCGTGTCAATGCGACAGGCTGAGTCGCACGGTAGAAGAGGCTGCCGAGGCGTCTTAGCAGCAGGACCGAGACTGCAGGCGTCGCGAAACAAAGCGAGCTGTGGATGAGGGTCGAGGGGAAAGGCAAAGGGTGGTGGCACTCCTTTACTCCAGCCAGAACCTCGTGGACAGCCGTGCCGTGCCAGATCTGTGTGCAAAACTCAAGCTGGCGCGCAGGTGTTTTGTCCTGCCGTCAGCGACAATCGCATCAACTCGCCGCGTCGGCGGTTCAGATTCAGACTTTCCACCACCCATCCAATGTCAAGGCGTAAGGTAAGCTCTTCAAGCCGGGCGAAGCCCTTGTTCTGGCTGTGTCAGAGTCCTCCGCTCGCCGTGACCAGTGCCTCTGGCAACAGCGCGTGCCCCTCTCTCTGCGCAATCGATTGCCGCGAAAGCGACTCGGTGTTTCTCTGCCAACACACCAACCTATTCCGCCCCTCCATTCATGCACCACCACCTGGTGCAGACTGGGTGAAAACCCAGAGTCCTTGCAGCATCGCCCAGAGAGCTTGCTCAAGAGTCAGGGCTCGAGGCCCCTCCAAGGCTGTCCCTGCCCCACCTTGTCTGCGTGAGCCTCACTCTATCGAGGCCCAGCATTTCAGTATCAGACAATCAAGAATCTACGTAGGGCTATAGTGGTTTACGACAGCTGGCGTGCGTCAGCTCCCATCGTAACGAGCCAAGCAAGCAAACCAAGCCACGGCAGCCATTTAATGCTCATCGGGCAGGTTGGTAGGGTGCGATCATGTCCAAGCCAAGAAACAAGCCTTCATCAAAACAACGTGGTCTGGACAACATCAAGTCTGCTAAGCAACACCGCCCACCAATGCCAAAGTGGCTTCCTTCTGGTCAGGGCGGCACCGCGAGCCCTGGGCAGTCGGCCTGAAGCGAATAGGCCGGGTTCTTTTGGAAGCGTGAAGGTGCTTAAACCGAAGGTTCAACTTGGTCGCGTCCTAGTTTGGTCCCAGGTCTTGCAAAACGTCTTGACCGCGGTTTGCAGCACAGTGATGAGGTATAGAGACGTTCGAGTGATCACCATCTTCTATGAGACCTCATCACCGGGGCACGTGGAAGCATGTCGACAGATAGCGGGACAAGGGTTCTGTAGGTCGACATGCCGATGCACACCACCGATGACCGAGCTCGTGAAGCTGGTCTTGGCAGTTGGCCGGCGGATGACCAGGACGGTCTCCTGGCGGATGTGTTGAGCATGAGAGCGACGTGTGCAGAAGCTGCGGCCTGTCCGACAAGGCTCGGAAGCAAGTTACCAGCGCGGACAAGAAGATGAGGTCTCGCTGCTGAAGGCTGCCAGCGGATTCATGTGCTCCTAAATCAGCCCGTTGTGGTTTGTCCCCGCGCTCTCGGCGGAGAGCAGGGCAAATACTGATCTTCCCCCTCTTCAACGCACTATCCCAGCCAACGTTGGGGGTTCCTGACCAGTTGTCCCCGCGTTGGCGATTCTCTTGTTGCGATCCATCGTGGCTGCGATGCTCTTCTAGGCTTCGCCGGGTGAATTACCTAGCGCAAGCTCGTGTTGCGTCCCAACCAAGCTACCCATCATTTACAACGCATTCGGTGCCGACACTGGTGATATTACGATTGCAAATCGTCGAGATATGGTCCTTCCACAAGGGCCGTAAATGTGCAACGATGATGAGATGGTGTTGGGCGTCGGGAGGCGGGGGGAGCAATCGCTTGTGAGGCTTTGTTCGGAGGTTGCAGGAGGGAAGCGTGCTGTCCGCAAGCAGGTCGGTTCCTGAGGCACTAAGTTGTGCTTAGCTCAGTTCAAAGACCCTAGCCCTTACCCCGCGTTTCTTTGATGCAGTAGGTGGGGGGCCGGGGGGGGGGGTGTTATCATTGTAATAAGCAACTCAATTCACTGCATGTCTCACTCTGTTGATTTCCAAAACCTTTACTACATGCAGTCAACAAATGGTCGTGTAAGACATTCATATTCTTCAAAATATTATTTTGACGGCCCGCGCTTCCATCCACATATAATCTATATAGCTGCAGAAGCTATTGGTACCTTGTACCAGCGGGGATCTAATTGCACCAACTGTGTAGAAGTGGCCGACTAAGCCACGCGTTCGATGGATGCAGACCTCTCTGGTCAACTTACTAAAACACCTCATCTATGTCCATGGGTGATGGCTCACTGAAGGCGTTGTTTGGAGTACCGTAGCCGATCATGACCTGCCGGATGGCTTCTTCGTCTCTCTGAGAGATCAGGAGTGGCACATGTTGCAGCTCAGTGACCCCTTGACCCAGCTGTTGAGTGCTTCTTTGCTTCAGCTGTTTCGCGCACTTGACAGCAAAACGTTTGAAGCAGAAATTACCCCCTGACCTACAATCGTGGAGACACATGATAGCGTCGTTATCTGCATCTTCTATCCACGCGTCAGACGTCAAGCCATATTCCGGCGGAGACACTGCCATTGTTCCGGCGAGAGTTAGGGGAAACGAGACTGCGCTGTGGTCTCGCTCTCGCTGGCAATGCAATGGCACCTCCCAACGGCCCTCACGTCTGATTATCAAGGGCTTCTCTGTAAGGGGCATTGAGGAAGAACTTTTCGGCTTTTTGCTCGAATTTTTCTTATAACACACACTTTCGTCATGTCCCTTCTTACCACAATGAGAGCAAAAGCCTGAGGGCTTTGTCGGTGCGTTCGGTGCGTTCTTGTACCGGCACTCACCTGCTTTATGGTTAGTAAATTTGCTCGCATTTGATTGACCACGGATGGAGGGAAACGACTTACCACTATGTGGCTTGCCACAGATTCTACAACTGGGTGGTTTGCCCGTAGGCTTTGCTGAGGGCTGTGCGGGCTGTTGATTGGGGTTTTTGCCCTTGGGCTTTGCCGAGGGTTGCTTATTATTCTTGTTCTTTTGTTGATTGTTCCTTGCCATCTTGAACCTGTTTGGGCAGACTGTGGGAATTATTCAACAATTGGGACTGTAGCTTTGCAGTAAATTGACCTTGGCCAAAACGCAGACATTGCTTCCGGGGTATCACAAGCACTTTGTAGATTCTCTGTCTCTGAGAACTGAAAGAAACCCGAAAATAAGACAAGGCATTATCACGGGTAGCACTGAATTTCAAGAAGGAGGCATTGTCTCTTGTGCAGTCCTGACCAAAGAACTCAGCATTGTGGTCTTTGTCTAACGGCACAGCCTTGATTTTCCATATGAGTAGTAGGCGTGCTGAGTGCCAACAAAGCCAATTTTGAATAGCTCACGAGCCTTTGGAGTGGGCAATTCTCTCAGTTTACTATTCTTGTCTACTGAGTCCGCCAGTGGAAGTGGATCGCATTTCGAGGTCACAGCGTCCGGCCGGGCCATCCCCGTAGAGACAGAGAAGACCATGCACAGCATATATCGTATCCAAATTACAATGGTAGGCAAAGAGCGGTAAGAGAAAAGGCAATGTAAGGTAGATTCAATCACCTTGCACATTGCACTCGAACAACGGCGCAGCCTGGAGTTGGCTTGTGAGGTACACGAGGGCGCAAAATCACAAGAAGCCATAGCAGACTGTGGTGGACGGTTAGACACAAGTACGTTCTGTCCACTGATATGGACTGAATTGAATTGAGTTGAATCGAATTGACGGCCCCAGGTCCTGCCCCGCGCGCCAGCAGTGGGAGGGAGACGTCATCAGAACTGACTAAGGATGTGGAGGTGGGGACCCCTTCCCCGGGCCGTGCTCCACGCCAACCGAGGCTGAGGAGCAGGATGGGCGAGCTTGACGCGGGACGAGACAACCGTGTATGACGAGAATGATATAATTACCCATATTTTGTCTTGACAGGTACTTTAAAAATGTAGAAGATCATTCCTGCTGGGGCCTAGGGGCGCTTCAGAAGAGCTGGGCGGCTGGGGGTGAGAAGGCCAACACGAATTGCAAGAGCAGTCGAGGCCGCCCCAACATCTGTCTATTCTGCATTGCAGCGCAGCATGCCAATTTTGTGCCAGACAATTTATGGGCGCTTCCCGGGGCCATCGCGAAGAAAATGTCTGTCTGCACTAGCGCAGAGTTTACCATAGTAGCTGCGTCTACCTGCCAAGCTCCATCTGAATCCAGATCCACACTTGTTGCCGGCCTGCCTCTCCCCCCAACAAGTCTCATGATGCAAAACTGCGGCGCCCGTCGCGTGACGGATCAGCTCGGGGTAACACGACGGCTGGTTTTATCGTCCAGGCACCTCTCCCTGCACCTGCACGTTCGACTGTCTGCCGTGAGCTGTTGGGAGCTGGACGTGCTCGGAAGTTGGCGTCTGTCTCATCCAGGATCTGTAGGAAGAATTCTATTTTCACCGCACGGCTGGGGGTCCTGGCGGGGGCTTTGCACAATCCTGCACCCGCCTCTGAGAATCCGATGAGCGAGCTCTTGCTGTGCGCCCTGTCCGGTGGAGCGCCCCCCTGTAAGCGTTCCAAGGTTGGCTCGAGCTCCCCCTCTCCCCCCGGTTTGAGAGGCCACAAGAAGCTGGGGATGAGAGCTGTTTGGGGTAGCACTTCCCTGTCCCTCTAGCCCGGAGCGGCCTAATGCCCCTGCTACTGCTGTGCTGTAGCGTCACAGTCCGATCCTGGATTGCCCAACCACACAAAGTCGCTGCGAGCATCACGCCGAGCATATTACCTGGAGCTCACCTCACCTGCTTTTCCCAGCCCGTCCTGCTACACCCGCCTCCTCTCTCCCGACACCTAAAGGCCTCGAGCACCGGTCACAAGATCAACGGCCTCTTCCACCTAAGCAACCCCGTCTGCAGCTGGCCACTCTCTCGTGGCTCAATTGGAAACAAGCACCCAACAGTTGTTGTTTTTGCTGTTTGGCGCCGTATATTAGCTCCCCATACCCATTGTAACGTCACCAGATTTTCAGTGCGGCTTCGAATTCGTCGTTGGGTGTCTTGCCGTACAGCAACTCAATTTGTAAGTGGTCTGTCTACTTACTTTCAGGAGCTCGCATTTTGGCTTTGGTCCTTCTGACCTACACCTCCTGCGCCTTGTTCCCCAACATCAGGCCATATCAGCTGCCGTCGACCTTTGAGCTAACTACGGAGAGAAACAGGCACCATAACTTCTTGCGAATCGCCCAGCTCGTTTCCCACCTTGCACAATGTCCGAAGGCGGAGAGCGCGCCCCTCGGGAGGTGAAGAACCACATCCTCTTCGAGATAGCCACTGAAGTCGCCCATCGAGGTGCGTGAGAAGTCGACAATGTTGCTTGTCCGGCTGTTGACTGACCTTCCTCGCAGTTGGCGGTATCTACTCGGTCATCAAGTCTAAGGCGCCCGTGACGACGGCAGAATATGGCGAACGCTACACTCTCATCGGACCGCTGAACCATCAGTCGGTAAGTCCCACTACGGCGCTGTTTATTTCTAGGGGCCTTTTCCCGCTGACTTCGTTAGGCTGCTGTCGAAGTCGAGGAGCTCGAGCCAACTATCCCAGAACTGGCAGCTACCATTCAGTCTATGCGAGATCGCGGTATCGGTATACTCTACGGGCGCTGGCTGATTGAAGGAGCTCCACGCGTCATCCTGATCGACACTAAAACCGCATATGGGTACCTGGACGAGTGGAAATCGGACCTGTGGAATATCGCGTCCATCCCTTCACCTCCCGGTGACGACGAGACAAATGAAGCAATCGTCTTCGGATACCTCGTCGCCTGGTTCCTTGGAGAGGTATGTACCCGCTGGACAGCAACAAGATCGGTGTTGAGCTGACGAACGCAGTACGTATCCCACGAGAAAACGAAAGCCGTCATCGCGCACTTCCACGAATGGCTGGCGGGTGTCGCCCTCCCACTGGCGAAGAAGCGACGCATCGATGTGACGACCATCTTCACCACTCACGCAACCTTGCTGGGCAGATACCTGTGTGCTGGATCTGTGGACTTTTACAACAACTTGCAATGGTTTGACGTTGACGCAGAGGCAGGAAAGCGTGGTATTTACCATAGATACTGCATAGAGCGCGCTGCTGCTCACGCCTGCGACGTCTTCACGACCGTTTCCCACATTACGGCCTACGAGAGCGAGCACCTGCTGAAGCGGAAGCCGGACGGTGTCTTGCCCAACGGGCTTAATGTCACCAAGTTCTCCGCCATGCACGAGTTCCAGAACTTGCATCAGCAGTCAAAGGAAAAGATCCACGATTTTGTGCGTGGGCACTTCTACGGCCATTATGACTTCGACCCAGAGAACACACTCTACTTCTTCACGGCAGGACGTTACGAGTTCAGGAACAAAGGTGTCGACATGTTCATCGAGTCCCTCGCGCGCCTGAACCATCGGCTCAAGTCTGCCGGAAGCAAGATTACGGTCGTTGCATTCATCATCATGCCAGCACAGACCACCTCGTTGACGGTGGAAGCCTTGAAGGGACAGGCTGTGATAAAATCACTCCGGGACACCGTCGACATCATTGAAAAGAGCATTGGGAGGCGTGTCTTTGAGCGATCGATCAAATGGCACGACGGAGATCCTCTCCCTGACGAGAAGGAGCTTATTACCGCCCAGGACCGGGTCCTTCTTCGGAGGCGGTTGTTCGCCATGAAGCGCCACGGTCTGCCACCAATTGTGACGCACAACATGCTCAACGACAGCGAGGACCCTGTGCTCAACCAAATCCGTCGCGTACAGCTCTTCAACCACCCAACTGACCGCGTCAAGGTGATCTTCCACCCAGAGTTCTTGAACTCTGCCAACCCCGTACTACCCCTGGACTATGATGACTTCGTCAGAGGCACACATCTGGGTGTTTTCGCGTCGTATTATGAGCCATGGGGCTACACTCCGGCCGAGTGCACAGTCATGGGAGTCCCCAGTATCACGACCAACTTGTCTGGTTTCGGCTGCTATATGGAGGAGCTCATCGAGAACTCAAGCGATTACGGTATCTACATTGTCGACCGGCGAAACAAGGGCGTGGATGACTCGGTCAACCAGCTAACCACGTCCATGTTTGATTTCTGTCTGAAGAGCCGAAGACAGCGCATTAACCAGCGAAACCGCACGGAGCGCCTGAGCGACCTGCTCGACTGGAAGCGAATGGGCATGGAGTACGTCAAGGCTCGACAGCTTGCTCTGCGGAGGGCGTATCCCAACTCGTTCGAGGGCGATGTGGAGGACGATGATTACATCCCTGGTGTGGAACAGAAGATTTCAAGGCCATTCTCCGTGCCCGGATCTCCTCGTGACCGCACGGGTATGATGACGCCTGGCGACTTTGCAAGCATACAGGAGGGCCACGAGGGCCTCAGCACTGAGGACTATGTGGCGTGGAAGCTGCCGTAAGTTCCTTTTGCCCCCGCCCATTGACCCGTACCCGGCACAGTGCTAACTTCAAACTGCAGTGAGGAGGAAGACCCCGATGAGTACGCATTCCCTCTGACTTTGAGGACAAAGCGAACAGGGCCCGGAAGCCCCTTGGATGGGGTCCAGCTCAACGGAGGAACCTAGACCTAGCCAAGTGAACGATCTACGATTGGGGCCCATCTCGTATACCACAGGCATTGAGCAGGAAAGGTGTGGACATGCCGAGGAAATTGTAGTGATAGCGTACTGAAAGCTAAAAGCGACGGATGCCAGCACAAGCACGACATATTGCATTGCACGAGGGGGAGACCTATTCTGTCATGTATGACTAGTTACTTCATATGGTCCGAGACCAAGCATATCAGGGTGTTCTCGCGGATTTGACATTGTCACTGCGCACCAGTCTGGGCTCTTGCCCTCTCGCGTACATCAGGCTAGCAGCCTTCCCAGTGCTGCCCCTGAGAAGCCACAAATGGGATCGCTGAAGCTCCAGGCAGGCAGATAGATCTTGTTGGGGCGTAGCATGACTGCATGTCCCACTGCGCCGCAGGATGCCGGCATCCCGCGCGCCACCCGTCGCCGACAGATCTAGGTGCACGCGCATTGCGAGGAGCACGGCTCTCTAATCTCGAAGGATGTTGTAAGATTGGTGAAACGATCCGTCGCAGCGCGTCAGCTTTGTTGAAGGATTGCTTGCCGCTGAGCTCATCCTCTTCGGAACGAACCTTCCAGCCTGGCATTGACATGGACAGGCACCTGTTGGCCCCAGCAATGGAGCTGAGCGTTGGGACCGATCAGAAGTGATAGCGTACCTGGTCTCTCCGCCTCTCTTTGAGCGCGTATGTACATAGCCAGCCACTGTAGGCTGGATGCGACGGACCCACCAACAGATTCAGAAGTCCAGACCTCGTCTCGACACCTTTGAAAGTTCTTTCTTTCTGCCCTACTTTCTTTGAACATAAACGACTGGGGGAAGTCTTGAGTTGGTGTTTAACAGCTGGATCGTCATCCCTGCGTTCAATGTTCTCCTGAGAGCCTTGACAGCTGGATAGGGGAAAGGCAGGATCGCAGAGGCTGATCTAGCGCATTCTGTTGGTGATAGTTTGTGCGCCCAACTGCGGATGCGGACGCAAAGCCCGTTGTCCCCCTGCGCCGCCGCGATCAGGCTGTCTGGTCTATTCTGTCTATCAAGCGTTGATGTACTCTGCGAGTTGCCAAATTTGGGCGTGCAGCTCTAGGGTGGTGGGTGCCAACCGCCATTGTTTCGAAATAAGCGGCGCTGGTAATGCACAGCAGTAGATCGCCGTTGTGCCTGTGTGCTCTCAGCCAGGTCGGCACAGGCTGCCCAGCCGCCCGCGATCTCCGAGCTGGAGGGGCAGACAGGCTGGCAAGTGGGAATATCTACGGGTAGTCGACCGATCTGCGCGAAATGAACGGGCAGAGACCCCGCCTGGGTCCCGCTCTGGCAGAGGGTCCAGGGTCTTGAGGTGGCCGATTGCTCTTGATTAATTACGGTGCGAGGTGATGTAATTGGGGTGATGAGGCACAGCACCGGGCCTCAATGTTCGGGTCAGAAGCAATCGAAATCCCATATGCCCTTGGATGCCCTCGTACCGGACCCCACCCCATTCTCTTACTGATGATCGTTGGGCTCATGGTTGCAGTAATAAGGTTGGCGAGATACTGAAGAACACCACAGGCCTGTAATCAAATGTCATCCAAGCGTGGCGTACGAAGTACCTGGGTACCTACCTATCTTGGCCAGGTGCCCAGTGCCCCTGAACCCCTGCCTGTCCACCACCACCCACCTGAATGGAAGACCAAAGGTGAAGGTGAAGGGAGAGGCCCTGCTACTTTGCCAGTGTGCTTCCCCAGACAAGGGACCGGCAGGGGACAAGGGTCGATGGGACTTGTGGGGGCCAACATGTCCAACTGCTGCGGTGCCGTCCAATCACTCCCCTCCCCAGCAGGAGCCGACAGGTCCCTGCCGCCTGCCGTCCCTTGGAGGTGGTCTCTCCAACCTCGGGAGCAGCTCTGGCTCTGGCGGCGCCCAGCTCCAACTTCGTGGCTGCCACTTGTGAGCCTATCAAAGGACCAGACTTTTGGTAGCTGCGCTGCACATGCAGTCCGAAATAACGTGCGGCTAAAGAAAGAAACACCACAACGGCGTCCTGCACCTTACCTTGCCTTGGGGCTGCTGGCCGACCGGTCCATCACGGCTCCGCTCTGCCTTCGTGCCCGCCTGCCTGCATTTCCACCAAGCATTGTTACCGGCATAGTTAGCTCACGTCTTTGTCACTTCACCTCACTCCCTCACTCGCTCCCTCACCTCATATGTGGTCCTGTTCCTGTTCCTGTCCCTGTACATAGGGTCTGATTTCTGCTCCACCACAGTTCCCCCTCCTTCCACACTTTAACCCTCTCCCACTTCACTTCCTCCCTCTCCCTCGCCTTCCAATCCTCCCTGCCTGCCTCCCTTCAGACCATCCTGTCTCGATTCGCCCTTTCGCATACCCGTCACATCCATCCTCTTCCCACAGAACAAGCGACCACCAGCTACAATGAAGCTCATGAAACTATTCAAGCGGCGCAAGCAGCGCAACAAGAGCGAGGCCCCCGGCGCCGATGCCTTTGGCAAGAAGTATAGGCAATTCGGCGGCAGCATGCCTGCGCAGCCTCAATTTTACAACGAGAACGAATACCCCCCCTCCGGCCCAATCCGCCCCTTCTCGCCCAATCGAGCTTCAGCGGCCAAACTCGCCGCGCTTCCCGCCGCCGTCCTCGAGCGCATCTTCGCCTTTGTCTGCCCCCATACCCAGGACTGCTCCTACGAGACACAAGAGCAGAGCTCCCTCGAGGACGCCTGCATGCTCTGCGACCTGCGTGACCTGTCGCATTGTATCCTGGTCAACCGCAGGTGGTCCAAGACGGCGCCCAAAGTCCTGTACGTTTTGTGTCGCGTGCCCACCCGCGGTACCCTTTCTTTCTGCTAGTCCTGTGTTGAAGAGGGGCGCCAATGGCTCGTCTGAGGGGACCTTTACTGACTCTATCTCCCGTCACGCCACAGTTACCACAGTATCCGCATTGAGACAGTACACTACTGCGACCGTGAAGCCTTTCTGGCCGACAAGCGCAAGCGCAGGACCTTCCTGGACCGCAACGGCGAGCCCGAGGATACATCCCAGAAAAGACTGAAGCTACTATGCAGGACACTTCGCGAGGACCCCGCGCGCCTCGGCCCCCTTGTGGAATACTTCAAGCTGCCTTACATGCTGAGGGAGTCGTGCCAGGCCGACATAGCGCGCACGATAGCAGTGCTTCCCAACCTACTATATGTCGACCTTCCCGAGGGCCTTTACACAGACGATTCTCACTTCATCACATTGCGAATGGAGGTCGAGGCAAGATGCCTCAACCTGAGGAAGATGACATACATGCACGGGTCCGAGAGGAGTCTGGAGCGCGTTGCAAGTGGACAGGTGTTCCGCAACCTCGAGGTTCTGGAGCTGAAGAACATACAAATGGACGGCACCATTATTCTGCACGCTCTTGGTGCCCTCGGGGGCTTGCGTGCCCTCAAAATCACCGGCTCGAATTCTGTAAACGACGACATGATCGGGCATGACAATGAGATGCTCCCGCCATTCCCGGCCTTGGAGGAGCTCATTCTGGACAATGTGCCCGGAGTCACGTCACAAGGCTTGAGGAACTATCTGACTCGTCGTGACGCATCGCGTGCCCTCAAGGTCTTGAACCTTGCCGAGACGGGAGTCAAACCTTGGAATCTGCAAGACATCTTGGCGGTGGCCCCCATGCTCAAGCGGCTCACCATAAGCTACGAGGCCTCGACGTCCCTGCCTCTGGCTGCCGGTACGCCCCAGGTGCCGCCCCTGGCTTCAACCTCGCTCGAAATCTTCCACTACGAAGTGACAAGTGCTCCTACGGCCAGCCCTTACTCTAATATCCTTCCATCCTTCTACAACTACCTCTCCGGTTCCCTCCTCATGGGCGGCCTGCCAAATCTCCGTGCCCTCTACGTTCGGGATGCCAACTTTCCGAATACGCTCCTTGGCCTGCCCCCTCCATTGCCTAGGTACGCGGCCGACCCTTACAAGAGACCCGGCAGCAGCAGCTCCCAACGCTCTTCTGCTTTCTCCCGCAATGGCCTCGGTTCTCCTGGTTTCCCGGGGCCCTTCCAGAACGGCGGCTCCAACGCCAACTACAACCCCTTCCAGGAGCCACCTAAGAAGCCCTTCGCCGGCGCAGGCCACAACCCACGGTTCAGCTCCAACAACCCGTTTGCATCCTTGGCGGGCCCCAATGGGCCCATAGGACTCCCACAGACCCTCGAAGTCTTCACCAAAGGCGACGATGAGTTGAACTGGGGGATGGTCAAGGTAGACCCCGCGCAGAACAAAACGGATGTCGAGGCCGCTGCACGTCCGTCCAGTAGCTATGGATTGGACAACAGCGACAGCGGCTGGAACTCTCGGGCCGGGGCTCGCCGGTCCGTCTTCATGGGAGACGGCACCGGCGGCTTCCTGGCTGTTCCCGGCCTTCCGGAGGCAACTGGTGGCCCGAGAAGGGGTAGCGCACCGAGCGTGGGCGGCGGCGATGGTTGGCCACGGCCGAGCACCGCGACGAACGAGAAACGTTCTTCGAGGATCGATCTGTGGCGTTGAATGGGATATCGTGGTTCAGATCTGAAACATGCAGCTTCAATCATCAGGCACTTCTGAGGATGTGTAGGACTCGGTCGCACGTCATGGCCATGTCGAGCCCCTCTTGGACAAAGGACACGCAACAAGCCACATCGGTTACTTCAGCATGCCGAGTGACCTTTGGCACCCGGTCTGGCCTACGCAGCAGCTTGCAAAATGTGGTCGACGATGCGAGCGACCAGCATAACCCGCGAGCAGACATCTGCATGCGTGGCTCGTCCCTAATGACGAGCTACAGCAAGGCGTGCTATCAGCGTTTCGGCCGTCCGGGCCAGACTTGGTTGTTAGATGCGCACGACACAATGAGACTGTCACTCGCGTCTCAAGCCTGGCGACACCTCTGGATACCCATTGTTTGAATCTGTGTGAGGAGGGCCGGGCTTTTGATATTGATTCTTCTGCTTCAGGCCCTCCATTGAAAAGGGCAGGGGATCTTGCATCTTAAGCTCTCTTCCGATTTTTTTTGGTTTCCTTTTTTTATATCTGGTCTACCCGCTTTCCTCTGAATCTGAAATATCTGCAACTAGCATCGCAGCATTTGCCAGCAAGCCTGGCAGGGTCATCTGGCGGGATTGCAGCGTTTCCGCTCATGAAGCCAGGATGGGAGCGTTGAGTGGCATCTTCTTCTTGGTGTCATGGCAAGGAGGTGAGGCCACTTCTGGATTTTTCCTTGATTTACGGAGGTCAAACATGACGCCAGGTGTGCGGAAGCCTCCCTCCCTACTCCCAGGTCGAGGGAGGGAGGAAGTGACCCTGACAATTCGGAGATGAAGAAGAGTCTGGCGGCGTGTGACTCTTGAGGATGGGGGAAGGAAGGGGCAAAGGTGGGCGGGGGGCCTGAGGGCTCTCCCTTCAAGCTGCGAAGGTCTCTGCGTTGTTGTGCTGTACTACTCTTACTACTACTATACCCCCTATGGGCTGGAGCATTGGCATGGAGGCGCACAGGGCTTACTCGGATGGACACAGTCGTGGATAGGGCCAAGCGGGCATAATCGATGGGTTGAAAACAGCACTGATGCATGTATCGCTCCTGACAGTGAACATTTGTATGACCTCCCACCCCACCCCCACAACGGCATGGGGCTCCAAGACCGTGACAGGTGACCAGGCTCGTGTGTTGGGGCCCTGCCTAGAGTGAACTGCCATACTCAGCAGGGCCGTTCGGGACCAACCGTGCAGAGGAAGCCATCAGTCTTGGTCACTTGCCAGCAGACATCAACAATAGCTTGTGCTTCATGTCCCCTCTGGAGCAAGAATAACCGGGCCAGCCCTCCCACACCCGGCTGTTGCACTGGTATTCCACAAAACGAGCAGGAATAGATGAGCCGGCCCCCGGGATGTGGGTGAGGAAGAACGACTGCCAAGACGACTCGACGCGCGCCGAACACGCACCGCAGAGTCGTAATCAGCCATCAAACAACCAGCAACCGTCAAGGTTTTTTTTAGAGTGAGGAAGGGGGGGTTTCTCGTGCATTGCGAAGCTGGTGGGGTCCTTATTCCGGTCTCGCGTCCCGGGAGGGGCCCCGGAAAAGGGAGCAAAAGAGAGGACTAGCTACAGAAGAAAAGAGTTGTCTTGTTTTGATTCTTCCCGATCCGGCCCCCCGGGTGCCCGGGTCCGTTGTGGATTAGAGCCGGGAACGTCTGTGCGGACTCGGTGCCGCCGCTTGATTTGCCCAGAAGGGAAGGGGGGTCCAGAGGGGTGAAAGGCCAAGAGCACCAGTCGGCCGGGACAATTGGGGGTTGGGAGATGGGGGGAGGAGGGGGAGGGTTTGTCATTGGGCGGTTGTGATGCTATTTGTGGACGGCCACCACCACTATGCGGCATGTGGGTTGTGTAGACAGCTCGTTGCGTGTGTGTGTGTGTGTGTGTGTGCAGTAAGTAATTAATCCGGCGTGCCGTTTCTCAGTGCCGTACTTGCTCTGTATGCCACGGCAGACAAGAGGTGGTCCACGCCGTGCGCATCTCCCGTTGAACCGGAAGCGAGGACGGCAAGGGCGAGACAGGAAGGAGGGCCTAGAATGCTATGCCATGTTATGCTATGCTATGCTATGCGGCACATGGGCGAGATAGATGAGGCGGGCGGGACTAGCGATGCACGACCACGGGGGATTGGCATTGCAATGATCCCACCGGACACACACATTCACACACACACGCACTCAATCTAAACTAGCGGGAAGGGGATTGGGTTACATAGTAGACTACACATTGATCCAAGAGATCTCGCTGTCCGTTTCAGGAGGTTTCTGCGTGTGGTTGCCTTTTGGGATGACGAGCTCGAGACCTATATCGACGATCCTTGGGGGCATAGTTACACGGCATCTACACTCTTACGATACGATATTTTATGCTCGACCAAGGGGTTGATTTCACGTGTCTGTTCTGAGCGATGCCCCAACTACTTGTACTACGAAAGTGGAACTGACCATTCCTTGTGAGGGTGACAAAGCTTCATCGTGAGTGAGGGCGTGTGGTCTTCCAGAAAGGCCCCGGATATCATCTGTCGGATTTTTCCCCCCCATGTAGTGTTGACCCGCAATAATTCTCACAAAGACGGTCAGATGTATTTCGTGCCCCTCTGATAATTGACATGTCTGTTCAGACTGGACACAATTATGTGCAAGTTGGAACTTGTCATGGAGTTGAGCCCTGACATTTGACCGAGTTGCATTGTCAACACCTAAACAGACAGCTGGCTCAATACGCATGGTCGTCAAAAAGATCATGCCAGCCAGCACCTCAGGGCATGTCCACCTATTACAAGGTCGGTATGGTGACACAGCATCATACATGCGCCTGAGGTCGCTGCTCACCTGCGTCGGCCTCGGAACAGTTGATGCCGCCCTTCGACCTGACTTTGACGTCTGGGACGGGGCCGCCCGTCTTTTGTTCTCCCTGCAGCATGATCGGACCGATGCAGTTTGCAGCGTTTCCTCTCTTCTGCCGAATCAGTATCTTGGTCTGTAGAGGTGGAAACGGTTTTCCCATGGTCCATTCATGTTCATCACAGGGGGTCGAACCCAAGGGTTGTTCAGATGCAGGTAAAGCCGACGGCACCGGGCCACTTACACCAGGGTCTTAATATCCACGCCGTCTTATTAGTGGCTTTTTTTTAATTTCTAGATCCAAGGAGCCTCAATCAATCGTACCTAGATGCCGTCGTACTACTAGACACGTACCAGACTCGTCGTCCCGCTGGTCCGCCCACACGCTTCGTCGTCGTGGCCCTGGGCAAGCTCAGGTCTGCTCCCGTCCTGGCAAAATTGCCCCAGGCCGACGGAGCACCAGGCCGAATGCGGAAGCTCGGGCTGGCCTTGGCGTTTCACCGAGACGAGGACGAGATGGAGGGGGCTTACGGAATCCGGCCGATCGGAATGGAGGATGGAGGGGCAGAGGGGTTGGGAAATAAGGAGCAGAGAAAAAAAAACTTAGACATCGTAGTGCTGCTACCGCGGCGTGCGCAGGTGACTTGCGTAAATGATCTGCTAATCTAATCTTGCGGATTTCAATTGTCGAACGCTTCTAGAAGATCCGGTGGCTCATCTCCCTGCCGTGTCATCGTGCGCATCCACGGCATCGTACCTGGCGGCGGCGCGACGTGGCGATGATACCCTCGGGGTCCCTCATAGGGCTCGTGGTCGCTCTGGCGATGGAGACGAAAGAGATGATCACGTCTGTGGTTTAGTAGTTCAATCTCGCAGCAGAGAACTCTAATACATTGCCCCTTGCCTTGGGGGATGGTGGACGTCAGATAATCGCGGTCGTCATCATCCTGGATTAGTCTACCCGCGTTATTATGTGGCCCTCCGGTGGCGGTGGAGACGAACATCTCCGGCCGTCGCGGACCCGGGCGACACGACCCTGACTCTTGGACCCACGCCGGCGCCGGGATGTGCTGTTGAGATATTGTGTGAGTTGCGCCTGCTGTACGGAAACGGCGACGGTGCTGCCTTCAGATAACAAACGGTGTAAGTTGCTTCTCTTGGGTCTTCTCTGCCCAAGCTGCAAAGACCAGGCTCCCATACTCTTGCCAGCTCAGCCCAACCCAAACCCCAAACCATGAGCTCTCGAGACGGGAGGAGGCGTGCGGAAACTTGTTTCGTTCCAGAAGGCGTCTTGGTCTGTTACGGCTTCCCGCCCCTTTTGCTGCCGATGCTGACTCACCACACGCCTCGTCTGCAGGGGGCCCGTCACAAAAGCCAACCAAGTTTGACAGCCTTATTACCAGGCCATTATTGCTTATGCACATTGTGATAATGGCTCCCCCTCTGACGCCGTCGTTGGGTGCTCGAGGTGCTTCAGGTCCCGGACGCCGGCCGGCGTTTCACCGCTCCCGCCTGCGTGGTTTCGGGACCTGCACGGCCGCCTCCAAGCTTTGGCTACCAAGCTATGTGATGGTGCCCGCGACGCTGGGAGGAACCAGGCTTGCCTGGCGTCCGTGTATACTAGGCACGTAGTCTGCCGTAGGGTGCTCGGTCGACACCGTTTTGCACATCGGCGTAATGCCCCCGTCCAGTCCCTTGTGGGGGGAGAGGGGCGTCGGCCACCTCTCCTCAGTTAGGCATACGAATATCAGATTGAGCAGCCAAGGAGAGGACGCACATCTAAGTCATCAGACCACACCGAGAGGGAAACAAAAACCACGGCTATAGCCACACTCACACATCGGACGGAAATCTAGTTTGACAAACGACAAACCCCGGCTGCCCAACCAGCACTCGTCACAATCTGGGCAGCGAGGACCGCAAATGCCGACAGGCCGGGGTGTCTTCTCTTCATTTTAAGTTTCAGAGAAGGCCAACAGCGCCCTCTCCTCTCCGGCCCACGTGTGCCTTGTGTGTGTTGCTGCTTCATCGGCCCAAGAAACCTTCGATCTGCCTCGCCTCGGCGGACAGTGAAACCCTCCTTTCCCCCATGCTCTCTGCCTGCCCATGTGTGTGCCTCCGATATGATCGCCAGATACCTGATGCAGAGAACCCAATCGATACCAGGGCACACCCGGCTTTGGGCCGAAGCAAAAAAGGGCCTGTCCTCTCTTCCTCGAACCTGGACGGAACACTCTGGCGGGCAGGCAAGGGGTCGGTCAGGAATGAGTCTAATCGGCCTGCCTGGTGCTGCACGTGGTGACGATTCTGCCTCCTCTCGGTCAAGTATTCGCAGCAAGGCGCCGCCGCCTCGCAGGAGTCCATCCACTCATACGTACATACGCATCATGTGTGTGGAGTGTCATGTAGAAGATGATGCGTGTCTTTGAGGCCTGCCGTGCTCGCCCAGCGCACCGCGCAAGGGGCGACGGCCGTCCAATGCAGGTGGTTGCAGCAGGAACAGAATTCCTCCACCTTGGCCTGCCGACCTTGCCTCCAACGATGTGCAACGGCAGCCGCATCGACGGCATAGACGACGCTTGCGTGCGTGCAGGGATGGAAGGGGGAAGGGGGTTGGACAGGGGGCATCAACCAACACCACCACCACCACCATCGCTCCTCTCCCAGCTGGGACAATGCCATGGTAGAAGCACCCGGACGAGTCCTCAGACTTTGCCCTTGGCGCCGCTTCCTCTTGCAAGCCTGTTCCAGAAGGACGGAAGGGGGCCCACTTGCTGACCCCTCAGAAGCTTCCTAGATACCTTCCTATCCTCCCGGCAGGGAGGGCGGGTGAAGGGGGGGCGCGCGGACCTGTGACTTTTTCCTTCTAAAGTCTTCGCCTGGGCGCAATTCTTCCAAATGTTTGGTCGAGAGGCGGCTGCTTGCGCACAGATGGTGGTCCGTTCCTCATTCTCTCTCTTTTTTACTCTCCCTCCAACGGCAATGGCATGCATGAACAAGACCCGCCGTCCGTAATGCGGGGAGCAGAGCAAGACAGGGTGAGCTCTTAGGAAAAGGTGTGAGGGATTCTAGCTTAGCTTAGCTGCAGTTTACCTACCCTAGCAAAGGGGGAAAAAAGGAACAGGAGAGTGCACACACCACACAGACATGCACACCAACCGGGCAGGCTAGAGAAACAAGGTTAGCTCGGGAATGGACCTGGGGGGCTTATTCCTCTTCCCGCCCCCTGGTCGTTTCCGCTCGAAACAATCCGTCAAAACGGGAATTGTGTGGCGCAACGAGTTAGGGAGCACAGGAAAGGTTCTGGAACCAGCCCAACGGATGTGAGTGGGTGGACCGGGTGGACCGTAGACAGGTGCTCGGGGAGCATGAGCAATGTGTCGTATGCTGCGACGCCGACTGCCGGGCGCGGCGTGTGAAAGCTGAAGGTGAATTAGGTTTGGCTGGACAGGTCGCAGCTGGTGTGGGCTCAGACTTCAGGGTGTGACGGGAACTCTGGAAGGGCAGAGTGGGCGGGCACATTTATAGCACGGAGATATGGAATGTCCGCATGATAGGCATACAGGATGATAGACACCGCAGTATACACGCTGACAGCTCATGGCCGGGAGAGGCACAAGATATGAGAGATAAGGTACGGCTCGTGTCTGATGTTCGCTGCACGCTATGATGGAGTTTGAGCGATCACTGATGTGATGTGGTCAAGGGGTTTGAGTTGGGAACTGGTCGGATCACGGCTAACCGCAGGTATGGGCTTACACACAGACGCACACATATGTTCCTTCACTTGAGTAGACAGGATAGACAAGACGCAGTGTGTTTTGCAGGAGAGAGTATCTCCCGGATGTTCGATTCAAGCAGTTTGGTATCATAGCTTCGTGAGGTACTGCTGATGACCTCGATAGCCACAGGCTAGTAGAATAACAACCCCCATTAGATATTCCCTCCGCGCCCTTCTCCCTTGGGCCCCGCGCCATCAGGGCGAAACGGCATCCGCCCTCTTTTCCGAGGCTGTCGCCTCTTCCCCGCCGGCAGACGAGAATGACTGCATGTGTTGTTGAGGACATAATGAATGAATGTCCGACGCCGTGATGCCAATGCATTTGTTTCGGTGAAATAAAGAAAGGTCCCTGCCAAATCTCTGAATACGCTTAACCCAGGAGCCTTTGTTGTGCTCGTAACGCCAAAAATAGACAAAGCAAAATTCAAAATCATGCGACTAGAGATTATAGTTGCAATTTTCCGGTGAGCTTGATGCTCATTCTCCTCCGCGCGGCGTTGAAACTCGACATCCTCTTGCCGGTGGTGGCGGTTGTGTTTGTGCTGGTCGCGGACAGGGGAGACATTGGCGAGATGGGAGACTCGGCGAGGTCTCCAGTCGGCGTCCGTGCGACAGACAGCAGCTTCTCGTTCCTTTCTATCCTCTCGTTCCGCTTGGCGACGCGGACAATCTCGTCGTACGTGACCGCCGTCTGGTAGGGTTGTGGTGGCGGCCTCTGCGGTGGCGGCGGCACGGCGAGGTCGGCAGTGTCGTCAATTGCCTCCTGGCTCATCTCGTGCGGTGCTTCGCACAACGGCTCGCCCAGGATGCTGCGCTTCGACGGTGACGTCGCCAGGGGCACGTTTTCTGTCGAGGCGGACAGGAACGCTTGGTTCATTCTTGGGGTGCTTCGCCTCTTCATCAGGCTCAGTGTCCTAGCCACACCCTTGAACATCTTGGTCGGCGTCTTGGGGGTTCTTGGGCGGTCGTCCTCCTGCTCTGCCTCCTTGGGCTCCTGGAGCACGTCTAGCGAGTAAACGCTGCCATTGGCATAGGGGTCGATCTGCAGGAAGGCCGGTTTCGTCTTCTTGATTGTGTTGTGGGTGGCTAGGGGCTGCATGCTGCTGCTTCGAGGAGGGTGGGCGGTCCGTGTTGGCTTGGTGGAGACAGAGTCGGAAGACGTGCTCGTCACAGACATCCGCCGCCTCTTGACCTCGGCGTCCTCCTGGACAAGCGACTGTGCGGCCAGGTCCATGATACTCTGCCGCCTCTCGAACGAGGTGGGTGAGATCGACCGTCGGTTTTGTGGTACGTCCACTACGGACGGCTTCCCCGAGAATATGACTGACACCACCCTGGCCGTGACCTCGTGGCTCCTCCTGTCTTTCGCAGGCGAAGGGCAGACATCGTCGCTACTTGAGTCATACTCGAAGTCTGAGAAGTCACCAGCCGTCGAGGAGGCGTCCTCTTCTGAGGACATGTACTCGTCGTGGGGTGTTTGTGTGAAGCTGGGCGGGTCTGGCATGGTCAACTTGAGGCCGACCAGGTTGTCGAGTAGCCGCGATGCCCTGAGGGCGCTCTTCTGGGGGAGGACAGGGGCTTGCTCCGCTGGCTGCTGGCCACGGTGTTGGCTGGGCTTTGTTGGTAGGTCGTCCATTGCGGCGTATGTGTTGGAGTGAATAGAATCGGAGGAGGCACGGCTGTGAGAAGGACTGTTGGCAGTGTAAATATGGACTCGGCCGGCGGCCGCGCTGGGGAGAGGTTCGATATATGAATGCTCGGCCGCGTGGCGATCAGTATTGGGCCGGTGCACCTCCCTGGGTGGGTAGTCGTGCTCCACCAGGGACATGTCGGTGGAGAAGACGGTGAGGTTTGTTTCTTTCTGGGGAGGGGCCAGGGCCGACAGGGTAATCTGTGTGTGGACAAGGGAGTATATGAGAGACAATGTCTTTTCGGTAAAAAGCAGGCCTGCGTCCAGCGACTGCTACGTTATGGGGTGAGCGGCTGTTCTTGTATGCCACTTGTGGATTTGGGGGGAGATATGAAGGGGGCCTTGGACGCAGAATGTTCCGAGATATGGGAGTGAGGATGTTTTAATGAGTTGGCCGGTCCTGTCTGGGACTCCGGGCGAGAGAGACTACTGTTGTGTGTGTGTGAGGGCAGCAGCAACCAGGAGCAGACAGAGCAGACGCTGGAAACGAAAAGGGAAGCGGGCATATCCCTGAAACTGAAGATACCCAGCAGCCCCCATGTCCATGTCGGTGGTCCCCTGAAGTCGAGGTGGGGACACGCTGGGGACAGGGGGGCTGGAGTGCAGGCCCTTGTCCCTGCTAGCCACGCACCACGGTCCCCTTCCTTAATTGCCCTCATAATTTGGAACGGAGCCAGGCGGGACGGAAACGGTCACTTACACGCCTCGCCCGGGAATGGTGCGTGTCTCCCTGCCTCTCCACTTGAGTCCGTATCCGCACTCTCGACATACCTAGTCACCTTACGGTACTCCGTACTCTGGGTAATAAACTAGCCGCCTACGCGGGCAGGCCACACACAATTGCCCTCTCTCTCTCTCTTAGGCCTGGACATGTGTCTGTCTCGTCGATGCATGCAGGTTTCAAGTTTTCTTGCGAGCGCCACCAAGGGATAACAAGCAGCACTGCAGTATGCTGGCGCCAGGCATGATTCACGGTTTCACAGGCTTCACTGTGTATCGATCTGCGCCCAGGATGGGCAACCCGTGTTGTGTCGGGTCGACGCACATAAGAAACGGCTCCGGTCGAGGTAGGGGCTCTACTCCGTACTCGGTGTCGAGCTCTCTCACCTGGCCGAGGGCCACCGTGGTCCTGGCACGGCAGATCCTGTCTCGGCACGACGGGCAGGCTGATTGATCGCTTGCGGTCGCCTAGAGGCAGCGAGCCAAACGGTGTTTCAGGTAGAACAAGGCCATCAGAGGATGATTTGCTCGGCGGGTACGGCCACTTCGGCCTATCTTGAACGTGGGGACTTTTACCCAGTACACCACTTTGAATCCTCCGAGTGGTGCTCGACAGTCTTTCGTCCTCGCTATGGTCGGGCTGGCCAAGAGCCCGTCGCCATCGACTGACCGGACTGACTGACCGATTGATTGATTGACTATCATCAAGTCAATCCAACTCTAGCCAGGTCAGGCCCGGTCAACCCGCGCCTTGTTGGTGAGCACAGAGCGCCGGCGAAACAAATCAAGAAACAACAGCGGCCTCACCGGCGTCGTCATAGCATCATCAGAATGCCTGCGGCTTTGCAAACTTGTCACCCGTCCGTGACAGCTCTTGTTTCCCGCCCTGGCCTGCCCCGGGTGCCCGCCCACGCCGTCGAAGCGAAAGAGATCCGATGCATTGCGAACATCCTTGGCTGCCCAGGCCAACCAGGTCTCGCAGTGTGGGTGGCTGGCCTTTCGTCATCCAGTCTCTTATCGGGACCGCCAGCCCTGGAGCGTTTCCTCCCAGCGGCCCACCGTTTCCTCCCCAGGCTGTCACCCGTGATTGACCCCCAGCCGCTGATCCGGCCAGGGTGGGCACAGGAGACGAGAGATGTGTGCTACTATGCCAAGTATGCCTGTCAGGTTGTCTGGATGTCTGGTCGCGGTGGCTCTTCCTCCCATCTCTGGATCGATTGGCAGGGTCCGCAAGCATCCCGGAGACCTTGGGGATGCGCATGGTCCTCTTGATTGGCTTGACAGCACCGCCCAACCAGTTCGCCCCCATCGCCCTTGAGCCCTCGCTACCGGTGACTGGCTGGCTCGCTGGCTGGGCTGGTTCTGGCTGGCTGGCTGCCACCCGACACGGGCCAACAGGTTCAGCGGCCGACCAGCTCTACAGGGCTTATTCAACTTGTCAGAACATGATTTCTTGTTCGCCACCTTGGCCGGCAGTTTTGTGAGAAGTGCATCAACTGTTGTGCTATGGCGACTGACATTGAGAATTCCGAAAGAGCAATCTACAGTGGGTCCTCTCTGCGCGAGCGAAATTGGACAGGTTCGTCGCAGCTCGCTTGGCCCCTCCCACGCATCTTAGATGGGCAGATGCTCGGCGGGCAGTGTTTGGTGGCTTGCATGCATGCGAGAAAGAAAAAAAATATCGGCCGACCACGCCGAATCTGGGGTTCGGAAGAGCATCCAACGGCGCCAGTTACGCAGCGCATGCAGCAGAGGCGTCAGCCAGCCAGCCAGCACTTTGTATGTGTCTGGTAGAAAACGGAACGCCCTCAACGGCGCCGCCCCTGTCACCCAAGCCTAGACCTGCAGGGTTGCGTGCGTGCTCCTGCCAATGCTATGCTACCAGAGCATTGGCGGATGCAGGATTCCACGACTGTCGTAAAGGACACGGGACTGCGAATGTCTGACAGAATCTTCACGATGTTGCCCTCGGACTCTGTCGCGCAAGATGTTGAATCTCAGAGGAGGATTCGGCAAAGAACCGAGTCAGCCCAGTTAAAAAACCAGCGGCGCCACGCCAAATCGAAATGAGCTGGTGATCAGTGCTCACACAGATGCAGATTACCATCCTCCCTGGAGCCGCTGGGCCAAAAACCCATGTTATTTTATACGGGTTGCCGCAGTTGCCGCCCTGCTATTGCACAGCGGAACGGCCGCTTCCCGAGTTGAGCTCTTCAAAGCTGATCTTATCTTACCATCGCACCGGGCCTACTCAGCCCTTGATCTCTCACACTCAGCCTTCAATGCTGCTGCCTTCAACAACTTCAGCTTATACGATCAGGTGGGCGCATCGGAGTGCAAGCGAGTGACTGTGGGGTCCAGGCCTATCTACCTCCCTCCGAACCGCGGGCGCATGGGTAGTGTAGTGTGGCCTGGACTGGTGCTGGTTGCTAGGGGCTGGTGGCACCTCCAAGTGGTTGCAGTAGAGGCTGAAGCATTCGTGCATGAGCCAGTCAGGATGCACAATGGCGCGCTCTCCCCTATCCACGGACAGGACCATCACGGCCTGCAGCCTGCAGAGGGTGTGGGATGGTGGGATGGTGGGATGCCTCATCGCCGCGAGTAACAGACTGTGTCCTATTCCGCCCGCGACTGAATGCCCTCCTCACTCCACCCACATCTCACTGCCCCGAACCATTCCGAAATCATCCATGGTCACCCGCCAAATCCCATGGCGCGAAATCTGTCGATATGCGAGAAGTCAATGTCGCCTGTCAGATTTGAGTAGAGCACAAGCGGGGGCCGCTACTCCTGTCCATCATTATCACCGTCATCTCCATCCGACAGATCTCCGTCTTGGGCGACGTTCGCCGTTCGGGCAATGACCACATCTGGCGGTGCCCCTTTTTCCAAGGGGCCCCACCGCGTGCGTTCCTAGCAAGCCCAGAAAGAACATTCGATGCCCCAGATTTTGGCGGCCAGCGATCCCTGCTCGGCATTGTGCGTCCTGTGGAATGTGACCGGCAGGGGTCACTCCGCAGCAGGCCAATCAGAGGCTTGAGACATGCTCCCAACTGGAGAGGGCGGATCTCTGACAGTTCCCACCGCACACGGACCTCCCCATTCCGCTTCAGGACGACGGCTCAGTTCGAGGTTGTTCATTATCAAACCTGTCAAAAACACTTCTCAAACAGCATCTGAACTACACGTACAGACGGCCGGCCGCTGTGTTTTGTTTGCACGCGTGGCTTTTCATCCGGTCGCCAGCCCTCGCAGGCAGCATTACAGCCTGGAAGGCTTCTGCGGCTGTCCATGCGGCTGTCGAGGACCATGCATGGTAGCCGCTCAGCCGGACCCAGCCCAATTTCTGCGCAGCGCCATGCTCAGTCTTACATAGTCTCGGGACCGCATAGTCAGATCGAAGAGCGGGCTCAGCCTTGCCCCGTGCATCGCGAAACGGAGAGGCTGCTCCTCTGGCGAATAGCGCAAGGCCGCCCACCCACCCGTCCCAAGCTCGACGACCGTTTTGCTGTCCTGGGGAAACACAGGCGCCCCGGCGTCCGGCGGGGCATCCGATTTCTTGAGTGATCAATCAAGGTTTGCTACCATCTCACTTAGAGTTTCTGTGGTGGTTGCAGCGCCCTTGGGAGACTTGGGAGACGGCCTGAAAGGCAATTGCGCGCTGCCGCCGTCATCCTGCAGTAGTCGGCTAAGCAAATCGGCCGTGGCTATGGCCATCAAGCGATTAGAGGCCCTGATTTCTGGCTCGGGCTCGGGCTCTGGCAGCCTCGGCCTTGTTCTTGTTGGCCTCACCGAGCCACGTCGACGACATGGCGCGATGATGCAGATTCCCTTCCTGTTTAGACCGGCATATTATTGTGCTGGCGGAGGGATAACATCATCGTTCAGATGCCAAACCCGGCTCTTGAGTAAGGCGTGCTGATAACAAGCTTGAAGCGTCACCGAGATCTTGGAGGAGGGCCGTCCCACAACCCGACCATGTCGTCATCGTACTGCCAGACTGCTTGGCCCAAGCTCCCATCCCTGTCGAGCTGTCGTGCCGGTACCCTTCAGCCTGGGTCCGTCGCGCGACTCGTGCCAGCCACAGCCCAGCGATTACCAGCGCGATAACCAGGCCACCTGCCACACACACCAGCCGCAGGTGGCTGGGGAACAGAGCAAGCGCGGCTGACTGGCGCTGCCGCAGTACTGAGGTACGTACTCCGACTTCTACAACAAGCTACCGTAGTTGCAGCCCGCGCGGGACTGGCGAAGCAGGCTAAGCTTAATTCTATATTTGGACTACATACCAAGCATCGCGAGCCCACTCTACCGCAGCTGGCCTTTTCGAGTCTGCCATCATCAGCTGCCACATTGACGACAACGACAACGACAGCGACGATATGCCCTGCCAGCCAGTCTGCAAGGAAGCAAGCATGGTAGGGGAAATGTAAAAGTGATCGGCGATTCTTGTGCCATCAGGTCAACAAATCTTTCGAGTTGGGGAATTCCGACGAGTCATACCATCGCGACACACAGTGCTGCCTGTGCTGTCCTGTCACGCAGGCCCTCCGTCGGCCGAACAGGCAGACAGGTAAGCGAGAGCCCACAACAAGAGCAGCCACATGAGCGTGGTGCGCTGCACAGCGCAAGTCGCTGCCCGGCAGCCCGATGACCCCGCGATCAGCCTCGCTTGTGGGCAGATCTTCACGGCCACTTGTGAGATCTCGGTGGCGCCTGCGATAAAACTGCATGTCATCACAGGGCGCCCGGGTCTTATGCAAACCATCACCTAAGACGTGGGATGTGGATGCGGTCATGGTCGAAGAAAGGCCACTCGCAATCACTCCGGCCAGCTTTCGTGGGTTAAATCATCGCCCGGCCTAGCGCCACCAGAGATGCGAACTACTGAGATGCTGGCGCCCGCTGCGATTTCAGCTGCATGAATCGCACCAGCGCTCTGCATTAGCATTCACACTCAAAGTGCCTAGCATTGGCATCCTGGCCCTCGGTCCCGATGCGAGATAATGCAAGACAGACACAGATGTGCCGGCGGCCGGTACCAAGATGCTGACGCCCGATGCTGATGCTTTCCGCTAAGCACAACCTTGCGCAGGTCAAGAGGACCGTCGACCTTGAATGGTCACGTGGGGGAAGCGACCAACCGACGGCGCAGAACCACGCCGCCATGCAACCCCATGAGTAACGAACAACCGGCAGAGCAAAAAGGCATGATGCCGAAGCACCCGAGGGCAAATCTCGACTCGGGCATCAACTGAGCGCCCTGGCTCCGAACTTTGTCGGGAGACGACGGCCTCCGTGAACCATGGGCCCAATCGGCCTCTACCGGCCAGCCCCAACGTTCCCCCGAGAGCACCGGGCATGTGTGACCGGGCAGTTAAGACTGCCGCCATGTCACACGAGCAGGAAGTGCAAGAGGGAAAAAGCAACAGATGATCATCACCAAGAATCGAGCCCGATGTCCCCTCAGACGCGACCAGTTTCACCGCCGTCAAAAAAGAAAAGATGAAGCAAGTATCGCCGGGAGTTAACATACTGTGTGAAGGTTAAAAGACTTTGTACCGGTACCTTTCCCGGTCTGTTCTCCGTCTCCCATCACGATCATATGGGATTCCGGTCCTCTGAAGCCCGATAGAGGTTATCCAGAGCCCAAAAATATGCAAAAAATGTAATTCGACGGGAATTGAGCCCGACGTGGGGGTCGAACCCACAACCTTGAGATGGTCTCTTTAGAATCGTGAGGTTCTATAAAGAACCTTGAGGTTCTATAAGAGTCTCACGCTCTACCGATTGAGCTAGCCGGGCGTCTTGAAGACGCCTTGATCGTTGAGAGACTGGTTGGAAATTGATCCTATATTGTCAGAATTTTCAGGCGTGGAGCGCTGTTAGTTGAGCACCCGGCAGGTTTTGAAGCGCTAAGCTCTATTGGTATAAGTCTAAGCTATGGACCAATACCATGTAGTGCTTCTATGGGGCATATGTGGGAATATGTGGAGTGCGTGGTGGTAGTTTAATCGGCGCAGAGATTCATTGCCCAGTCGTCGCGTATCAAGATACCGTGTCCAACACGCACACATGGGCGCAGATTTTTTTTCTCCCCCCCCTCTCCCTACGCGACTCTCGCGCAAAGAGCGGTGACAACAACAACTCTCCGACCCCGTACCTGGTTATTTATGGTGGTGGTGTGGGCCTTCCCGTACAGCTTGTGAGGATCCATACGCTTAGCGCGTAAATGGACATTATGTGGCATCGAACGAACTACTGACTACTCGACAAACTCGAGGGGAAGCTTGTGTTTACTCCAGGCCATCCTGTGCCTTGAATGGACCAGTGTAGAGGTGAATTATAGTGCAGGCAAAGGATGACCTGTCATGTCATGTGAGACCGTCCTACGTCCTATGGGACTCTGTCTTAGGAGAATTCCTTTGTACTGTAAGTCAAGCACACCTCTTGCGGCCACTTTTCTTACCAGCCACAGGGTCAAGATCTTTTTTTTTCCGCCCTTGGGGTCCCGTGGGGACAGTTCGAACCCACCGCCCCCTTGCAAACCGCCGGGGACAGCCGACCACGATGAAGCTTGGTGGGGAGATGGGTCCATCTTCGGGATCGCCAGACTGACTCGTTTTTTGCTGCAGCCTGCAGGTCGGAGCTTTTTTCATGGTACTGATTTTAAAGCCGGGATGCGCAGAGCCGGTTTGCGATACGGTTTTCCTGACGGCCTGGCAAAACGGTCGAGTTCGCCTGCTGGGAGGAGAGGACGTGGGCCCCCCCTCCGTGTGGGGGGAGACGACGCGAACAGAGATCATCATCGTCACCACAGCGTGTGCCCCTGTTCCTCCCAGAGCACCTGAGCACCTGACATGCCGCTCTTCATCTTCAGCTGCATCGCCCCCCGTCACACCCTGTGTGGTGCCGATCGACGTGCTGACGAGTTATCGCGGGCGACAAGCTCTGCTCTCGGGTGAGTACCTGGAGCGATCTTCATCATCATCATCATCGTCACCAGGCTGGCGTTCCCTCCGCACTCCACACGAGGCGGAACCGTCAGCCTCGCCGGCCACGACAACCACCGGGCATCTCACCAAGCGTCCAATCCCAGGACGACCCTTGGCACCGTCCCTCTGCCTTGCTTGAACGCCGAGAACCCCACGTGTTGTTGTTGCCGGCTGCTGCTCGCCCGGACTGACTCGACACAATGGCTCTGGCCCCCGCGACGCGCCACCGATACCGAGTCGCGGGGGGACAGGACAGGATGGGCGGCGCAGGCTACTCATTCAAGAGGGAAAATGGTCCCTTCGCGACGTCGCAATAAATGAAGGATCAGCACCGCAGCGACCCCGATTGCGATGGGCTCATCCACACTTGCTCAGCTCGACATTGCGCCATCGCCTCGGGGTGTGGGGTCTCGCGTACGCTCGCTGGCCTGCGAACAATCTTATATCCGGTGTTGGCAATTACTGACTACGACCACGGGCTCGCACGTGCCACACTGGTGGGATACGGTCGTCCCTCGCGCCCACGGATAGAGTAGCTGGTGGCGCCGGCCATGATCGGTGGGTTTTTTTTGCTTGACAACCCCGGATCCGTTGTGACGGCATGTGGGTATGGCACGTACGATGTTTCTTTGCTTGAAACATTCTCTTGCTGGGCTGCCCGACTCAGTGCAGGTTGGCGCCTGTTTGGTAAGGCTGAGCCGTCTCAGATATACCAGCGCCGAGAGAACTCAAGGGTCTGACAGCCGTGAGCTGACAGCTGAGAGGCTATTGTGTGAATGGTAAAGTCTATATCGCGTGTCTATTTCAAGACGATGCTCTCCAAATTGTGTCTTCACGCTAGACCCAAGT
This sequence comes from Diaporthe humulicola, assembly GCA_038088545.1. Lineage (NCBI taxonomy): Eukaryota > Fungi > Ascomycota > Sordariomycetes > Diaporthales > Diaporthaceae > Diaporthe > Diaporthe humulicola. The sequence goes on along the minus strand of JBBWSL010000035.1, from coordinate 165,311 downwards.
GGCGATTAACGGGATCACTTGGCAGCCTTGGAAACCGTTGACCAGGATCAAGTGCGTCGGGGCTCCCGTGGCGAGAGGTGCTCAATCGTAGTCCACAGCAGTCAATATTATTCTCAAATGTCCACCAAATCTTGCTTGTTCAAGTTTTATAAGTGCTCGAGTGCAGTGCAGGATATTGGCCTGGGCGAACTAGCTGGAGACACTTCGTATCAGAATCGTCCGATGGGGTACGGGTTTACTACACTGTGCATAGGCCCATCGATTGTGTATTGCAGGTCTATATTCCAGTTCCCTGCCAGTGGCCAGAATTGGCAATTAGGCAATAAAGCCATTGACTCTTTTCGCTACATGGTCTAGGTCACCGATGGGCTATTCCACATCCGTGTATCACTTCCTGCTGTAGCAACTTGACTCAACAGACCTCAGGTCAGAAGTACACTAACACAATTTCATGCATTAACCACAAAACTGAGGATATGTTGATGCGTGGGGTCTGGAAGACAATTTCAACCTCAAGGTCCAAGAACAGACATGGCAGAGGAACGGTATCATGGCTTTGCCCAACTACTTTCAAAATGCCATTCAACAAACAATTCTGTCAGTCCTATATCTCAGTAGACAGCCGAGAGAGGAGACCGCGTGTGCGGAGCTTGTTGCTCTCCTCTTTGCTGCTTCTGGCAACCTTGAATAAAATTACCAAATTTCTACTCCAAACCGGGCTTTTGTGCCATGAAATTGTAGGAAGCGTCTCATATCATATGAGTGCCTGCCATACTGGTGATCTAAATGATGCATTGCGGAGCAGCAGACCTGATGTATCTTGTGCGCATCTGGGCAAGCAAGCGGCAAAGCTTTCTTGCCCAGTGATCATGCTGGTGTTTAAAGCCCAAGCACTAAATGGATGCTCAGCTGGCCCGGGGAGTTTTAGCTCCTACTTGGGTTCACCACCGCCCTGTAGCGGCATCTAGCTCTGGGGGCCAGGCCTGGAATATTCAATATTTGTGTGAAAATCATCGATCCCCAAATATAAAATGGCAACAATCTGCCTCGCAGATCTTGACTACCTACATTCAACTTTCGAAGTTGGTCAAGCATGGAGACCTGGCCACAACACCCTTGTGCAACTGGGTACCATCGACGAAAAGCGGTCCGTCGGCTCGAACACGAGAGCAAGATGGGCTTGTCATGAAAATTCGAGACTCGGGGCAAGTGCTCCGTCCGTGGACTGCCTGGCGAGATTTGGCACTCGTCGTGCTGCAACATTGAATCATCAGCTGTCTCCTCCGATGCCCAGAGCCAACACAGCCTGAGATACTGCGCCGCCATGTGTCTGCGCGATCACAAACGATGCACACAGACTGCTTGAATAGTGGTAAGACAGCGATTGGAATTTCTGTGATTGAGCATGCTATTTCAAGGCTTGAACGACATGTTACATGGTCACTCGAACAACACAAGATGTTCCGAGCCTGCCTTCTCATGGTCTTCTTCTCACCCCCCAACCCCTTCACAAGAGAGAAATGAAAAAAAAAACCGTTCACATTCACACAAACCCCACAACATTGCCCTGCAGCCAGTGATGATGGGATCGGAGGCACTGCGTTGTGCGAGGACAAGTCGTATCGCTTGCGTGCCGAGATTCAGACTGAGGCTGATTTGGGCTGACGACTTGTATGCGCATCATGACTGTAACAAGGTATTGCTGGTGCTCCCAGCAGACTCATCAACCAAGCGATCGTGATCACCCTCGCTTCGCATGTCAGAAACAGCAGTTTGTCAATCATTCATACCTGGGGGAAGAACACGATCAATGATGACATGCAAGTCGTGTCGCTTGCGTGCCGAGATCCAGACTGAGGCTGATTTGGGCTGACGCTGAAAAAAGTATGCGTCAGCCGGAGCTGACGACTTGTATGCGCATCATGTTCGTAACAAGGTCTCTCTGGAGCATAATGCAAACTCATCACCCAAGCGATCGGGATCACCCTCACTTCGCATGTCAGAAACAGAGGGTTGTCAATCATTCATACCTGGGGGCAGAACACGCTCAATGATGACATGCTCTTGGAGCATGTAGGTGGCAGCGATTGCCGTAACACAATCGCAGCCGGCCTGAGTGTACTGAGACCGTGTTGCCCCAGGATGTCCTGAAAGAACTGGAGACCTGGCAAGTGTCAAGCGTCGAATTGGACACCAGTCGGAAGGGAAGACGAAGTTGAGAAGACGAAGCAAGAAGATTGTGAAGGGGTGTTGCGCACATCGAACGTCGAAGGGTGGGCACAAGTGTGCACCGGAGTTGTTGTGATGATGGCTGCCCGGGGTGGAAGTGAAGTGAAGTGAAGAAGAGAGGAAGTTTGGGGCGACTTCAGGTCGAGGAGCCAGATTTAAGTATGATTCCCAAAGCACCCGTTGGCCCCTACTCATCGTCTTGGATATTGATTTGGTGCAGGTACGGTGGGTGGTCGGCAGTGGCATCTGCTTCAAGATGGCACGATTGTGACCATGAGCATCGTCATGCTTTCCAGTATCCGGGGAGTAATCTGGATAGGCTCGAGCAGCCACGAAGGCGCGGTTGGCACTAACATTTGCGCTCTCGCGAGAACTCATGACAGAAGCGAACTCCAAGGATGTCTCTCCAGAGTCCAAGGACAGATGACGGCTTTTGGTTCATGCACGGCTTCAGGTGCGAACAGATTCCCTTAGCTGTATCTGTCATGTGGAATTTCTCCTCGTTCCGAAGCAACAACATTTATTTGGCAGTCTTGGAGTGCTTCAACTCCACCTGAAAACTTTGGTCGTCTGGTGGCAGAGCGTCCTTGCTCCTTCCTTGTGTTGCTCTTGCTTTAGGTTGATGGGCCGAAGCCTCAACCGTGATGACATTCCGGCTCGAGGTTTCTGAGCTCCTGTCGAGTGAAACGTGCTCGTTAATTCCTGCCAAGTTTCTAAAGCTCCCCATTGAGAACCTGAAAATTCAAGAGTAACCAGGGCAGCAGTGCTGCGACTGCATGCCAGACCTGATAACACTTTCAGGTGAAGTGCTTGTTACCTTCTTGTCCAGGTGGTTCATTTGGTAATTGATGTCAGGCTTGAACGCTGCAGCAAATCAGCCCTGTGTGCCGTGCGCTTTCCTCACCTGAGACTGAACCAGCCGAATGCAATAGAAGAAATGAGAAAACATCAGTGGCTGCCTGGGCTTCAGGCCTCCAGCTCTTCGCCCCTCTAGCGTTGAGTGGAAGTTGATGGCTTGCTTGTTGAATGATGAAGATGGGAAGGACGGAACATAGCATTGTTTGGTTTCTTGTTTATAGCCTCGCCGATCATGATGATGTGGAACGAATAAACCCCAAGTTGTGGTACTGCTTGCTGTTGCCATGTTAGAGTCTATTCCTCTAAGTTGTTGGCCCCTGACTACCCCTTCTACTGAATGTACTGAAATTATATAACCCAGAAGTGGGACGACGGCATCATCATCAGCACTGCCAGTGTTGACATCCTACCCTGCAACCTGCTGTTTCAACGACATCTGTCTGACTAGCAATGACAAGAATGAGACCAACGCCACGAAGAATACAACAGCGCCTAACAGATCTTGTATGCCCTCATTCGCTGTCCAGTGGGGCCGTGGAAATTGGATGTTCTGAAATTCAAATCCAGATCTCCCGTGCTCACCAACGAGGCCCTCAACTGTAACAAAGGATGAATGATGGCGCACGTCCGACGAGAACCGTAGCACGGCCCTATGGCACTTCCATGCGACACTTCTCCAGGTTTCCGTGACTAGTCGCCCTAGACGAATATGTTCAGATACTATAATATAAGTTAGCGACATTAGGCACGCCTTCGCATTATATTACTTCGCTAACTCACCGAAGCACGAAGCGGTGGCCTTTCCCTGCCCTCCTGCGACATATCGGAAAAGCCCATCGACCTCTCCTCGTCTTCTAGAACTGCAGCCCAAGAGCCGCAACTCCCGCAGTCTCGGCAGGCCTAAAGCTGCGATTCCAGCTTGATGGAGAAAACGATTGACAATAGGGCGAGAAGTTTCCGGCCCGAGGAGCGAACAGGTGAGTATCAGAGACTCCAAGGCCGGCCAGTATAAGATCCCGCTAGCTGGTGCAGAGACGAATGTCAAGTTACTGGCATTCTCGAAGAACTCGTCCGCGGCATTTCTGCTTGTGGTTATAGAGAGCTCCTCCAGTGGTGTTGTCATGCCGAACCATATCAAGCGTTGCATGAGGAACCGGCATGCGCTTTGGGGTCCTGTGCTGCCTTGGCCTAGAATATGCAGGCGCTTGAGAGTTTTGGGCAGCTCCGGGGTCAGCTCTGCAATCCTGATGTGTTTGGTGTGCTCGTTGTGATGATCCAAATCTTGGAGGCAGAGCTCGTCCAGCCCGGGTAATTTCGAACAGAGGCTGATGGCTGTTCGAGTACTCGTCACCTCTTTCCCTTGATATTGAATTGATAAACTCTTCACGGCTGGTATTTCCCCGATTATGTGATGGAGGCAGTCCTTCTCGAGTAGATGAGGCTTGTTGGTTGAGTGCAAGAATGCAGTATTCTCATGGAGTGCTGTCGCCCTTTGCGCATCAATACTGCTGGTGGTGTGAGCGGAAAGATAGAGTGCAACACGCAAGTTCGCATCATGGTCCCATTTCTTGAGAAGGTGTAACAGCGAGAACACGGTTTGAGATGGGTCGTGTTCGAGGGGCAGCCTCTCTGATAAGCCGCCATCGGCACGGTCATGGAATGACACTACCTGAAGCCATTTTCGACGCTCGGAATGAATCGAAACCGTCGTTTCGAATTCGGACAAGTCATCTGGGCCAAGACTGAGGTTCCTGAAAGTAAACTGTTCGAATACATACTGCCAGTCTTTGTTGACAGCAGCATATCGGGCAAGGGTATGATCCGATGCTGCTTCTCGTGCAACGTGGTTCAAGATGAAGCCAATTATGGCGGGAGGTATAGAGGCCCAATGCTTTACCATTGTGGATATTGAGGAAGGTGATAAAATGTGGTGGCCTGGAGTGAGCGTACAATGTAAATTTGCATATAGATTGAGATCGAATGATTCCTGGGAATGGAGTCAAACGTTGGGAAGACAAGTCCTTTGTAAAGTCCACTCTTTCTTTTGTAGCAGGTCGCCGTACGCCAGGGTCTTTAGCGTGACGCACTCGCCTGGTCGAGCGATGCCTGAGCACCAGCAGGTGTACAGTACCTAGGTACTATATTAGCTAGTCGATGATGAGCTCAACTCGAGATCTATATGTACATTATTTTTTGAGAGTCTGGCAAATAATTCATATATTATGAAACCACTCACGTTGCACTAAACCATTATGCAAGGACTGCTGGTAACAAAAAAAAATCATCTGAAGACCCAACTGTGAGTATACGGCCAGCATTACTTCTTGTCCAGTCTGTGGATCCAAGGTGTTTGCATACACCCCCAAAGAGCACGAAATTGACAGCTCATACGCAACATCAAGATGGGCTGCTGATGTGGGCCCTAAGCCCCAATGCAGTAGTCGTTGGCGAAAGTTGGTGAGACACCAACAACGCTCGATTTCTCCCTGGCTGCCTTGTGCAACATGAATGTGACGGGAATGTTCACTCGCTCGTTGGTTCGAGGGCGTTGGTAATGGGCGGGCGAGTTTTCGTGCAGGATCCTGTTCGCATTGCCCTCCGGCCTTTTCTCTCTTCCCATTCAACATTCTTTCTGCCAGGTCACCATTTTCTTACAGAGCGCAAGCTGATCATTTGATGTGCGTGCCTATCAAGTCCTACCGTTCTGAGTGTCTTCCAAGGTTAGGAACTTCCCAGTGGGCTCACCCAGCGTGTTATTGGGACATCATGTTTTACAATGCTGGAATCAATACGCTGACTTCAACTACTAGTACATCGTCTCTACTATACCTGGACCTTGCCCAAGATGACCACCCAGAATCAGCATCCACTGGTATCGTACCAGCCGCTGAGGTTATTGTTCCAGCTGTCGTACGCTACCCTCACTGTCCTGAGGCTACCATATTATGCCATGATTTCCTTCATCCCTCCCTTGCGGCCAATTCGGGCATGGACCGCTAAGCAAACATTCATGACTCGCCTTCTTTACCCATTCTTGGATGCTACTTCTCGCGTGGGGATTACAGAGACACTCACATTGGAATTAGGGAGGGAGGGAGAGAGGTTTCAGACTGTCCCGGTGCCCTCCTCGAGTCTCTTCAAAGGACCACTAGCGTCTGAGACTGTCAAGCCCGAGGAGGTTGGCGGTACCTGGTTCCCCAACACTCCTGGTACCGATATCGCGTCGAAGAACGTTGTGCTCTACTTCCATGGAGGGGCATTCATCCAGGGCGACGGCCGAACAGTGCAGTGCGGATCGATTGCAAAGAAATTCCTTGATACTGGCGCCGCAGATGTTGTCTTCTCGCTGCAGTACCGCCTCAGCGGATATGGCAGCGCCAACCCCTTCCCTGCTGCGCTGCAAGATGCACTGTCGAGCTACGTCTTTCTTCTCAATACTCTCCAGATCCCATCGAGCCGAATTATCTTCGCCGGGGACAGTGCTGGCGGAAACCTCGCTATAGCCCTGTTGCGGTATCTCCACGAGTATGGATCTGCTATCAATATATCGACACCTAAATGTGCCGTCCTCCTTTCGCCCTGGGTTGAGCCCTTTTACTTGGACCCAAGGGGTAATCCGCACCTGAAGACCGACTTTGTTCCAGTCTCATTTGGAGGTATTCACCACTCTGTTCTTCTCCTTTGGCCTTATCCCGTGAGACGTGTTTCGGAGACGTTGTCTCCAGAGCTTCTGACTAGAAAGCTAACAAGAAGTAGTTTGGGGGGCCCATGCGTACGCGAGTAAATCGCCGAGCCCAAGAAAAGATCCATACATCACTCCGCTGGGTCATCCTTTCCGCACTTCCGTTCCCTTGTTCGTTAATGGGGGAATGGCAGAATTATTTTTCGAGCGAATAACCAAGTGGGCGTCAGAGATGCGTGAGGCTGGATGTGTCGTGGAATATCACATGGAGAAAAATGCGGTTCACGACACATTCTTGGTCTGCGATCTTACTGGTTTCGAAGACAGTGCTTGGAACGTCGCATATAAAATGGCGGGATTTCTCAAAGGGCTCTAGTTCTGTTTGCCTTTTGCGTTGCATGGGGCCTACCACAGTAGACATCTACAAGTGTTCTTCATGTAACATGTTCTTCAGATATCTGGTGGCTAACAGCTCGTCCATTAAATTCGTCCAAAGAACCAGACAAATTGCAATTCGAAGATTTGGCAAACAGTGTCGAAAGCGTGAGAAACTTGACCGCTTGATAATCACCAATGCATATTTGTTTCTGTATACTGGCCGTTGACTGTCAGAGTAGCTAGCTTCTCTCTGTTCAATCCCGGTCTTCTTTGAGGATTGTACAAGTCTCATACCTAAACTAGACCAAATTTATCTGACCATGCAAACTGTGGTCATCTGTACACATTGTGTGAGACAAGGAATGAGTAGCACTCAGGTAAATTTACTAGGGTATTTAAAGATGAGTGGGCGAAGCCCGCTGTTTTGCAACCGTCTGCAGCAGTGGCAGCAACGGTAGTGAATGAGGGCATTTACACACATTGTCAAGGCGGGTTTTGAGTAGGATCAGCTACACGATTGGATCTCCTCAGCACATTTATTTGAAAAATTTTGTATAAAAAAAGGAGTGGTAGTTTTGGCAGCTTCGACACAGCACAGGTTTTAGGAGACAAAGGCATAAGCCATCGTGCAACAGATGGGCAGCTTCGTGGACAGAAAAACACTGGCATGGACTTCTCATCTAAGTAATCACGACGACCTCATATCAAGTTGAAAACAGTGTGGAAATGATCAAAAAAAGAAAGCCAAGTTAAAGAAGTGGAAAAAAGAAAGCCAAAAAATGTTGTGTTGTAGCTACAACTGGTTTCGATCCAGCGACCTCCGGGTTATGAGCCCGGCGCCTTTATGGTTGTTAGTGTGATGTTACTTGTAATTTTACTGATTTGATTTGACTCACTCTTCCCCTGAGCTATGTAGCTGTGGTAGACTGGGATTATTGGGCATTCAAGTATGCGGGTTGAGAAGCAGAAATTTTCTCAGAGTGAGTCACAAAGGTCGGTTTGCCGAGGAACCCGCTTCCGGCAAACCTCCCGTCTGCTTGACACCCACCCAATCATGACCAGCTTCCTCCCACACCCTCAACATTTCGGGGCCATTGATGTACATGTCCTCCTGCAACCACAAACACCATGACGCCGGGACAAACAGGGTGTGGGCTTTCGACATGCAGCCAACTCCTGATTGTCTCCCAGGGAACCGAGCACCTAAATCCAGGACAACCATAATGGACTCCTTTGTCGCCAGAAACCCGCAGCCTCGACATTTCACTATCCCAATGATGATTTTCACATTGTCTCTCTTGCAACTGATCTCTTTCCTTTTCATGACTTATCATCAAAAGCACCCTCCTTCCAATTCCCATGCCCTGCGCCCCCAGCCCCAGCCCCGCTCCCACTCCCGCCAGCAGCGACCACGGCGGCGGCAGCCGTCTGCCCGAAGTTGGTGGACTGCTGGTCCGCATCCGCTGACCCCATCCAGTACAGCGAGAAGAACACCAGCAGGTGCAGCGCGACACAGTACGCCGCGAACAGGTTCCTGCTCGTCCTGGACGCCAGCACCATCCTGGTGACCGAGTACACCACCCTCTCGGGGAAGCTCATGCGCTTGTACGCCCGCGCCGACTCCCTCCCGCGGAACGCCGCGAACGGGCTGATGTTGGACTCGTAGGCCGCGCGGTACCGGTCCATCCCGCCGGACCCGCCGCCGCCCCCTCCGATGGTCACTGTCGACGGGTTGGGGTTGCTGGCGTACGACGCGGACGAGGTCACCGCGGCGGTGCTGTTGCTGCTGCGGTTGTAGGACGACACGTAGCGGGTCTTCTCGTAGAGGCTGAGGTTGTCCTTCTGGAGCGCCGCGATCTCCTGCCGGAGCTGGGAGACGCTGCGGTGGGTCTCGGAGACCTCTTGCTCCAGCTGGGCATTGCGCTTCTTGAAACGGTCCCTTTGCGCCGTGATCATGGGGAGGATCCCAGAGCCCCCGCCCATGGGCTCGCCGCCCGAGTCCCGCGGGTTGAAGCCGCTGATTATAGACGATGTGGGCGAAGTTCGGCCTCCTGTACCCCTTCGGCCCGGCGCCATGGACGGCGCGTACCTGCTCACGTATGTGCCCGCCACGGATGCTCCTGATGGGAAAGCATTGGCATGCTCCGACTGGATGTTGGCGAGGTCGTTCTCCAGCTTCTCGTTCAGGTTCTGGGATTTCTCAAGTTCCGCATTCGTTCGGGACATCTCTTCAGACAGGTCTGACAGTCTGCTCTGGAGGTCCTGGTGAGACACCCGTAGTATCGTCAATTCTTCACTCAGCTTCTTGTTCCGCGCCAGTAGCAGCTGCTCCAGCGTGTCTCCCTTGCCCTTTGCAGCGTCCCCGTTCTGGTCGTCTATAAGATCCTTGGTCTCGTCATCGTCGCCTGTCGAAAATTCGATGCTCTTGAGCACTTCTAATTCTTGCTTGATATCGTCGTAGTCGGCCCATTTTTGCACCTTCGCCTTCAATGCGTCCCGGTCTTCCTTCAGGGAGCTCACCTCCCTTTCCAGCGTGCGCAACTTCGCGTCCAGGTCTCGCTTCAAGGACTCCTTTTCCACCCTCGAAGCATCCAGTTTCCGTATCAGAGACGAGTTCTCGGACCTCATGCGCATGTAACCCGGGTCGTCCTCCAGAGATGTGGCTTGCTGGCTGGGTACCTGCGACTTGGCCTGCGCAAGCTCGAGTCGCATTTGTTCGTTGCGCGCCTCGACTTCGGCCAGTCGCATGCTCGTTCGTTCCAGATCCGAGTGGACCATCTCAAGCTCGGCGCTGGTGACATGGCCCTTGGGCTCATCCTCGTCATCTTCAGATTTCCCAAGACGTTGGTTCACCTCATAGCTGGCCTTGACCTCGTTGAGCAGGCGCTCCTGGTTCTCAACCTTGTCTTCCAGGGTCTTCTCCTTCGCCGCCCAATTGTCTTTCTTCTCGTCCAGCACAGCGATCCAGGACGATTCCACCTCCTTCACCTTGCTTTCGAGGTTCTCTTCCAGCTGTTTCCGAGTCTCTCTTTCCGACTGTAACCTCGACTCTGTATCTTCCAGCTGCGTCGTGAGCTCCGCCACAGAGCCCTGCAGGCGCTCGTTCTCTTCCGTGACTTTCGGCAGGGTCTCCTCAGAGACAAGCATGGAGTCGACAGCCGCTTCGAGTAGCGGGTACGGATCCGGCGCGTCAGAGAGTGAGGTGTAGGCATGGAGGAAGGCGGAGTTAATCGACTTGGAGTGGTTCGTCAACAGATCGATAAATGTCTGGTACGCTGTCGACAAGTCAGGATCAGGCCGAGCATGGCGGCGCGGTGGTTCCATTACCTTTCAGCAGCCCCTTTATCTCGGACAGCTTGGTAGCATCGTCCAGTTTCCTGAAATCCTTGGTCTTCTGGGCCAGATCCTTCCTCTGAACGGTTGAATCCCGCTGGTAGGTCACGATCTCGGAAGCAGTGTTGTCGAGGCCGGAGACCAATGTGGTCATGTCGATATCTAGAGTATCAAACAGTCAGCCATGCGCTGTTGGCGTCCGAAAATCGTGTGGTGAGCAGCACGTACTCCTCCATGCTGAGATGGCGGCCTGAAACTTGTTCGTCGTGTCCAGAGCTGAGGCAGCTCCATTCCCGGAGGGAGCTTGATCGTTCGATGGCTCGGCCATTATTGCTGCGTTGCGATCATGAAATACAGTAAGGGCAGATCAGCAGCTTAGGAGCTGAAGCTCATAGCAACACGCGAGGGTCGCAATGTGGGCTCGAGCACCGTTGTTGAAGGTAGGTCCAGGGTGATGTGTTATTTCTGGTCTGTTCGGAGTACGGAAGCACGTCTGCTGGGCAGGCTAGTCTACCTAGGCATGCGGGCTGCGTGCCAGCGGCCGATCCGGGGAACGTCACAGGGGTCCCTCTTCAACCAGCCGGGCCAAGCTTCTAGTGGCAGGCAGCCGTACCACAGTGCAGCAGTAGCTCTTCCCTGCCAGCCCACCTCGGATTACACCCATCAGCTCGACCCATTGCGCCGCGTACCCTTGACCCCAGAGCTCCACGCCCATTGTCACCGGCGCTGATAATGATTACAGAGTGTCTGCGATGACATGAGCGGCCAGGAAATGGGTTTCGACGGCCGAGCGAGCCAGGACAAAGCAGATGTCAGCCCCGGCGCACAGCGGCAACCGGCGACTGGGCCCTTCGTGCTGCGCACGCTGCTCGAGGACGTGCCACTATCCGAGGACGGCGACAACGACGATGTCAAGATCAACTTCGTCGAGTATCTTGGTAAGAATAGCCTCTTAACTGCGCCTTAGCAATTGGCCCATGCTGACTGCTACTTTCCAGACGGAAACCTCTACATAGGCACCTCTGCCTCGGAACTCCTCCACTTCGTCCAGATACCGCCCGATCCCGCCGACAAAGCCGGCCAGCCAGTCTTCATCCTCGCCTCAAGGTTGCGCCCGACCTATATCGAGAGTTCAGTTACCGGAAATGCCAAACCTGGCGTGCAGCAGATTCTCCTGCTGTCCAGAGTCCAGAAGGCATGCGTGCTGTGCAACAATACCGTCACATTCTATTCCCTGCCAGAGCTCAGCCCCGTCTTCGGGACCGTCCGGGTTAAGAATTGCTATTGGATCGGAGGCTTGGATCTGAACATCGCAGAGAATGATAACAATGACCGTGATGACGGCCGTCCCGTCGGGGAGACCATCTTGTTGTCACTTTCCCGCAAGATCCAGGTCGTTCGGGTTGGCGAGGATGCCAGAGTGTTCAAGGTGAGACATCGTGAGGCCGTGGTAGCGGAAAGAGAATTGCGTGGGTGCTGACATGGGCGAAGCAAATCGATTTCGCTGGCAGCACGATTTCGGTCCGGAGAGATTCGATAGCATGCGTGGCCGACTCGAGGAACTACGCTCTCTTGGATGTAAACCGCCAGCTGAAGATACCTCTTATGGCCATATCTTCCCTCGATGATTCGCAGCCGAATATGGGTCAGGCCCAGAACATTGCTGGGAATTCCGAGGTTGGTATCTTGCGCAGCGCCTCTTCGGCGCAGAACAGACCTTCCAGCTCAGGCACCATTGACGGTCACGGCCATGGTCGGAGTACGAGTCTAGGGAATTTCATGTCCCAGGCCATCAAAAGGCAGAATAACAGCGAGGGTTACGACTCCGATCATCAACAAGGATCCGACACTCCGCAACGATCAGGGAGCCCTGATAAACAATCCAGCCAGGGCCCAGCCTCGACAGATAAATCTTTACCCAGCCCTCCTGGCGGAGCAGCCCAAGCTTCAAAGCCCCCTACTGCCGCTCCGGTGATTTTGAAGGCACATATAGTATCACCCACCTCTGAAGAATTCCTTCTGGTGACGGGCACTGGGCCTCATGACCCTGGCATAGGCATCTTTGTGAACCTCGACGGTGATCCCACAAGACCTACTCTGGAGTTTGACAGATATCCCAAGGAGATAGTTGTTGATGGAGGAGTATCGGACTTGTCATCTTCAAGGCCGTCCGTGGGTGAAGAAGAGGAAGGTTACGTTCTTGCCTCGATGACCAAGGAATTTCAGGATGGCCTTCACAATGGCCTTGAGATACAGCGCTGGGATTTGAATGTTGGTGAGGATGTGTCTACCAAGCACTGGCTTGAGGCTCCTCCGAGCGAGCCCTCCAAAAGCCCAAATGATGCCAAGACCCCTTCACTGGGTATCAAGTCGCTCGTGGGGACAGAGGGATCCAACCTTCAAGAAGTCGTGGACAAGCTTTGCCAAAAGATGTTCTCTCCGTTCTCTGGAAGTCAGCTTGAATCATCGGCAATGTCACTGAGAAGCTTGGATTCTCGGACAGCCCTCTCGATGGAGAGAGTTTCTAAAGAAAGGGAACTCTTCGAAAGGGACGACGAATCTCCATTGCCCGAGGGCTGGGAAGCTATGAGGAACGAAGAAGAGCAGGATTTCGTCAAGCGATTTGCCAGGACCACCTCACGCCTCGCGGTCTGGTCCGGTAATCACATATGGTGGGCGGTCAGGAACCCACTACTTCTGCAACTTGATGCGAAGATTGAATGTTCAGCCATGGAGGCACATGAAGCACCTCATACGGTAGAGGAACGCCGCCAGTTGTTCTCCATCCTGGCCACAATCAGAGGACGAGATCCAAGCACCGAATTGGAATTTATGACATTCAGTTACATCAAGCAGAGGGCAAGCGTGCTTTTATTTACGAGCTTCCTGCACTCAAAGGAGACACCCTTCCCACCCGAGCTTAAGGCCATGGAAGAAGTACTCCTGGATTCCAGCTTGGATCCAAGAGTGGTTCTCGGTCTGGTCCCGGGCCTACGAAATGAAATAATCGAGACTAGGAAGGGGATTTGGATATTTGGGGGCGTTAAGGCAACAGTTGAAAGGTACATGGCCTCCGGAAAGTTGAATCAAGGAGGGCAGACTTTGGACAGTCTGGAGCAAACAACCCTCCTATTTGTCAAATCATACCTTTGGGGCGTCCGTCGCAAGAAAGGCATGGCGAGCACAGCAAACGCGAGTGAAGTGTTCAGAACCGTGGATGCTGCCCTGCTGGTGGTCCTGTTGGAACTTGACAAAGACTCACCAAAGGGCATGGGCAGGAATGGTAGCATTCGATCGGAGCTTTACGAGCTGGTGGACAAGGGCGTTGACTGTTTCGACCGAGCCGTGGACCTGCTCGAACATTACAGCCGTCTTTTCGTCCTGAGCCGACTCTATCAAAGCCGCAAGATGTCGGCCGACGTCCTGGCGACGTGGAGGCGCATCATCGAAGGCGAGCAAGACGATGGCGGCGAGTTCGTGGATGGCGAGATGCGCGTGCGCGAGTATCTTTCCAAAGTCAGCAGTCAGCATCTCGTGCAAGAGTTCGGCGTATGGCTTGCAAATCGCAATCCCAAGCTCGGTGTGCAGGTCTTTGCAGATGACAAGGGCCGCGCTCCTAAGTTTGAGCCAGCGCACGTCGTCGGCATCCTGCGCGAGCAAGCGCCCGACGCCGTGAAATATTACCTCGAGCATCTGGTGTTTGGGAAGGGGCACACCAAGTATGTGAATGAGCTCATCACGTACTACCTTGACATCGTCATCAGCGAACTCCAATCTTCTCCCCAAGCACGCGAGGCCATAGCCTCCACATACGAAGCGTACAGGGCGCTGAGAGCACCAAAGCCGACGTACAGGCAGTTCCTCAAGGATAACGCACCTCCAGATGATGAAGTCTGGCACAGTCGGTTACGCCTTCTACAACTGCTTGGCGAGACCCACGAGTACGATTTCAAGGCCATCGGCTCGAGAATCAGCACGGCCCTGCCTGCAGACAAGGCGGAGGAGCAGCTGCTGGTCCCGGAGGCAATCATCCTCGACGGGAGGGAGCGCAAGCACGAGGAGGCCCTCCGGCTCCTCGTCCACCGACTGGGCGACTTCGACACGGCCGTGTCGTACTGCCTCTACGGCGGCGCGAGCATCTACATCCCGCAGTCCGGCCGGCGCGAGTCCCTGCCCAGCGAGGAGACCCAGGCGGGGCTGTTCCGCGCGCTGCTGGGCGAGTTCCTCGCGATCGAGGACGTCAGCGACAGGGTCGAGCAGACGGGGGCCCTGCTCGAGCGGTTCGGCGGCTGGTTCGACGTCATGGACGTGCTGGAGCTGATCCCCGAGGAGTGGTCCGTCGACGTGGTGGCCGGGTTCCTGGCGACGGCGCTGAGGAGGCTGGTCGCCGAGAGGCACGAGACCGACATCGCGAGCAGGCTGAGCTCGGCCGAGAACCTCCGGGTGAGCTGGGACCTGATCGCCAGGATGGACGAGAAGGGGCCCACGGTCGAGACGGGTGGTTGAGGTCGGCCAGGCGTTGTGATACCCGACAGTAATTTGATGTACAAGACATTTAAGATGAACTGATGCTGACCCCTTCTGCGTTGTGATTATGACCGTGAAACGCCTGCAGGGACAAGGAAGCACTCACCGGCTGCCTCTTTGCCCTCTAGTTCCACTTTCCTCTTCTCTTTCTCCCTTCCCCCCATTCTTCTTGTAGTACCCCCTCCCCTCGTGATGCTCAGGCGAGCTCTTCTCGTTCTGCCAGGCCCCCGTTGCTCCCGTATTTCACATCCACATAGTTGGCCCATAGCATCTCGAGGTATGGATGCAAGTGTCTAAGCAACAGGTCACCATACAGTCATTTGTCCTGCTCTAGTCTAATGTTTCCTCGGCAATTCCTTTTTGATGATTATGTGTAGGCGAGGATATTTGTTTATTTATCATGATTGCCTGGGCTCCCATTTCCTTCCATGAGCGATTGTCGACTCCGAGTCACAAAAATATTTCTACGGCCTTGCGAAGCCAACGATATGGCTCCGCGGCGATATTGATGGCAGGAGATGGACTTGAACGGCTGATTGGATTTAGAATTGGATAGATCTCAACCTTGGGGTGTATGGGCCGTATTAACCTCTTTTTGCGCAATCTCGAGAAACATAAGGGCAATGTCAGGATGAATATGGCTGATGAGATGCTCGTGAGCAGACCCTTGCTCCAATTCTGGCCGCCCAGCTGGCGCAACATGTCAAGAACCTCTCGTGCCCCTCCCGCCCAATTTCTCTTGTCATTCCGATCGCCCCAGAACACTGCTGAGACCCCTCGAAGACAGCAATCCCGGCACCCTCCTGATGAGTTGTTCCCATCCAGACGGGCGGCTGTCCGTGTGGGGTCACAAGCAGTCAGCAAGAAGATCTCGACCGAGCCGATTCTATGTGGTGCGACGTGATCTATCAAAACTATTCTAAATATGATTATGTTTCAGCTGTGACAGCCCTTGTTGTGAAACCACTGGAGGCCGAGACTCAAGGGGATGCGTGGTGGTCATGGTGTATTTGGGCATCATATGAACGTCACGCCCATTCGAAATGTTGAATGATCAGAACGCAACAAGGAATGAGCTGTTGGCCGTGGTAGCACGGGACATGGTACAGGTGCTTGCCTCAGGACGGTGGGAAGCAATGCCTCGTGGCATCAACAAGCGACGTTCGGCGGTCCCCGAGCGGACTATCAGCGGACATGTGTTTATAAAAGCGTATACAAAGTAGCTCGATGGAGAGCGTTTGCTGCTCGAAGATCAAGCAGAACATCCACCAAAGATCCCATTCGAGCTTCAGATATCCGTATCATGTGCATGAATATGGGCGCACCGTCGCAGCAGCCATCGCCCTTTGTTTTCAGAAATATCCAATGTGAATGGCGCCGCGACCTGACTCCTACCCAGCTTCTTCGTCGTGGTGCTGTCGTGCCCATGGAAGTAGCATCGCATCAACTTCCAATCAGCTACGACCCGGTAAGTAGGAGAATCATCGGTAACCAGGCTGGAGAATTATACCGAGCCCGTAGGGCCCTTACTGCGGAGAAACTCCTGGATCGATAGTATTTTTCGAATCTCTATGTTGTGTGGTATATATACCAACGATGGCTACGCTCCCGCACAACACCATTTCGGTGCCAGGCCACCTGACAATCCACCACTGACCCGCTGCTATGGATACGGAAAACCATTAGCTGTCGCTAAGCGGCGACTGTCTGTGCTGGGCCATGCGGGCATGGTGCCCGGTTCATTCTCGGACGGATGCTACTCATCGGCCTGGACGGGAGGTTTCCAGAATACCTGCCCACTCGGAACACACATCCATCTCCAAGCCAAACGGACATCCGGTGACAAGTGTCGGCGGCCCACGACGATTTACACGGCCGTGGTCGTCACCACCACCCTTTTCTGAGGTATCATACCTGTTGCCAACAGCACTCCACCTCTCAAGGCGCAGCAGTCCTCTTCAGCACGGCAAAGACAAGCCACCTCTTGCGGCCGACAGGGTCCTCAATGCCCCTGTCGACGACCCACTCCCTCTCGAGGCCGTCGCAGTCCCTCTCCCAGATGCTCTCGACCTCGAGCCCCAGGGAGGCGAGGCGCTCGGCGCCAAAGAAGTCCCTCATCTTCTCCCGGCCCGTGTGGAAGCCCGCGACGACCCAGCACCTCGCCTCGGCGCCGTCGGCCAGGAACCACTCGACGGATTTGAGCAGGTTCTCGTGCTGCCAGGGCATCCACAGGCAGTCGCAGACAAACACCCTGTCGAAGGCGCGGCGGCCCCTCTCGGCGAGCGGGGTGTCCAGCTCGCCCCACGAGTGGCCCTCGACCTCGACGGGGGCGACGGCGGCCGAGGGCGACAGCTCCGGGCGGGCGTTGCGCGCGGCGTTGGCGGTGAGGTTGGAGATGACGACGGGGGCCGGGTAGTCGGTCAGGACGACGCGGGTGGCGCCCAGGAGGGCCGAGAGCAGCGAGGGCAGGGCGGTGCCGGCGCCGAGCTCCAGGACGGAGCGGCCGGCGATGTTGAAGGTGGACAGCGGCGGGCCGAGCGGGCTGTTCACGCCGCCCTGCTCCGGGCTGAGGCCGAGGGTGCCGGACTCGACGAACTCGGCCAGCAGCAGCGAGGCGTTCCAGAGGTAGTGGCTGAAGAGCTTGCGGTCATCGTCGCCGACCGGGTCTGCCAGGCTGATGTGCAGGGGCTTGGGCAGATGGGGTGACTTGTACAGGAGCCCATGTTCGGCATCGCCATCTGTGAGGCGTCAGTCTCTGTCTCTTGTCTCTGTTGAGCAGTGCAGTGTGCGCAGGGCCTGTTGTTGGGCAGGGCAGGTTGGTTTGCAGCCGACAGGCGGATCATTATAATAGCAGCAGCAGTAGCAATAGTACAGTACAGTACGGTACACAGGATACCTAGGTGATGCTATTCAGCGGCACCGACCCAACATGGGCATAACCAACCGCCTGCCCCCCTGAGCACCTCACATCACATCACATCACACGTCGAAACACTCACGTTGGTTCATAACATCATCGGGAAAGATCACGCCAAGCGATGAGCCGAAGAAGTCCTCTGGGTCCTCGGCAGGAGCCCCTGTGAGGGTGATACGAGAGGTCAACGCCATCTCTACCTAATGTCCCGTATCTCCAGTGTCGGCAGGTGGGTGTGTTGTGTCTCCGTCTGCCAGCCAGCCAGCCAGCCAGCCCTTCTGCTGCCTCTGCTCCCGCCCGCCTTCTCTCGTCACTGTGGGTGTGCCCGTGCCTGCCCAGCCTGCCAGTCTTCGGTCTGGCAAAAGCTCAAAATAGCTCCCCACAGCACGTATCCGCAGTGAGTGTGTGTGTGTATCAACACCAGAGCCTCCGGTCCAATAGGCCACACGGGCAGAGACGAGGCAACAGCAACCGACAGGGGTGAGAAGAAAAGATAGGGCAATTAATAATCGATAAATCAGGCACAACAACGTGTCTGCATGCAGATCGGGTTCGGAGCAGTAAAACAGTACCAAGTACGTAGTCGGTCGGTTTCGCGTAAGAGCAGCAAGTAAGCAGGCGGCGAAAAAAACCGGTGGTGGTCGTTTCACACAGCCCTACTGTAAAAAGCAAGCACTTCGCCGCACGGCAAGCATAGCCACCCTCGGCGCCTGGCAGTGCCCTTGTGCCCCGTGGCCCTTGCCCCTGTGCCTGCAGTTTGCTGTGTGCTGTCGGCAGTAGCCCACTATTTTTGGGTACTCCCTCTCAACCTCTCTCACACTCTACACAGTACTTCCCAGCAGCCCTGCACAAACACAACCACAACCACACACCCATCCACACACCACACACACCATGCGCACCAACACGCGCGCAGCACGGGTCGGCAGACAGTCTCCGATGCGGCTTTGGGCCCCCAATGCTGCGCTGCTTCGTGTCCCATGCATAAACCGCACACACACACAAACGCACACACACGATCTATCTGGCGCGCAGTGCATGCTTCCTCGGTTGAGGCCTTCCTTCGATGCATCGTCGTCTGTTGGTTTGGGTGCTTACCATCAAAGAGCCCCTTCGCGGCAAACAGACTGATCAGAGAGGACGACGGGACCGGGGGGGGGGCAACACGGTGGGGGCCTACGTCCCATCCCATGACTCCTGCTGCACGATGGATCTATCTTGTGTCCCCCCCCCCCCCCCACCATCCACTCCAACCAGAAAACCTTCGATCGGCAAATCCCACCGGAATATCGATGCAGGTTGACTGTCCATCAAGGGCTGCAAGGTCCTCCAGATTTTGGGGGCCATGATGCTGTCTGTCATGGGTCGCTGGCTGACGGATTCGAAGTCCTACATTCCCTCCGCCGGGAGTTAATCTGGTCTCCAGGTTCCACTTTGAGCGCCTCGTCCCGTAATCCTCCTACGGGTCAACGGGTCTTGCTAGACTGTGCGGTTGCCGAGGGATCAATAGTGACTTTCACGTCTGATTAATTGCCGACAAAGCTTGAACCCCGAAGCCCGCGGCGCTTGTCGAAACACAAACTAGATAGACTATTTGTGACATCCGAACGGCACAGCCAGAGCTAAGAAAACAGCCCCCACCCTGGAGGTCCCTGTGAAGGTCCCGGAAGGATTCCATCACAAAGTTGTGACCTCGCCAACAACAACACCACCACCACCACCACCGTCACCACAAATGTCCGGAAACCGCCCCACCTCCCTCACCCCGCGGCTGCTGGACACCCTGCGCAGCCAACCGGGCATGCCAGGCGACGTGTGGTACGCCGTCGTCGCCACCACGCTGTGCGTCCTGAACAGGCCCGAGGAGATCCAAGCCGTATACAGGCACGCCGTGGCAGCAGACGCAGGAGCAGACGCAGGCGCGGACGCGGGTGCAGGTACCGCGGGTGCTGTCGCAGATCACGCGCGACAACTGAGAATAGCGCGGCGCCTTCGCGAGGCTCTGCTCAAGACGTCCGCCATAGGCGGGCTGCCAAAGGTAAGCAAACAAGCAATCAATCAATGCGAGCAGGGCACACGGGAAGCCGTTACGAGAGGGCAAACCATGACGCCCGCGTCTAGCGGGACGCCATCCTCCATCCCATCCTCATGCCCTGCCCGTCCCCTGAAGCCCGCCTCTGCTCCCGACCCATCCGACTGACCCTCGTGGACCTTTCCTGCCCTGACCTATTTGTCCCCCGCGTGCACGTAGACCATCAACGCCCTCCAGGAGCTCAAGAAGGCTGTGCCGCCGGGGTGCCTCGACGAGCCGCAAGGCGCGTCCCCGACCAACCGGCGTCGCGACGTCTATGATACGCCCGCGCCAGACGTCCTGGGACGCGGCAGGCGGTTCTTTGACGGGTGCTATGGCAAGGTCGCCCCGCGCGTCATGACCTCTCTGGACCACTGCGGCACCGAGGACCTTGGCCTCGCCGTGCGCCTCGCCTACGGCTACCTGCTCAGCACCACTTCCGTGCTGTCAGAGGCTGAGACCTCCTTCATCATGATCGCGGGTCTGATACCGCAGGATGTGAGTCCAGCCCCTCATAGTCACCCCGGATAGTCACCCCGGGGCCATCATCAGTCGTGAGCGAGTCATCTCCGCGGTGCATAGTATCGGAGGGATGGGGGATGGGGCATGAGAATGGGTGGATGCACGTAGCGCGCTGGGCGCCGCCTGTGAGGTACCCGCCTGACAGGCAAAACCACAAGAGGAAAACGAGTCGCAGTGGCGCCGCCCTAGAGGGGGGAGAGGGAGCCTGAGGAGAGGGAAGTTCAGAAGAGGGCGAATAGGATTGGCGCAGCCCGAGCGGCAAGCAGCGCCGGAGCTAATGCGGGCACAACAGGTAAACCCCCAACTCAAAGGGCACCTCAGGGGCGCCCTGAACGGCGGCGCAAGCGTTGAGCAGGTGCGCGCTGTGAGACAGGTCTCCATCCAGGTCTGCCGGGCGTCGGGCATGCGCCTGCTCACGGCCGACGACCCTCCTGGCTGCTGGGGCTGGCGGGCCGAGGTCCAGGACCTCTAGGAAGGCGTGGCCGTGAGCAATACACGGACTTGCTGTCTCGCCGCCGTCGGACGTGGGCCAGGCTGAGGTGTGAACCAGGGTGCCAGGATACGACTGGACCGAGAGACACGCGCGGCACGACTCGAAATTCCCGCGCTCCGGAGGGCGGGCGTTCCGTCCCGCAGCGGAACAACACTAGATTCTTGGGAATGGGGCATGGCGTTGCTAGCCGGCAAGAAAGCAACTAGAGGTGGCGATATACCTAGAGACAACTGCGAAGTTTCATGTTAGACATTTTAGACTTGGATGACATAGTTGAGAGAGGCCATGAGGACGACTTAACGCATATTGTTAGACAAGGTTCCATGAGATTGCAACCCGCCAACAGACCCAACAGACACATGCCATGACAGCCATTGGGGGCCAAAAGCTCGGGGTAGGGGCGCTAGGCCTGGGGGCAGCTATCTCCGGGCGTCGTACTATAATCGCCCACCTGCTACAAGCCCAGCAGAGGCCAGTAATTCAGTCAGTAAGTCAGTCAGCCAGCCAGTGGTCCTCGCCCTTGCTTACCCAGGCGCCACCCGCCGTCCCGCGTCCCTGGGGAGTCCAGAACACCCTGAACGCTGTGTGGGAATGAGGCTCAAAATTGCTGACCGGGGGGGAGGGGTGCGCGTGCGTGTGTGAGAGTATGTGTTGTCCTGCGCCGATTCGCATGAGGCGAGCGGCCCCCCTTGCGAAGAATCCTGGCGGCCGCACCTTGCCTTGCTTCCTTGGGCGAAACCTCTGGCGAATCCTTCCGGACGCGCTGTCCCGCCGTGGGTCCCCATTTGCTCCTCTGTGGTGGCGGCGGTGTGTGCCAAGTCTCCAAAGTACCACGCGCCCAAGCGAGGGTCCATGCTGCTCTCTTGGGCAAGGGTTGCGCAGGGGGTGGTGGTAGTAGGATTGCGGGCTTCCTCCACTCTCTGTCTATCATGCCCATTAGTGCTTTACTATCACCGTGGTATTTGCTCTGTACTGTAACATGCGTGCCTGTATTGGGAGGGGTGGAGGTCGACAACGCATCACGTCGGATCGCCATTCCTCCCTGGGAACGACATGGAACGGGCTTGCACAGGCAGCGGCCATTGCCCACAGTGCACAGTACTAGACTTCACAGAATGTATTTCGGGTGCTGAGGTTGACCGGGCCATCACGGGCCAGTGTGATGATGGGCTTTGCCCCAAATCTCCGGACGTCGGACGGGACAGTGAGAAGATTCCTTCGTCGCATGGGAACAACAGTGGATACCGCATCCCATCCTCCACCGATCCACACAACAGTCATCTTTTGTTGAGGCGGCTCTACCTGGCGTCGCCTTGAAACGCTGGCGGACTGCTATGCGGTGCAAATGTACGCAGTAGGTAGCACGGACGTACATATGGTATAGAAATGATTGGCATTGCCCGTGGCGGTGGGTTGACCCAGGGCCTGTATTGTTTGACACATTGGTACCACAGCGGCGGCGTTGCCCAGCAAATGCACCGTCGATGCGGAACTGGTACTGCGCGTGCGATGCTGACTCAAGCCCCTGTGCATGATGTTTATGATCGCCGACCTAGATTAACGAGGATCCCGAGATCATCAGCAACACCTTCCAATGGGGGGTGGCTCCTCATCTCGGATGGCCTCTATGCCGAGCCAGGTCTAAGACTTGTTCGCGCAAATGACCCCTACCAAGAACAGTGTTATACGGGTCTCTGTCTTCAAGGGCCTCGTAGCCGCGGGGGGGTTCTACAGTGTACGCGGGCCTAGGCGGCAACATCCAGCACGATGGGGCGGGCGATCGACAGAGTCGATGGGGCCAAGCTTTCTTATTTGGAATGGTCACGTAACAGACCGCTAGGAGAAGATTGAGAGGAGGCGGGAGGGGGGAGGAGAACGTGGTCTCCCGCAAGCTGACGGTGTTGCAGTATGATCAGTCAATCATCGATTGGCATGCCTCGATTGTGGGTACTGTCTTGGAGGAAGATGACGGGCGCGATTAACCGAAAGGGGTGAGCTCGACCGCGCGCGGTGTTGCATCAGTTAGATCTTGTCTGGAGGTGGTGAGCAGGGGCGGGCGGGAAGGCTAGTCGACCCAGACTGTCGGTGTCGGCTCAAACCTGGCAGGCCTCTTGGGCCTGCCTGCAGGGTGATGTGATGTGATGGCGAAGGATCAATTAGTTTTTGCGCCGTGCCATTATCACCTTGACCGAGCTCGTCTGCTTTTTGGCTGCAGATGGCTGGCAGGGAGGCTAGACCACCTGCTACCTGCTTGCCTGCGAAGCTCGACCGGCGCCGAAGCCAAGTTGTACCCGAGAGGAGGAATTTCTTCGTGTCTGCTAGACAAGCTGCTGGGCATGGTGCTTGTTCCTTGCCGTGGGTGGCGATCAGAATGCCGGGGCCAGGCAAATGATCAATATTTAATATATGGTTTATTGCACTACGTCCGTTAGCCTGGAGGATCATAACAAGCATCAGGCATGGACGACAGGTGATGGCAGGTCTCTGTACCCGACACCCTGGTACCGCAGTCTCTCCTGGGAGGTCGAGGGCGTCGATGGCGGCCAACATGCCGCCAAATGGCGCAGTCTCCCCGGCGCCGACATACTTAGGGTCCATCTCATCTCAACGCATTCCAAGACTGGGTTGGCCGGCAGACGGGAGCTCCCAGTAGTTACCAGACTGGCGGTGTCGCGGAAGACGGCTCTTCCTCCACGTTCATCCGAACCCTGTTGGTCCTGACGATCTGCTTGCCTCCACCTAGTGCGCAAGTTCTTTTCTGTAGCAAAAGGGGATTGGTTGTACCTTTGCGACACCACGCTCTTGCTCGTGGCTAATGCAGCACGGGGGTCCAGACAGCACCGTGTCGTTCCAAGGCCCCATCAAAATGAGCTGACGCCAAGCGAGGCCGGCTCACGAGGAGGCTAGGTGTGTCTCTGATTCCTGGACCTGATCTGGACTGCCACCTCCCCCACACGGTGAGGAGCAAGGGATAATTCGGTTTGTCAAGTGACCACCTTGCTGGATGCAACTCTCGACATCTGTAGCATGTCTAGCCTTTTGCTCAGACTCCAGGCCGACGATCGAGGCGGCGGTGAGAAGCACTGGCCGATGTGCCTGGAGCTGTTTGTTGCGCACCTGCAGCCCATGGGCCAGCATCAAAGTGAATGAGCGGTCATGACCCGCCGGTCACCAGAGCGACATTCAGGAGTCTCTGCTCTAGCAGTCACGCAAGTTGTCAGATGTTGGTTGGACCCGAGGAGCTGGTAAGTCCGTCCTGGCAGTGGGACGACGCCCGCGATAGGAAAGCCACCCCCATTCGATCACCCGCACTCCCTGGTCCCCGGTGCCAGAGCGTCGGGTCTCGAGCAGTGGAGACCGCGTCGAAATTGGCGGGGATGCTCTGAGAGGGAGGTATAGTGGAGCTGCTATCGAATCTGTGAGCATGGATTCTGTCCTCCGTCATCTGCACCGGCTAGGGTGCCGGCACCACCTGCTGTACAAAGTAGGTAGTATTGTAGATACGTACCGGATTACCATGACAGGATGTGACTGGAACAGTCAGCACCGCTGCTTGGGTCACTCCGTACTCATTTCCAAATTTAGGTCTTGTGGGAGCCTACGGCTTGCAGTAGCGTTGGCAAAGATCACAGGGCCCACCGCGAGAGATGTATCCTTGCTGTTAAGACCTGTGTTAAAACCTTGATTGCTGTCACGTTCAATTCTGTCGCGATCCCAGCGATCTGGGCCCATTGCTGGAGCTCAAACAGCGCCAGCATGATTGTTGAACGGGCTGTCGTACCGAGCTCTTCCCAGGATCGTGACTGGTGATTTTGGAGTGTGATACAAGTCTGAGGTCCTTCTGGTGTGGTAGAGCGGGTGGGGACTTTGTGGTGTCTTTCCCCGGATGTCGCGGTGCGTGGCCGAAATGCAAGGTAATCTACCGCGCTCTGTTCCCGTAATCCGCGCTGTGTTGCTGTCATGGTCCCTTGGTGCCGATCTCGAGCGAAAACAGACGACTGCAACATGGCACCGCTGCTTGAGGTGTGGACCGAGCCTGCAGACGCTCATTCCGCTGGCGCCGCGACAAGGCCAATCGCAGCTAATTGAGGTTACATGCCTGCTTGTGATTGTGAGGACCTCATCATCGGATCGCACATGTTCCGCGGCGATACGGCCATACAAGGCTTGAAAGTGGGAGGGTCTCTGTGTGGGCATCGACTCTGCTTGTCAGCTCCCCTCTTGCAGTGCACCAAGTCTTTTTGGGAGGCCCGCATGAGTGCTGCCGGCGTCTCCAGGGGCATATCGGCCGCAGCAGTGCAACGCGTGCAAATGTTCCGTTCCGATTCAGGCTACGTATGTCGAGCATGGGTGATTCGGGAAACCCAGGTGGCACCCAAGCATCCTCGGCCTGCTTCAGACCTGTATGTAGTCGAAGGGACATATATCCCCCGGTCGACAAACGTATATGTTGTTCTCCTGCGAATAGACCCACGGCGTCTAGTCTACCGAAGCCTGCCAGTTCGCGGCACACGCGGCACAGTGGCAAGACGGCACGGCTTGGGCCAGGTTCTCGAGGGATACTTGCCGCCGCCGCCGCCAGGAGTCCTGACAGCGGAGAGACCCGTCCCCGGGCTACACCTCGCAAGCTAGGCCTGGCAAAGCTAGGCCTCGCGGAGCTGTCTGCCGCCTCACGTCGAGGTGGGAAATAGACGAGGTCGGTGCTGCAAAGGACCGGAGGATATGCTGCTTGGATTGGCTCCGAAAAGGCCTTGAATTGGGTTTGCTTGCGAGACGAGGCGGGGTTGGGGTTGCTTCTCATCTGTCTCGCCAGTCGTATGCAGAGACTGGGTACTCCATACTGTGCTTGGTGGGGGAGAATGGGCCGTGGCCAAGGTCTGCAGCCACGGCAATATCGTTGTGAGAGGCGACGGCCCCCACAAGCAAAAGGGCCGCCCGACTTGTGGGAATGCAGACCTATCGACTGGTTGCCCAATAAAGGGTGCGTGGTACAGTTTCACCGACACAACGATTTTCGAGAGGAGAGGGTGAGCATCGACTCGCAACCACGGAAAGCGGGCTTCTGGAAGGGAAGAAGCCCGCTGGGTGTGTCGCGCAATGCACGTCCAGCATACACAGTACTCGGTATGGGCTTTGTTTGGCGTGGCTTGGGAGATTGGGGTGGCTTCTTGTCGATAGGACGGACACCGAGACGATCGCCCAAGAGCCCAAGAGCCCAAGCACGCCCCGACGTATACTGCCCAAAGAAGACTGACCTGGCAGGTGCATACGTAGGTATGACCGACCGGTCAAGAGTTGGCTTAGTAGGCAAGCTTAGAAGGCACAACCCACCTCCACCTCCTCTCATGATGCAGTCTACCGGCTGTCAGTCCCATTGTGTCTGCAGCACAGCACCAGTCTGTCTATGCACCCACGGGACATCGTCGCTCTATCGGGATGTCAAATTGCGCAGTGGAGGGGCAGAGCAAAAGGCAGGTAGGTGCAGTGCTGTGCAGCCCAAACAAGCCTCTGGCCGGCGTTGCCGCTCTCGCTCCTGCCGACATGCCATTGGTCACTTTCCGGAAAGAGCGACGGCATCAAGTGCAGCTGGGCACCTGGGCAGTGTGGGGGCATTTCCTTAGACACCCTGACACCCCGATTCGGGACCGATGATCGTATCTCGTCGTCAATTTCCCAAAGGGTCCTCTTGTTCTGCACGCTGCACCCAATCGCAACACCTGTGGGGCGCAATGACGAGATGCCCAAAGACCCGCCCAGACCATTCGAATGCCGGAGTGACTGCCTGCCAGACTGCCAGGCGGACAGACCGTGCAGAAGACGGCAGGACTCCGTACTGTGTAGGTAGGCATGTGGCCTCCTACCTCTGCGGCCTGCGAACAATAACCATTTGAGGCCTCAAAGCGCTTCTGCTAGGGCCAGCCGCCTCGGGGTGGAGGGGGGGGGGGGCCTGCAACGAGGCCAGCTCGATGCCAGGTCGAGGGCAGCAGGCTATGCTCCCTACTGCGTTGTGCTGTGATGCCTGGCTGCAGACACGGGAGCCACTTGACAGCCACCGCCAGCCGGCGCAGGGGACTTCATACAGTCCCGTTCGTCCTGTTTGGCGAATTCGTGTCAGAAAGGAATCCTAAAAGCCAAGGACAAGGACCAGGGCCAGAGAGCAACAGCCCACCCCAAAGCAAGAGCAGCATGTTGCCGCTTGAGCCTTACACAGTACACGCCCGCAGACGACGTTGGTTCTGTTGTCGCGATCCCGACCACCCTCGCGCGTTTCAAATCTCCCTTGATGTCCCGCTGGCTCACCATACAGACGCCAGTATCGCACCGCATGCGCATCAACAGGAACCTGCAAGGGTGCGGCGCAGGCCTTCAGACCTCCGGGTACCGGCTGGGTCAGGAGACCAACGACGGTGACTTGGTGGTACGCGCAGCGGACAGCGGACAGCGGACAGCGGGCCTGCAGGTCCTGCCTGTCTGGTCAGCCCTATGCGCGCAAGCAGGTAGCGAATCACCAAGGGCAGTCCGCGGGCAGACAGGCCGCAGGATTCGGGTGCCCAACAGCAAGACCAGGGCCTCGAGATTCTCTCATTTGCGAGAGCTGCCAGGCCGGCCATTTGCGTCGTCGACATGCCCTGTCCCGGGCCAAGCCAACAACATCGTCCATGGCATCCGCTTGCGAGCGAATTTGGCAGCATGCAAGGGCTGACCGCAACTCCCCGACGAGTCAATGCATCCCGTTCCCTGGCCTTTGATTTGGGAAGCATGTCAGACTCTGCATCAAGCATACTTTCCACATGTCTCACGGATCCATCCACTCCATCCGGAAAATTGCAACTCTCCCAATACGACCCGTGCCGCCCGCCAATGGGAGCCCTGCTCCTTCATACATGATGGGCTGCAAACCACGAGGCAACCCTGCTGGTCGCCGTGACTACGATCCAGCCATTCGGCATGCCCAGCAATCCTACAGGCTACCATCACACCCTCTCACGCCCGCCCCATCTCCATCGAGCCCCCGAACCTGGGTATGGGTACTGTCCGTTGATTGTGGATCCCTCGTCGCGTGCCATTGTACACAGGAACCTTCCCATCGAAGCATCCCCTACAAATCCAAACTGAGTTGGGGCTTTTGGCCCCCTCAAATTAACTCCCCCACCCGCCGGGCGTCAGCACTCTGATTTCTCGCCTGTCACCTGTCGAAAGACAAAGCGAGGCAGTCCCCTTTTTCTTGCATACTCCTGGCTCACAGGCCACTGGCTACAAGGCAGACGATGCCTCATCTATCTTGGCGGCGAGCGAGTGGCCGACGCTAGCACAACGGACGCGGGCACGGTCAAGGCCCTTTGCCTACTGTCCTTGTTCAACTGTTTAACCTATGTCGAACGCCCGCGGCCTCTAGGGTAGGACCGCTGTAGGCGCACGGGCACCATGTTCGTGTGGAGGTGGCCTTGTCCATCTTTCCCGTGGAGTAGCCCCGGGAGCGGAGGGCCATCGGGAGCCTTCACAGGGCTGCAAGCGCCGTTGGCAGGCTAAGGAGCCTTGGACGCCCGACCATATCGGACGCACCCCGTGCTGTCGTCCCAGAGCCATCATACGAGGTCGCCAGGCACGCAACTCTATCGTTCCTGCCATCGAAAAGAATGCGTGGTTGCAAGGGTGCGTCTTGGAATGTTTGTCCCCCTTGAGCCCTCCAGCATGGCTGCATGCTTGTCAGCAAGCCACACCCTCCTGTAAGCCATGTAGGAGGTCATATCTGATGCCGAGTCTCAAGTCAGTGTCGGACATCCTGACGGCTGTCTGATGCCCACCATCAAAGCCCTGCCTCGTCCTTGACTGACGCCTCTTGGGTCGGAGCTACGACCATCCTATCAAGAGCATCTCTTGTCGGGCGGCATGAGCGCTGAGATTACGAAGTCACGCTTTCGTCTCGAGCGATGTTACGAAGGCGCACGCCTGGTATTCAATAGAACTGCGGCGTCGCCATCCGGTCCAGGCACTGCTCGAAACGCTTCAGGCAGAGCAGATGACCCAATGCATAACATCTAGGGCATCATCGCGGCGTAGCATTGCAGCTTGGACACGCTGTGATAAGGACCCAGCAGTCTGGAGGCAGCCGGGAACGATTGGATGGGAAGCAACCGACACAAAGGACGTGAATGCACTCGCAGGGCCGGAAAAGCCAAAAGCAAATCCCAAGACGCCTTCTGCATTGGCCCTACGCCGGCTCCCACACTAAAACATGCTTGGGTTCGGTGAACATGGCCCGCCAATAATGTGGCAGGATCCCGAGCCCATGTTGCCCACAAAGTGATCGCAACCGTTTGCAAGCTCGAACTTGGCTTCCTGGATAGCCTCCTGCCACCGTCGGTCGGGCCAGCTTTCTTCGATGGGTGTAGGTGGCCGACAAGGTATCACAGCAGCAATTGCCTACACGACGGGCATGGCAGACACAGCCTCCTCACCTCTCTCTCTCTCTCCCGGCTGTTCTTTTTTTGTTGCAAAGCCCATCCCCACAAATGCAGGGACTTTCCCGGCCCAAGCTTTTCTGACCATCGCATCTCCTCCAATCAGCTGGCAGGAACGTTCTGTCGGGAGTATGTGTGGGACCTGGCTTTTGCCCAGAAGACGTCAGCCACAGCTAATCCGCATCAGGAGGGAATCCTCGAGGGACAGATCTTCACCCCGACTCGTCAGAAAAAGATTGTTCCCTGCATGCCGTCACAGGGCGTCACCATTGGTTTGGGTTTCACAAAACAATGATAGACCATTGCTAGAGAGATAGAAGGCGGGAGAGATTGAGCTTGTCCCTCGGCGGTTGACCCAGATTCATCTAGTTGTACGACCCGGCCAAGTTTTTGACTTGCAACAGAGAGAGACAGGCACACCTCGTCAGACAGGGACCTCTGAACCATGCCCGCGCCAAATTGTGAGGTACCACGGGAGAGGCTTGATGCTCGCTGTTCAAAGGCCTACTGCGACGACACGCAAGTGGGAAGCAACTGTCAACAGCGATACCCACATGCTCAGTTGGCAATATGTACGAAACTACCGAAGAAAACTAACGCCGGTGTAGCCCGGATAATAAACGAAACTTCTTTTTTCGGAACAAGCTTCTCGTACCCGAGGGATGAGGAGCTTCGCGGGGTATTGTTTTGGAGCGCGTGGGTCTCTGTTTTAGCGCTCAATGCTCCAGAACAGAGGAGGCCCTCTAAGCGATAACAGGCATGCAGGCCGGACCCAGGAGGGATTGCGGAGAGGGAGAGGCTCATTCTCGTTGCCCCGAGGCATGTTTCAAGATCAGAAAGGCAAATCTAAGATACCCAAACATGGAGGGAGGCGACCAGGAAAATGCGGTGTCCACCTGTCGCCACTCACACAAAGCTGACCGACCGACCAAGGGAAGTAGATACACCCAGGCGTGTGAATGGACGACTTGCAAACGGAGGGACCGCCAGAGCAGGTTTAATTGGTAATGGATTCAATACCAGTCAACACCAACCAAGCACTTTTTTTTAAAGCAGTCATCCCATGCAACCACTGACAACTCAAAGCGGCTCATTAGTCCGTCTTTCGCGGACCGGACGAATGCTTGGAAGGTGGGAGCGAAGCCCAGCTGGACCATTCCCGCAACGGGACAAGCGAATGCAAACAAGATGCTGACTGTGCACGGAAAAGGCTTGCTGAGTGCTCAATTCGTACCCGGGATGTGTGGGCGGACACACAGCGAGAATCTCATAGCACAACAGTGGTGAGAGTACGACACATGCTCGGCTCGGCATGGACATTGAAAATAGCGATGACGACTTGTCAGCATCGACATCAATGCCTGTTGCAGCAGCAATGCAGCAATGCAGCAATGCAGTCACCCTGCCGATGAGCCTCTCACGCGGGTGAGGTGATCTGATGCTGAGAGGGAAAGGGGACATGACACCATACAGTAGCCGGAAGAAGGGTAGTGTGGTAAGGCTGTGCACTTATTTCGGGAACGTCACGCCTGTACTGCTAAGTGGTGGCCTAGTACGGACAGTGGCCCCTAGTCACAAGCGACCGACCGACAACTGGTACTCGGGACAATAGACCTCCCGGGCGCACGCTGCTCGAAGGGTGGCCTTCCCACTGCATCCGTTGTGGGCTGTACGGTTACAGTGCACACTCGATGTACGTCAAGTACCACGTCGTTGCCTACTATTGATGTTCATCATGATGCATAGCTGCGTGACAGGAGGGCGGTATGCTTGACTCCTGACCGCAAGGCACGGCCACCGGTAGCCGTGTGCTGCTGCATTGGCCCGCGGTGTGGGAGTGTGGGCTGCATGCACTACACTTTTGGCTGGTGCCTATCTGGCATATTCGAAGCACAGCGCAAGAGACATGCATCGTGATCGATCACGAAAACAAAAATAGCAGACATATGACAGTGAGAATAGGGCCGCCGCAAGCTTTCGACCTTGCAGCGGCTGCCTCTGGCTCTGGCAAACAAGGGCGCCCGCGGCACTTGCTAACTACTGGACAAGTCAACGAAGTGGGCGACGTTTCAGGGGCTTGTCCTTGTCGACCCAGGCCCGAAGCGATCTGGATCGTCGCCCACGACTGTGCTTGTGACCTCACCAGCCCAGGCCCTGATCCCCACCGACCGTCGGTGCCGAGCCCGACCAAGGCTCGGAAGAGATGGGAGCCAGATTGATAGTGCGCTCTTGGCCTGTCGTCGCTCAGATGGCTGGCTGACGCTATTGGACAGGGCCCGCGAAAGCCCTGCCCTGGGACAAACCTACAAGGTGATATGTGGAAGATGGGAGACCCATCTATAGCAGTGACATGATATGGGGCGTCACTTCCGCAATCGGGCATCGTCACGGACGGACATGAACTGTGAGAATAAGCTTCGGGGAGGTGCCGGCGAGTGCGACACTACCTGACGTCTCCACGGCCCAGAGCCAGGGCGCTGGGAAGGAGACGGACGGGGATCACAGACTCCCGTGCACAGTGACGAGTCTGGCGCGGCGTGGCCCCGAGAAAAAAGGAGGTATTAGGGGGGGGGATGGGGAGACATCAGATTGTCTATTACCGTCACTCTCTTCCTGCGCAATGATAATGCGAAGATGAGACGGACTCCCAGTGCACGGCAGATGAGATCAGAGGCCACACTCAATCTTACGAGCAGGCATGATCCTGATGTTTGTGTTTGCAGAGACCGGTGGATACGGCATTCAATCAACTGGCTGCTCTTGTGTACAGAGAAAATAAGAAACGAGAGACATGCGGTGGCAGGCCAGGCAAATTTGACTTGGGGCCACAACAGTTAGTGACCAACCGACCCAGATGACCTCTGGGGCCTTGGAACGAGCGAA
Source organism: Diaporthe humulicola (assembly GCA_038088545.1). Taxonomy (NCBI): domain Eukaryota; kingdom Fungi; phylum Ascomycota; class Sordariomycetes; order Diaporthales; family Diaporthaceae; genus Diaporthe; species Diaporthe humulicola. The sequence goes on along the minus strand of JBBWSL010000035.1, from coordinate 132,959 downwards.
CAACCAACGTCCACACTAGCACCGTAGGCGGTCCTTGGTCAAGCGCAACGGCAGCAGCGATAGGTGGCCGAGCACAGGTCCTCCAGAAGAGACTATCATCACGCGGATTGATGGCACCACACGGAAGGGTCCTGGTGGATGGCAGCGCGACAAGTATCTATGCTGGGCTTGCTGGGGTACCAGGTCCGGTCCCAAATCCTGCCAGGCCTGCGTAACAGGAGCAAGTAAGCATGCGCGGTGGATCGCAAGATGCTCTATCCATATGCATGTCTCAGTCAGAATATAACGGGATCTCCATGCCTGTCTTGGACCAGAAATCTTGGAAATGTCTCGCTTGCCCACCCCCGTCCCCGCAGCCGCTATCTCGTTTCCGGCGAGGTCGCTTGACGAAGCAGAGTGGGAGAAAAGAAAGTGTGTGAGATAGTCCAGATCACCCGCAGCTTTCGCGACCTGCTCCTCGTGTTTCCCAGCCGGCGGAGGGCCCAACAACCCTGGGAGGGCTGCAGAGACAGCAGGAGGGTCGGCCACCAGGGCTAGAGAGACATGACCATGACCAGACGGGACTAAGCAGCGCAGCCCAAGCCCAAGGCCAGAGCTACCCACGACTACCTAAACTATGCCAGGACCGGGGGGCGGGCAGGGCGGGCGGGCGGTCGGTGGGAAAACAAGCCAGCAGAGCGGGCGGGCTGGCGGGCGGGAGCGAGGGCCAGAGGAGGGACCTGGGGGAGGCTGTGACTTCAAAATAGCGGGTTCCCAAGGTCCCATCCTGGTCTGCGACAGATGACGCCGTCGCCTTTTTTTCCTTTTCGCGCTGCGGCCTGGACCGCCAGGCATTGCTGTGCACTCGGTGTGTCTGTGTGCTGTGTGCTGTGTCATTCAAGGTGGTAGTGATGAACGCAAGGAGGGCTCCCATCCTTGGAAGAGCAACAAATGGCATATGTCCAATCTGCTGTATGCGGTCGACAAGACGCTCAGACGGGTTCTGGAGCCAAGCATCGTCGGATACATCCCATACTCAACCCCCATCTCTGTGAATTTGACCTTCATGATCAAACGGTCACTAGCAAGAGGCGTGCCCGCACTCAAAGTCAAATGTTAATTAGTTTAAGAGCCGGCTAGGCATTTTGCCTGTGACCAACTAAGCGGACTGAGACCCTTCAGTCAGAAGCAAGCAACGCACGCACATCGCACTACAGGTCGTTGACGCCAGTCGCAAGTGTCTGGTCGCCATGACAGCCATCGCCCATTCCGGGTCTGTTCGTCAGGAGAACGGCTCAGGGGGGCGCATTTGCTACTGTGTAGTGCCAAGGATGAAAAAGCATAGGCGGGTGAGCAGAGCGGACCCCCAGACGCCTTAGCAGAGAGGCCTGACGGAGAGAGATGCCAGAGCAGAGGCCCCAAGTAAGCGACGAGGTCTAGGACTCTAGGTACCCCAGGTACGTACCTACTACACACGTACCGTGTAGCCGGCGGCGGGAATGTATACGCGATGGGGCAGGGCGGTAATCAGTCCAGAGTTTGCAGGGCGATCGAACGAGACGGGGCGCCCAATGCTCGGTAGGGGACAGCAGGATGCGACAATACACCGTAGGCCTAAAATACGCATGTCGTAAGTAGACTAGTAGGAAGACCCTTTTGTCCCAGGAGAATGGGCGCGGTCCACATGGAACATGACCGCAATTACCGCAGAGACGAACAGGGCCACCAACATCAATCACCACTACACACACAGTACAACCAACACCAGCATCACATCTCATCTAACCTCATCACATCATCACACCCAACAAAATAGGACGCTATGGCGCAGTTTTCCGCAGTCTACCGCAGGCCATTCGAGTTTGGAGAGGAAATGTCATGCATAGTATGCCATGCTATTCCATCCTGGTCCCCCTTCTGCCAACATCACATCAACAAAAGGCTCGGGGGGGCGCATTGCGCGTTCGTCTCGTCTGCCAAGGTGGGTGGTGTGCACACACACAGACACACACACACTCAGTACTGTGTAGAAGGTATGTAGCAGTAGTAGCATAGCCCACGGCCCACGGTTCCTGTGTCTCGTCTGCCGTCCCAAAAAAAGAGGTCCTCTGAAGGATCGGTACCCGCAGCGCATTGCATCTGTTTACCACGAGGCTTTGAGATGGTGGAATCCTTCGACTATGCATCAGTGGGATCGCCATGGTACCAGAAAGAATGCTACCGCACTGACTCTCCAAGCCGTGGGCCATTTCTTTCCCATCATTCCCCGGGCGCCCCAAAGCAAAAGAGGCCCGTCCAAAAAGGTACCACAGTACCTCTGCCAAAGCGACTCTGGACGGCCCAGACGGTGTCGATGTTACTGCCCAAGTGGGATAGGGCCCGTAGGCAGCAGTAAACCGCACTCAGAAATATGCGACACCTATTTTGGTAAGCAGCCTGCAGTTTATGTGCGCCCACAGCCCACACAGGCCAGCCCAGGACCCACAGCCTTGGGCACCGCAGCCGGGGTGGGGAGGAGAGAAGTCTGTGAGGTGAGTGAGGCCAGTGAGGCCAGGGCCAGCCAGACACAGACACACCCTGAGGGTGGAGAGAGGGAGAGGAACATGAGAGTGGGAGGGCCTGCGCGCGGAATTCGCTTTGGGCGTGGGTGGGCCAGGCAGAGGCACAGAGGCTAGGCATGGCCCAGGGCAGGGCACCCTTCGCGGGCAAAAGACCCCTGCTCAGTCCCGTCGATGGCTTCCACCCCTCCTCCTCTGGTCCCACGCCCAACATCGAGAGAGAGACCGGGCGACCTGCACTGCTCTGGCTGCCCGGGGACCCCCTGGCTGCCCTCCCACACCAAATGCTGACATGGGTGTGCAGGCTGGGGCCAGGGGGCAGGGGGGCAGGGGGGCAGGGGGTAGGGGGGTGGGGGTACGTACCTTCCTGTCCTGCCCTGCCGCGTCCAGTGGCCGCTGCACAGCACGGTACGGGTACGGGTACCATGTATCTTTTTGCTTCGCCTCTGGCCCTACCACAGATCCAATATGGAGCCCATCGACCCAAGCCTTCCGCCAGCCAGACCACGTAAAACACCACGCCGTCTATATCAACCCCGAGGGCCCCCAACCCATCTTATCCCAGCTGACTCCCCCTTCGCCCTCATGTTCCCCAGACATTCCTGTGATATCCACGGCCTCACTGCGCTCCATCTTCACGGTTTCAACCTCGCCAACCACTCGCTCTCCACGGCCACTCAACATCGTCTGCCACTTTGCACGCCCACCGCCTGCCTTGGCTCCTCCCGGACAAACCCACTCGCCTCCGCCCTGACCCTCTCCAGCCCGGGATATATATCGAGGTGTACGACCACCCAGCACGAGTGGAGACGATCAAGGGATTCATAAAAGAGTTTGAAGAGCTAGGCAGAGTCCCAGAACAGCCCGCCACACATTACTCGCAGACTGCCCTGTCGGTACCGTCACCTATCTCACCAGGAGTCGACCTTGATCTGCGACCATAAAACGAAAACAACGAGAAACGAGGAGCACGTATGAGCTCTTGATCTTGGCCGCAATTCCATCCTCTGGGACTTTCGGGCTCTCACCAGCGTCCCACCTCAGCACCTTCCTGTCAGGGTCTGACAGTCTGGTATGAGCCAGACATCTGCATGTAAGGCTTATGCTTCGTTGCTGTGTGAGACACATGAGCCCTCTTGACTGACGCCGTTGCCGTAGCCTGAGCTCCGCCGCCACTCTCGGACTCGACTTCTTTCACGGAGTCATAGTGTGAGACCAGACTCGGTTGTTGCAACCGATCGCCACCACAATGGTATCTCTTGAGCATCACACATTCGCCATGCTGCCTAGGCACATGAGCGAGGAGCAGGAGCAGCACCTGAGCTCCATCTACCCTGATCCACCCCAGGCCGCCTTTTCTGCTGCCGGCATGGACCTGGGTCTCACTTCAGACGTCTACTTCCCCCGTCTCGGCCAAGAATTCCCCCCCAACATGAACGGCTTTGACCACCACCTGCCATATGCCGCAGACGGCCCCACAGGTTGGTCATATGGTAGCCGCATGTCACCGCCCATATTCCAAGAAGACAGAGAGATGGGCATCCCCTCCAACATGTCCACTGCTTCCGCCCCATCAGCTCCTTCCTCGGCAGTCGGCTCACCACAGTCGGCCCACGGCCAGCCAGCACCAGTACCTGAGTGGGCTGGCCCTCAAGGCGTCGCCATGAGCCCCGGCATCGTCGGCTCCCATGAGTACTTCACCGGGTCCGAGTACAACAGCTACGCCCCACAAGGTATGGAGGATCTCGCACCTTTCACGTTCGCAGACACTTCCAAACCACCCGGATTTGTTGGTGAGTCACCAAAGACTTCTACATCCGTTGCTCCCGAGTATCTCCAGCAAGAACAGCAAAGTTGTGGTCCTGTCTCCCCTCCTGTGTCTTGCCAATCACCACCATGTACTGTACTCGCCGAGCCTTGGTCTGCTGTGGATGCTTGCTCTGCTGCCTCGCATGCGCAGACGTCGAGTTCGCCAACTTCCCCCCAGTCTTCAAGAAAATCCAGTGTCTTCACTTCTCCTGATTCCATAACTCCGTTTTCTTCTCCCACGGCGGCTGGCTGGACAAGCCCAACAACGCCTCAAGTGGTCTCTTCTTTCTTTTCTCAGTCTAGTGGTCATTTTATTGCTCCTCTTGGGTCTTCTTGTTGGTTTCCTTATCATCTCTTCAGCCCTCCAGAGAGGCATCTTGCTGACTTCGTAACTTCTATAGACCCAAGCTTGATCCACCACGAGATCAGCCGGCCGCTCATGCAGCCTTATGACGCTGGTTTCCAGCAAACCTCATCCGCATACCCCAACTCGCCCGCTCTCACTGCATCATCACCACACCTGAGGACGGGGAGCCAGAGCCCGTTCATGCCACCAAACGCCAGCTACCACTACTCTCCTTACGCGGCACCAATCGACCAAGGACGGCGGCCCAGCCTGGTCTCGTACCAATCCGGCCATTCTGGGGCGTACAGCGACAGTGACTCAAAGGAGAAGCAACGATGCCCGCACCCCGACTGCGGAAAGACCTTCAAGGACCTCAAGGCCCATATGTTGACGCACCAGACGGAGCGCCCCGAGAAGTGCCCCATCACCACGTGCGAATACCACATCAAGGGCTTTGCGAGGAAATACGACAAGAACCGTCACACCCTCACCCATTACAAGGGCACCATGGTTTGTGGTTTCTGCCCAGGTTCCGGCTCTGCGGCGGAGAAGTCCTTTAACAGGGCAGACGTGTTCAAGAGGCACCTGACAGCGGTGCACGGCGTGGAGCAGACGCCTCCAAACAGCCGAAAGAACAAGAATGGTTCCTCCACCTCGGCGGCCACAGGGAAGAAGCCAGGACCAGGCTACGCTCCCGATGCGACTGGCAAGTGTTCAACATGTTCGCAGACTTTCAGCAACGCGCAGGACTTCTACGAGCACTTGGACGACTGTGTGCTGCGCATTGTCCAGCAAGAAGATCCCGCAGAGGCTGTCAACGCGAGGAGGCTTGCGGAGGTCGAGAACGACCGCGAGGTGCACGCCACGCTGGAGAAGAACAGCCTGCCGACCACGACACAGACGATGATGACCGAGGACGACGACGACGAGGAGCTGATGGAGGACGAGGACTCGTTCCTCGACGAGCAAAACCTAATGGCGCTGGGCGTGAAGACGTCGGCTTCGCCCACCAAGAAGTCCAAGGGCAACCCAGCCAACGGCGTGCAGAAGTCGCGGGGCCTGACACACTCCCGTGGCGGTGTCTCCATGTCGAAATCCAACGCCAGCAACCGGGCGCGCAAGCACCGGAGGGAGTACCCGTCGTCTTGGGGCTTCGACAAGGGCCAGATGACGATGAAGAAGCGGGTGATGGCCGTCTTTGACGGGCCCCGCCGGCTGGCAAAGGACGACATGATGCTGTCCACGGAGCGCGAGGTGCGCGTGCCGCTGGCTGACGGCAAGGCCTACGTCACCGACCTCGACGTCCAGACCATGAAGCGGGCCGAGGGCTTCCTCAACGCCACCGAGGAGGAGAAGGGCATCTGGATCTCGGATGACCCGACGGATGAGGACATCAAGGCCATGCTGGATGCTCAGATGCACTGAGCCGGCACCGTTGATGATGTTTTACCCGCCCCTATATACCCCCCTCACACAGACTTCGGGATGCGGGACAGGCCCGACGCGCAGGAAGAATCTTGATACCCATTTCATCACACCTCAACACTCACATATGCGCGGGATATGGCTTTTGAATTTATGGGAAGCGAGCAAGTAAAAGTGATGTTTGTGTTTTTGTTTTTGTTTTTTATATTCTTCTCTACATCTCCTTTCGGGGAATGGCGGCATGGGCGGGCGGCATACTTTCTCGGTGCGAAAAGATCCGAGGGGGGGGAGGGTTTCCTGCACGAAACCCTCTCTACCTACCTACCTACTTACTTCCTACTACTACAACTATTCGCCTGATGGCTGCGACGATACCCGGGTACATGGTTATATATTTTGGGAGGGGGGCTTCCTGGTTTGGGACCTCCTGTTTCTGTCTTTTGGGGCGGGAACGCACGGAGTTTATGTTGGATTGTACTGGTGTGGGGACAACCACCGTTTATAATCTGTGCTGGCTTTGGATCATGATGGATGGACCTGAGCGCGCGTGATGGGTGTAATACTCTTTTGATACCAAAAAAGCCTCTTGCCTGCTATCCAATTGCCCTGCTCCTGCTCCTGTGATGACTTCCGCTGGTCTTGGTGAATACGGACCCTGCCAGACCTGATCTTCGTAGCATCTCGAACCCAGTATGGATGAAACCCGTTGGATGGATTATTGTACCACGTGGGCATTTACTGTAAAGGGTGCGTGTTGTCTCGAACAGAAACGTCCACAGACACAGAAGCACAGTAGATACACATTACGTATGTAGGAGAGGACCACAGCTCAAAGACGGTTGGTTGGTTGGCCGTGCTGACTGTTCTGTTGTGGCCCGTGCGTCCTACCCGGAGCTGCACCAGGGCCCGGGGCCTGGAGCCAAGCTGCCAGGGAATTGGTAATTGAATGACGGCCGGCCTTCCGCTCAGCTCACCTGCACAACTCCGAATCCGAACACTTCAACGTGGCATCAAGCTGAACGACAACCCAAGAGCACGCCACCTCCCCGCCAGCTGCGTCGCCAACCACTTCGCATCCCGACTGCCACTATGGGCACTTGATCGACGCCACTGCCCTCGTTTGTTTTCCCTCACCAGACGACGCAATCGCATCCTCTCAAGCCCGGGGGGAAAGTCGTCAAGATGCGCTTGGCCATGTACGCCGGGGTATGTGGCGCCCCAGCTCCAGCTCCAGCTCCAGCTCCCCCTCCTCCGAACACATCCCAAGCTCCCCTTCACCTGACTTACACGCCTGCCGATCCGTCCGTCTGGCCCATGATTTATGGGTATCACCCGGTCGTTGCAGCTGTGCCGATGATTGCGAGACGGGACCCGGAGCTGACATGAGTGTGTTCTATAGGCCTCGGCGGCCCTCGCCGCCACGGTTGTCACGTCGGCATTCTACCAGCGCGCCAACTTCTACTCCGCCATGGTCTATCTGTCGCAGAGCAACCTCTGCTTGATGGTGAGTCCCGGCCCAACCCCCATCCGTCGCATTCCACCCGTCGACGTCGGTGGGGCACGCGACCATCGGTGACAAGCCGGCCGACGCTGATCGTCTCACCCTCCTACAGATCCTCATCAACCTCGTCTTCCTCTTCTACGGCTCCTTCATGTACGGACTCCAGCGCCTCTGCTTCGGGTCCCTCCGCCCCGTCGAGGTCGAGCAGCTCTACGAGAAGGCATGGTTCGCCATCACCGAGACCTGCCTCGCCATGACCGTCTTCCGCGAGGAGGTCGGCGCCTTCTTCATCGTCATGTTCACCGCCCTTATCACGGGCAAGGTCTGGGGGTGGATCGGCGAGGGCCGCGTCGAGATCTTTGAGCAGCAACCGCCCGCGAACCCCCGCCTCTTCCACGCCCGCCTCGTCGTGTCGCTGCTCTCGAGCATCATATACAACTCCTGGATGCTGAGCTACTGCATCAACACGGTCATCGCCCAGGCGAAGCCCACGATGATGGTTATGTTCCTGTTCGAATTCGCGGTCCTGGCTGTGGGGTCCCTGCACACTGGGCTGCGATATGTTATCTCGCTGGTTGAGGCGAGTGTTGTTAAGAGGCAGACCGCCCAAAGGTTGGAGCAACGAAGGCGGGAGGTGAGAGAGCAGAGAGCCGAGATCCTGCGGAGAATAGAGGCTGGCGAGACGACCGAAGATGCCGAGACGCTACCGGACGAGGACGACATCGACGAGATGGACATTGAAGTCCCAGGCTGGGATACGAAGGGCCAGTGGATCTTGTTCCTGGACCTCTTCGCTGGTGAGTCCGAGTGCAGACTATCAACACTGGAACTCCTTCTAACATCTTAACAGACCTTCTCAAGCTCTCAGTCTACACCGCCTTCTTCTGCGTCTTGCTCGTCTTCTATGGTCTGCCGATTCACATAATGAGAGACCTCTTCATGACCACAAGGAGCTTCGTCAAGCGGCTGACAGCCCTGCTGAGATACAAGCAGGCACTGAGGGACATGAACCGATACCCAGATGCCACGGCTGAAGACCTGGGACGTGAGGATACTTGCATCATCTGCCGAGAGGAGATGCGGCCTTGGGACCCGAACGCCGGACAGGTGGAGAGAACAAGACCGAAGAAACTACCATGTGGCCACATCTTACACTTTGGCTGTCTCAAGAGCTGGCTGGAAAGGCAGCAAGTTTGCCCGACCTGTCGTAGCTCCGTCGTGGTCGACCAACCAGCGAGAAATGGCCAATATCGCCCCCGAATGGCATTCCATATACAACCAAACCTACCAGCCGGGCAGAATCAGCCCGCACCACAGAACGGCCAGGCACCCGGCGTGCAGGATGGACAGCTTAACGGGCAGGCCGGTCAGGGCGGTCAACAACAGCAACAACAACAACCTGCGGGCCCTAGGGCGGCCATGCGATACATCAACCTCGGCCCAATAAGATTGGGCTTTGCTCAGGGTGGGCAGGAGGTTGCAGAGCTGGCGAACCGAATGGGCGTCGATCTAAATGGGCCTCATCCCCCCGCGGCAGCACAGGCGAACATCCCCGCAACAAGTCCTGCGGATCTCTCGACAATGGAAGCCGTTCGTAATAGGCTGCTGGAAGTCGATCAGAGGATCCACCAGGAAGTCCGTGAGATACAGCAAGGCATACAGAATGTCCAAACGGCCCAGCACGAACTACAGCTGATTAACATGATGCTTGCCGAGCTCGCTCGCATCCGGCAGCTGAACCTTGGCCAGCAACAACCCACAACCCAGTCTGGCCAGCCGACACCTACCCCTAATGGGGCTCCGGCTCCGGCTGCTGGTGTACCTCCCCAACAAGCAGGTGCTGCGCCGATACCACCACCGTTTCTGTACCCCGCTGGCCAAATGCCACTCCCGACGATGCCCCAGGCCGCAAACCCCTTCATTCCTAGGATGAACTCACCCACCGTGTCACGCCACGGGGCGGTTCCACAGACAGCAGGCATTCCCTCTGGCAGCGCAGACCTCCCCGAGGGTGTTGTGATCCCGCCAGGATGGTCCCTCATGCCTCTCCAGCGACTCGACGCGGGTGCGGTCCCGGCGAATGGGCCCCAAGCGCACGGCGGTGCCACCCCAAGCCACCCGCCAGAAGGGACTCAGCAGGCCGGGAACAGCCAGCCTAATGGAGCTGTGCCACCACCTCAGTCGTCGAGCAGCACTGCCGGAGCGGCGTCGGGCATTAATGGAGGCACCACGTCCGAGGAAGTCCACGGCACAGCCGCTCACCAAGCTCCTCGTCAGTCGACAGCCGAGCCCCCCCAAGTGGCAGCCCCGACGCCGGTGACACCGGTCTGGGGCGGGCCGACGCAGCTCTTTGGCGGCGCCGGCGCCGGCGGCGGAAGCGGTGCATTGCCGTTTGGCTTCGAAGCAGCCGGCTCCAGCCGGTCCGCCTCCCAGACCCGCGAGGGGGAGAACAGCAGCAGCGTCGCCCAGGAGGGTGTTGAGCAGGCTGCGAGCGGTCCCGTCGAGCCGAGCGCGTCGGCTGCCGCCCCACCACCACCACCGGAAGCGGCTGAGGAGCAGCACGGGGACGACGCCTCGGCGGCCGCTAAGGGCAAGGCGCCTGCTGCTGCCACTGTCGAGGACGCCGAGGATTAAGTTTGTGGGCGGGTTTCTGGCGGATTGGGGTTGTCTTTTTTTCAGCCTTCCTGTAGCACCTATCGATAGCGAGACATACGGAGATACCAAATTATGGAAATCAGTCTTTTAAATTTGTGAGAGGAAAGATGCTGCACTACTGGCGGTGATTGCTGGTCATCGGTAGTGATTCTTGGTGATTAGTGCTTAGCGTGTACAGCAAGCGTTATGGGGCTCAGAGCATGTAGAATTCACTACCTGACTCCGAATGTGGAAGATCAATTTGCTGCTGCAGGTTGTTACACTGTTTCTTCCTGTGCAGAAGCAAGTCGTGGCTGTTCTGCCTTTACGAGCGCTACGTCAAATTGGAAGAAGTCACCACAGTTGTGCTCTCCTTCACCCGACTTCTTAGCTGTCTGACCTTCACCAAGTGGCGCACAACTCATGCAAGCGGATCTTTCTCACAGAGACTGGTGGCACTAGCAGAGTGCAGCCAGTATCGATGCGAAGTCGTGATGCACCTGGGAGCGATGTAGCGAGACGGAATGCGCATTTGTTTCAAGAGCGGACGTGGATGGCCATATCGAAACAAGATTGAGCTGAGCTTCGGACCGTTCCGTTCCCGGGCTGTTTCGCCGTCGCAGCAAGGTTCCACGCGGGCGCCCAGTCTCGTGGCTTGCGTGGCGGCGTGCCCGTGCAGATCATACCGTCCAGGCGTGTGAGTTTACCTGACTGCGTGGACCGCATAATGTAAGTGGGCGATCTCTCTAAGACTGGACCCTGGGATGTGGTCGCTCGCCAACACTTGAGAGAGCTGCGGCGTCCTCTTCCGCTCGGTGATGGGCATGGGCCGAAGAGTTGCTGGCTTGGATTAAATGGCCATGAAAGCGTCATGTCACATCCTCTTGTCCAAAGAGACAGAGAGCAAAATGCAACAGTGAAGGCGCATGCGCCGGTTGTCTCCTTGTTAGTTGCCACGAATACCCTAATCCGGGCCAGCAGGAATATCTACAGACCTGATCTTTTTGATGCCGTCCGTTCTAAGGCGGAGTCTAGGTTGCTTCCCTACGGCAGGATAAACGTCTTAGTTACGTGTTACCTGTGGCAGCCCTCCTTAGTCAAGTAAACCCCAGTATTTACCTATTAGAGACGCTTCGTAGCAATGAGGCCCCATTGGCATGTTAGGAAGTCCTCACGCCCGTCCCAGGTCAGATGCTGAACGTGCGCGCCTTACGTGGGCAACTGTGAAATGTTAGCAGTGCCAGCTGCATGTGTTCCTTGGGGAGCCTGGTTGCTATTCGATCCCTGCGTCAAGACTTGATTTGCCTTTTCCATCTGTCAAATTAATCCAGTGGGTCTCGGATAGTTGAGGCGTCCCAGGATGTGTTCAGAATGAGCCGTTAAGAAGTGCCTCCCGCGATCGTCGCCCACTACTATCCCGCCATCTCGACGTCCTCGCCGCCCGCTTTCCTCTTGGTCTCGGCCCGGTGCTTCATCTTGCCCGTCGCGTCGTCCACCCACTTCTTGTACGCGTCCTCGCCGCCCTCCTTCAGCTTGGAGGCGACCACGCCCTTCAACACCTCCCCGGCGAACCCGACAAAGTTGTGCCGCCTGAGCGCGTTCTCGAACTGCCAGTCCCTCCGCTTCCGCTGCTCCCGCTCCAGCAGCTCGAGGTCCCCGATCTCCCTCGCCTGGATTCGCAGGTCGCGGACCATGGCCAGCAGGTTAAACCGGATCTCGGTCGCGTCGTAGCGGCTCACCCTCCGCTGCAGCACCTCCATGACCTTGGCGGGGAACTCGTCCTGCGCGCAGGGGCCGTGGCTGATGGGCGCGGGCTGCAGGCCGTCCATCTCGTACAGGGTGCCGCCGACGGGCGTGTAGGCGACAAAGTGGTAGACGTCCTCGGCCTCGCCGCCCGTCCGCTGCGTCTCGTCGGCAAAGGGGCTGCTCTTGGCGAAGGAGTTGTGCACGTCGCGGATCAGCTCGCTGTTGGACAGGGCCTCGCCGCGGAACTCGGGCGGCAGCGCCATGGTGAAGTCGCGGAAGTCGCGCAGCTTCTCCCCGATGTCGATGTGGCCCGCCTCCCCCTCGGGCGACGCCTCGTCCTGCTTGTTCATGAGCACCGACAGGAGCGCCTGGGTGCCGCACGCGTTCTGGATGGTCTGGGCAGCGAAGAAGAGGCGCTCGGCGGCCTCGTGGTCGAAGGTGCCCTCGTGGGGCTTCTCGGCCGAGGTGTAGGGTGTGTCGGTTGGGTACTTGAAGAGGAAGATGACGCCGTAGACGGGGTGCAGCTGCGCAAGAGAGTCGGGGTCCATCGTTATGAGCTCCTCAAACTGCACATTTTTCACGCCGAGGTTGTCCAGGAGGTATGTAAAGACGCCCTTGTGAATGTCAGCGAACGTCACGTCTCGCTCAGGTGGGCGCAGCTCTGGGCGCGCAGAGGAGGGCACATTGGCGCCTGTGGCAGCTCGTGCGCGCCGGGCCTGGACGTCGAAGAACGTACCGCATCGGACTCAACTAGGACCAATTAGAATTCTGGAGCTTCGCTGGCCATGGAGGATGCTTGGGAAAAGGACGCAAACACTCACTTGTATTCCAACCGCCACTCATCTTGACGGTTTGGGAGACGCTCCGCGACAAGAAATAAGTACAGTTACTGGACGTGGTTTAAGGAGATGGTGACAGGGGTGGGTAGAGTGTAGAGAAGGCGGATGAATGACCAGTCGAGAAGCGTGTCCCACGCAATGCCGGCCTGGTGAGGTTGAACGCTCAGAGTTGTTGGTTGAGCTTGCTGTTGAAGGAAGATGTGAGAAGAGCTTCGCCTGGTGTGTGGTGGGGAGCTCCCGATGACGTTGGAAGACGCTGGTATCGGGAGTGAGTGAGTCGCTGAAGCTGTCTTATCGATAAGGCTTAGAAATCAGGTTGGCCCCTTGAGTTGCGCAACCGCCCCAGCTTTCCCAGGCGATGCAGGATGTGCGAGCTGTAAATATATGGGCAAGGCTTATACAGGTAAAAAGGACCAACCCCAATATTCTAGCCATAGTACCACAATCAAGCAAGCAGGGCGAGTTGTCACTCTACCTAGATACCTAGAAACCTAGGTACTTTGGTCTGTCCCGTCAGAAAAACTGAAGCCGATTCCCGTTGATAGCATGCTTGTACTTGCCTTTCGTGATGGCCTTGTGATTCACTCACCATAGTCCCGAGGGCAGTAGGGATACTTTCTGAATCGATTGACTCGCACGTAGAGAAGGCAGCAGAATAGATTTACAATTAAAATACCCGTTGCCTTAGCAGAGCTAGGTACAATCTCGCAGTCACCACTACCAGAGTGCTTTCATTTGCGCAAATAATGCCTGTAATTCAATTGTGGGTGCTCTTTCCAGCCGCGCCTCAGCAGATTCCTATTTCCACGTCTCTTGGCCCTTTTGAGAAGGACCCAACGCAAGCTTATGGAGTCTCTGCCACATCTGATATGAAGCGCCTGCCTCAGAAAGCCTCTGGCCGGCTAAATCTCTATCATCAGGAACACACGCCTAGCAATCAAGCCATCTCAAATGTGTGATGTGGCCCAAGGCATCTTCTAGTTTCAGCTATCTGGGCATGGAGTACTAGTATTACTTGATACTTCGGGCCAAGTCCTCCTCGAACCACTGGTTTAATTTCATGTGCGCAGAAGAAGACGCAAAATGCAGATGACATGGCTGTGACGAATGTAAGGCAGTGCCCGCCACATATTTCTGTTGGGTTCAGCAGGAAAGTACGAGGGCGGAATCGGGGTCTTCCACACCTGAGGTATAGACGTCTTGGATGAGAACGGCTGGCTTCAAGAAGGAAGCAGCGTCCGCCAATGACAACAGAACACTGCTTCCAAGTTCCTCATACCCATCCTACCTGCCGTCTCTGTAGTTCACCACCTGGGCAGGTAGTGGTGATGGACGGGTGGTGGGGAAGCGAGGGAAACTTCAAAGATGTTTAGACTATCCTTCGATCTTTCCAAGGGGCAATGCCGTACACACAACGTCAGCGTGAACATAGTGAACGAAGTAAACAGAGTTCTCCTCATCTTCGCCCTCATCCTTCCTCGATCTCCCTCCTCTATTCCTTCAATATTCACCGCCGCGACTCCTGAAGTCCATCCCGCGTTCTGTTCCTATGTTCAGGCCTCTTCGTGTAACTGGATTCGCCCTCTTTTTGAACCTGATATCCTTGTTCATCATGAGTCCAGTTGCCCATCCGGATACCACTCGGCTCCGGCTCAAAGAGCACGCGCAACCGCACCAATTTGCCTGTATTTGCTCTTTGACCTTGGTTGCGGAAGGCAATTCTCGTCCGCACTCGCGGGGTGGCCAGCACAGCCAGATTATACCTCTCCTATCCCTTGCCACTCGTCAACAGCCCAGCAAAGCTTTGGCAGGGCCGCAGATTCCCGACAGCCGTCTCAGTCGCGGACGACCAGCTGATGTATCCTGATGTGGCAAGCCACATGTTGCGGGATACTGGCCGTCTCTTGTCATCATGGACGAAGATGTGTAAAGGTGCGGACCCCCTCAGTGATGTGCTCCCTCTCCCACACCTGACGAAAACATTTGTGCGCCTCTGAAGTCCTTGTCGATTATGTGGAGACCGTCATCCTTCTGAGTTGGAGTGTGAGGGAGGTGAGAGGGGGTCGAGTTCTTACTTTTCTTTTCCGCACCGCACTCAGCCGACCCATGACCTTTCGTGGGGGCTGACAAAAGTAAGCACTCTCTAGGTTGCGATGGCGTTGCTTCCGGCCCCAGCCAGCCAGCCAGCCAGCCAGCCAGCCAGCCAGCCAGCCAGCCAGCCAGCCAGCCAGCCAGCCAGCCAGCCAGCCAGCCAGCCAGCCAGCCAGCCAGCCAGTCAGCCAGCCAAGGTGTCAAAGCGACACTACCGGTACTTAGCACGTCCTTGCACCACACCAAGATTGCCCAGGGCTTTGAAGCGCCCTATTAGGTGATGGGATGTGTACGCGGGAGTCCTTTCCTCGATAGCCCCGGGAGACTACTGAACGGATCTACCTGCTCAACAAGCTGCAGACTTCTCATAGCAAGATCGCAGTATTCGAGAGGGACACGGCAGCTCTGAAGAAGGTGCTGGCCCAGGAGGCTTGAGAACATGATATCAGAAGGCACGCTGGCGGTTCTGACAAAGGTGATGGGCGCTGGCAATGATAATGAGGGTTCTCACTCAAGTCCAGTCCTAGGGTGGCCGGGAAGAAAGGTCAAGTTAAAAAGGAGGTGAATGGCAGAGAGTCGGTGCTCAGCTGGTGGCTGCAAGAGGTGGCTCTCGTAGAATATTTGGCCCTGAGCTGTCTATTAATTCAATGGTGGTTGCAGAGACTGTGCGAGAACACAGGCCACTTGCAATCAGTCATCGTGTTCAGACTTTGACCATCCCTCTTCCCCTTCTCAACCTCATGGTTGATAGATTCGAGGAGTCTTCTCTTGATTCATGTTCCTACTTTTTGAGACCATGGGCTGTCGACTAGAACCACGTTTGTAGGGTCCAGATATCAGCTAACTTGGTACTGTGTAGTTCTACTCCAAATCTGGGGTGAGACGTAGTTGGGCACACGCAGAACCGCATCACTCCCGAGGTCGCCTAAAATTATAAGTCGGTCAGCCGCTGTCTAGATTTACCCGGTTGGATTTCGTGGATCACCCAGCCGCACTGACCTATCTTTCCCAGACTAATTAGAATTAACCTAAACCTCATGATGGAAAATTTACGTTACTGGTCTCATGAGCGGTGATGAATGTACTGGACCGCTTTGTGGGAGAGGGGATGATGCAAATTCCCATGGTCTTGCAAGGCTTGGGTGTGGAGGTTATGCATGCCAATACGGTAAGCAGCCAATGTGCACGGAGTAATCAGATGTTGGACGACATGTGGGTGTTGGACAGTATCCAATATTTTTGGTCACATCAATGTGTCTGAGCCCATTGTTCTCAACACAATCTTGGAACCAACACGCCGTGCAGACACCTAGTGTTGGACAGTTAAGTCGCACACCCTGCACATCCATAGAAGTTAATTATTGCGGCATGATTTATGATAGATTTCCACTGCTGCCGGTGTATGGCGTCCAGGGTTTGCGTGTGGTTGACTCGAGCATGATGCTAATCGTGACGACTGCGAACCCGCTGGCTACGGTATACGGGGTCGCGGAGATGGCGGCTGAACTGATTAAGAAGCAATGGCAGTATGTAATTCTGATGTTTCTCGGGTCTGGTAATGGGTAGCTCCAGTAACAAACGACAAGCGCAAGGTATATTGATCATGTGCTGTATAAAGTACAGGCTTTCTTGCCCTGGGAAAGTCAATCTGTAAGCTCATGGTGCGATGTTCGCCGTCAAACAAGCCATTCACGCTTGGTGCAACTTGCACTAAAACATGATCTGATCGGAGCTCATTTTCATGCTTATCAATTGGACATTACCATGTCACGCAGGTAACAGAGCGATGATATCGATTATAACAATTGGTAAATCATCGCTGTTGAAGCCTGAAAAAGATACACCTGGTGAATCGCGGTAAACTATTTGAATCAAAACCCATACCGTCTAATCTAGATGTGCTTACTGGTACATCCTCCTGATCAATGTCATTCGTTTCGAAGCGTGTATCATCAAATCTCTTCACCTTTTGTTCGAGCATTCGCTCTTCAGCCAGCTCTGAGCAGCGTCTCCAGGACATCCCTTGCGCATGAAGAAGCAGTAATCCTCCCAATACCTGGACAATATCTCTACGAGCGGGACGAAGCAGTCGCCTGAGGCGGTACAACAACGTCCATCTCGTGCGACTCCCCGGCGCTCTCCTCCCGGCGGTGACCTTCAGACGGCATGGCCGACACCCTGTGGGTGGAGGCGGCGAACGACGTGCCGACGTGCGAGGTGCGCGTGCTGTCGACGTCGACGTCGGACATGGCGAACTCGTCGTGGTGCTTCACGCCGTCGGCGCTGGACCGCTGCTGGCGCTTCCGCTCGTCCTCCCAGAACTTGCCCTTGGTGAAGACGCGCACGATCCACGGCTTCTCCCCGGCGGGCTTCCAGGTCCAGTATTCTTTATACATGTAGTCTTTCGGCTCGAGCCCGCCGCGGCTGAGCGTCATCACCGCCCATATCATGCCGTTGAGGGCAGTGTATACGAAGAGACCGCTATCGCGTCTGTCAGCATGAGCCGCGGGGGTTTGTGGGCTTGGGGATCAGGGTAGAACTTACGCGATGAGTCCGTACGCGACGCTGTAGCTGAAGGGGATGAAAGCGATCGTCACGAAGGATGGGATGGCGTCGCCGACGTAGCGCCAGTTGACCGCAGTCACCTGGCGGATCATCAAACAGCCGACCTGAGTATCATGTGTCTGGTCAGCTAAAAATCCTATAGGTCGAGGGAACCGACGTTGCTCACCAGAATTAGGGTGCATCCAGTGGCCCAAGGGGGTATTGAAGCAAATATGGGGGCGAAGAAGACAGAGACCAGGAAGCACAGCCCTGTCACGATAGCCGTGAGTCCTGTCCTCCCACCTTCAGCTATGCCTGCTCCGCTCTCAATAAAAGCGGTTACTGGCGAGCAGCCCAGAAGTGACCCGATGGATATGCACGCAGCATCGGTGCAGTAGGCCACCGTCGACCGGGGAAAGTCCCCGTCGCCCTTGCGTGTCTTGTTACAGAAACGCGCCATGGAGTACAGCGTCGCCGTGCAGTCGATGATATCCACGTACAGGAAGGTGAAGAGGGCGAGGGCGAAGCTGGCGCCATAGTTGCCGGACAGGTCCCACTGCTGCGCGTTGAGGGTGTGGGTGATGGGGTGGAAGCTGACGACCTTCTTGAAGAAGTCGAAGCGCTGGTCGCCGTCGTCGGTGTTGGGGAAGTAGGTGAAGGGGGTGCTCCGGGGCCACGACAGGATCGAGACGAGGGCCACGCCGATGATTATGGCCGCCTTGACCCGGAACGCCATCAGGAAGGCCGTCAGGAGCCCGCCGCACATGATCCCGAGCCACATCTTGGAGCTCGTCATGAGGTGGCTCATGCAGGCGCCCGTCTTGGGGTCGAGATACGCGGCGTCGCAGCCAGCGATGGCCAGCGGAGTCTTGGGGTTCCCGGTGATGATGCCGATGCCTTCGGCGTACGACATGCCGACCATTGTCAGGAACAGCCCGATCCCCACGCCGCTCGCGGTCTTGATCGTTCCCGGGATGATCTTGACGAGCCAGTGTCGCATGCCGGTCAGGGCGAGGATGATGAAGATGAAACCCTCAACGAAGACTGCCGTCAGGGCCAGTGAATACGGCACCGGGCCCTTACCCCGGATGCCGACAACCTGGTAGGCGAAGTAGGCGTTGAGACCCATGCCTGGACTGCCGACACAGTTAGCACTGGGTCTTTCTGAGGGAATTGAAGGGCCGGACATGGGAACCACTCACGCCAAAGCCACGGGAAGGTTTGTGAAGAACCCGAAGAGAATGCTGGCGAGCCCCGACAAGGCTGCGGTCGCGGTTATAAGGTCTCGCTTGACCACTGCAGATGTCAGTGTCGCGCATTTGATATCTGTTTCCTCTTTTTTTGTCTTTTTCCCAAGATTCCAAGAAAAAATAGCATCTCTTACCGTTCGCGCATGCTTTGTATTCTGCCTCGTTTGCACAGATATCTTGTCGGTCATATAGTGGCTCGCATATGCAAGTACCGCCCGTCTCTGACAATATGTCTGCCTATATCTGATGTTAAACACCGATGCGGCTTCCGACTTTCTGGATGGCCATGAGAGGAACTCACGTTGACAGCAACGATATATGCCATCGTGGCGAAGGTCGTGAGGCCGGCACGGATCTCTGTGTAGAAGCTGGCGTCCTCGATCTCTTGGGGCTGTGTCGCACGCAAAGACGTCAGCTTCAACTCATCAAAATCAATCACATTATTGTGTGTACGGCAAATGCAGGACGTCGTCATACATGGCCACACCCACCGAGTCGAAAGACTCGGCCGAAAGTCGATGTGTTGACTGCAGTTTCGACCCTCCTGAGCCGGTCCGTCACCCATTCGAACTTCCTAGCCATGAATCCCTGGCTGGGAACATGCTCTCTCTGGTCCTCGGTTGGAGCTTGAAGATCCATAATCCCTTTGGGATACAAAGACACCTGGAGTTTGTTAGACTCAGTAGAAAGGCTTTGAGTGAACGAGCGGCAAGAGGACAACTAGGAACCAAAAGAGTGAGGAAAAGAAGAAGAACAAGAGAAACGTGGGATGGGAACTCGTGGTATAGTGGAATGATTGCAGAGACACTTCTGAGTCACGGTGTGTCACGGCACCCGCCTCCATGTGTTCACTGAAAGTCATGAGAAAGCAAAGGGGTCCCAGAAACATTCAGTCGCTGCATCAGACTCGGAATCACATATTAGTGCGAACCCCGGGTTATTGATCTTAAGTCCGCCATACGGGCGAGGACATTCTCGCCCATAGAGAGTGACTCAAACAGATCTTGGGCCCCTTGACTGGCCAGGTTTGGTCACGCATGTACTTGAGTAGCGATATATTGTGACAACCCGAGATGTATTGCTGCTCCCCCTGCCAATAGGGGGTGATTCCTCTAGCGCACTGAGAGGGACCAATTGTGCCGGGAGGGGGAGGGGGGTGGACGCCTCTCCTGCACATTCACACACTTACTCACTAATCATGCCTGCTCGGAACCCGTATAGCGAGTAAGAGCACACAGAAGCCCTACGACCTGCTGCTGGGTAGCGAGATCTGCTTGGTCTCTGAGCCAGTCATTACGACCGCACGTGGTTGATTAGAGGATCCATCAGGGGGGGGGGGGATCTAGATCTCAGAGCCACTAAGGTAGCCAGTCCGGGTTCTTCGAATTCGCTGAGTCCGTACAGGTCTCGGTGTTTTCTTCGGCTCACCTACTGGCCAGACAGTCGAGGTCATGTCTTGCTCTGCGCACCGGTGTCACGTACAGACCAGCTTGGAATAAGCTGTCATTAGCCAGCCTCAATAACGAGGGAAAAGCCCCAACAACCCACTGATTCAGCGGAATAGCCCCTCAGGGAGCAGCCATTGGCCCACGCGACTCGAAGACATGCAGCTGCGTCGACTCCGATCGAGCTGCTCTTTCCCGGCATCAAGTCCCGTCGCACACCTCCGTGTGAGCGACCTGCTTAATCGGCAATGCGCAGCTGGGTATCGGAGGCAGCAAGATTAAACTCGCTTAGCACGCGCTCCACGACATGGACAGCTGCAACACGGCCGGATATTTTAGAAAAAAGAAGAAGCTACATGCACAGGACGCGCATGCGACGTCGGACCGGTTTCGCGGATGACGAGGAGAGAAAACCATGCCAGTCATTGAACGGCGCCCATCAACTTACCGACGGATCGACGTGGCTCGCAAGGCACTTCACCCATTCACAAAATGAGAATGTGTCTCCACGTTCCGGTTTCCGTGTGAGCCGGACCTCCTAGATGCTTTGGCAAGAGGGACGAGGGATCGCAGGCCTCATGCGGGCGCCCACCCTGTCCCTCCCGAGGGACCGCCATGGCCCGCGCCATTTGCAACCAAGACAGGACATGGGATTACATTGCGGTGGCTAGGTGCTTACCCAGACTGGGGGGAGATGGCGGCCACGGCCTGTCGGGTGGCTGCAGGGTGAGGAGGGCGGGCGCCCAGCAGGCGTGTGGGGATCACAGGGGCGAGGGAGAAGGAGATGACTGTATGCATCTCGAGCCTGGCGGGACTTCATTAGCACCCTCGGGCGATATTGGGCTCCCATATCACCGGTTTCGACTGGGTTGGACACACCCGAAGGGCCAAAGATGAGGAATGGCATTGCATGCTCACAGCCTCCTCTTTTGTCTTCAATCGGTGACACTCGTGCCCCGGCCGCCCGAGACTCCACAGGATATGTCACCGCTAGAGGAAAGGAATTGTCTGGATGGCTTACCCGAGCCGGCCACTGACGGACTGAGGGCAGAGAAACCTACAGGCTCGGTGTCTTGTACCTTTGTCTCACTCAGGAAATGTGTTGATGCTCGGGGTAGAGTTCTGAGATGATTGGGTGCTGACTGGCAAAGTGAAAAAAGGCAATGGATCACCTCGGAGATCCCACAAGGTCATTGACTTAACCAATCTACAGAGTAAATATCATTATATATTTCACCTGATGAAGACATTAGAAGGAAGATGAGAGCTCTAGACATGTTGCGAGCCGTCGCAATCCACGATCCACGAATAACCAGTACAATTCCAGTCGAGGAAGTGAGTTCCAAGAAGTAAGCTTGGAAAAACAGCAGCAAATCCTGCGGTTGCGCCACGTCACCAAATGCTGGATGTCACGGCAGGCAATCTATTGGCAGGTGAAAAAGGTTTCGGTCCACGAGACATGTCCCTTGGGTATCGTCGGGCGTCACAGCAGATAGCCCCGGACCAGATCCCGGCTGTGGTCTTCCCTGCTCTTGTCGAAGTACTGTGTATGATCTACTCCCAACCCCTGAGTTGTGGTAGCTGACCGAAGTAGATAGACCATGATGGCCTCGGAAGCCAGCATGTCATCTGAGCCTCGAGTTGGGGCTCCCCTGCGCATGGGATTTCAAAGCCCTCGAGAAATGTTAGACTTCTTCTTCACCTAATTCCCAGTGATCTTGGCAAGATTTGTTGACACCACCCATTCACCGAGATCTATGTGAGTGTAATTGTGTACGATCTAGTATTCCAGTGCTACTTCGAGTTGCAACTCTGTTAAATCTTTGACCGGAACACAACTCCTGCTGTGATCTATGGTAACTCTGAGCCTCAGAGTGGTGATGATACCATTGCCGTATTCTGAGTTCCCTGGTCAATCTCAGATCAGGCGTTACCTAGGTAAGTTTGAGTTTGTATACATAGATTGCCAGGGGCCCACATGTGTGCGTCCTTGTGAGCCTGCCGGGGATGTCGGCTGCAATTCCTTGTGCTTGATTCTTTTTGGGGAGAGGTGATTGGATTACTTCAACGCGTTTCTCGACCCGATGACCTGAGAACAGTGGCTGAATGTGCCGGGCGAGCGATGCCTCCCGGCAAGAAACAAAGGCCGCCGATTTCTTACTTTTCATCCTGGATTCGTACGAACCATTTCTCATTCTTGTGCCAGCGTCTGGGGGGTCCACGGAGCCACCAACTTTTACGGCTGTGCGATGGTAGGCTATTGTGGCTTCATTAGGTTGTGGCCACTTTCTCCCATTGCTTGCGATCTCCTTTCTGTTTCCCCAATGGAGATGTGGTCCTCGTAAAATCTCTTCAATATTGGCCCTGCCTCCACTTCAGCTGTCAAATCATCCCTATCTCAACCTCCTTTTAAAAAATGACTAAAAAGGGGGTGGGGAGTTCTATTGGGTGGTTGTGGGTAGTATGGCGGTGGCAAGCTTGTGGAGTTCGTGTTCACTTGGTGAGGAGGTACTCGCCGACATGACCCATTGGGTGATCTGGGCCATGGAGGGGATGTTTGCCATGAAGCTTGAGCAACCCAATTCCAAGTCATGCACAAAAATTCAAGCGAGCCCTGCGTAACTGGCCCTTCTGTGTTGGTTTCTGCGGGGTGCTCTGCATTGCCTGATGCCGATGCCCTCCAGGCGATCGAGTCCCTAGGACCACTTGCACCACCAACCCCTTCCTCCCTACTTCTCCCCTTCTGGTCACACCCAGACATGCTATGAAGCTGTTCAGCCCCATAGCCTTCTTCCTTCTTATTTCGTTCGCTAAATTTGTTATCCTTGGGGTTGTGGTAGGTCAAGGTTGCCATGCAGGCTGTTTGTGCCTCCCTGTGAATGACCTGCACATTCACCACTGGGTATCGCACGAAACATCTGAAAGCGTGCCTCATTCACAATCATATTTCTTTGATTTGACTTTTGCTCTTCTGGAGTAAGGTCTTTTTGTGTCAATTTCTACTTACTTCTTTCTGACCAGCCTTGTTTGTCCCCAGCGATAGAAGCTGTCCAGTGTCAGGCCTTGGGAACACCATCACCGCTTTCCCAAATAAGCTTCCCCATTCCTTCCTCTCTCGACTACTACCAGCCGACCACTCAGTTCCTTATTTTGAAGTAGTCCTATCTACTGCAAGCATCTGGTGGCTAGCTCTCAGTAACATGAAGCATGCCTAGCCGTTTTGCCAGAGGGTGAGTCAACTCGCATTGGGGGCATACATGCTGGTTTAAGAATCTACTTCTGATAGACCACAGCCTCCTGGAAATGGTCTGAATTCACAGCAGACTCTAAACTGGCTGTAGCGACCGCCCTTCTCAACCATCTTCTCTGCCCCAGCTTGGGCTGGAGCCATGCAAAACCCAACATTGATTTCACCCCAGATGGCCCGTGACTAGAAGTCAGCGGCTGGCAAGATGTTTGATGTTGATTGGAGCGACCCCAACAGGGAGTCTGTTGGTGACAGGAGGGCTAGGAAACAGAAGGAGAAGGGCGTCGGCGAGAGACCTGCCAATAAAGACAATGCAGACAAGGACGGCAAGAAGGACGAGCAGACCAGCCAGGCATCCGGCTCGGGATCCGTCCGCAGCTCCATGTCCTCGGTGGACAAGCAGTTTGGCTTCTTTGGTGGCAAGACCAGGAAGAAGGGCCGTGTCCTGGGAAACAACAAGTCAATAGCCAGCTCCTCCACGGGGGCTCCAACCATCCACGAGCAGGAGCCCACAGAAGACAACAACACCAGCGATCAACCGGCGGAAGCGTCCTCCAGCGTGGCGCAGGATCCCGAAACAGTCAATACAGAAGACCGCCACTCTGGTGTTTCTTCTGGAAAGCTTCATGGCAGTAAGCTCCTCCCCAAACGACCTCATCCTAAGCCCCAGGCCCACACGGCCAACCTTGTGTTGGCCATGTGATCAAGCATCCTGCGAGCCTCTGCACAGATGCCATCACTTGATCTGTAGATCAGGATTTAAAACGCTAACAGCACTACAGGCTTTTCCGAGGCTGTCTTCAACACGTGGAACGAGAACGCTCCAGGCGGCTCCCTCCTTGGCTACGACATGGCCTCGCCCAAGCCGGGACTGAAGTCCACCCTCACCCAGGACCTTGGCGACGGGTTGTCTTTCATCACAAAGACCACTGAGGTCAGGTCACAGCCTCGGGACAAAAAGGACCCTGACTATCTTGTCTCCAAGGTGACGCTCTCTGCGAGCCCTTCCGAGCAAGAGCCACAAGATGTATCCGTTGCACCCACGTAAGTGAAACTTTGATTCTCATCTTGTACAAGACCAAACGGCGTTGACAGCATTTCTTGTAGTCCATGGCAGCCCCCTCCACAAGTCGCAGGGGTGACTCACAGCTTGGCAACCGTCCCGGAGTCGCCTTCTTCCTCTACCCTCGAAGATGCACGTCACCTGGTGCCAATGATCACTGATCTCTCCCCCTCCCTTGCGACCAACCAAAGTTCCACGATTGGGAATGAGTCCAAGCCTGGGTTGAAGCGCAAGCCCAAGGCCCCTCTGAAGGCGCCTGCAATTATCCCGGCTTGTCAGCAGCACGTTGGCAACCCAGACCTGTGGAAGGCACCCGACGTATGGGAGTACAGCGCGAGCGAGCCCGAGGTCTCGCCTACCGACGAGGTGATTGTGCCCTTTGGTTCGGATGAGATCAACCAGCTCGCCCTTGACCTGGCGAGTATGCAGCGCGAGGCCAGTCGAATGCTTGAAGCGAGCCCTCGAACCATCCTGCTGCGCCTCATGGCGAGATGGGGAGACCAGGACCTTCACATGGCTTTGGAGAGTGGCACGGAGAACGCACAGGACGACATTGATCTCGCAGTCGATCAGGCGCTGATGTACAAGGAGCTTGAGATGGACAGGAAGCGATGGATGCTATCTGCTCTGAACCACATGGAGACCAACACGCAACCAAGCACTTTCATCTCCAAGCCCAAGGTGAAGCCAAAGGTGCAAAAGATACTCTCCCTCTTCGACAGCCGAGGTATGTTGAGCCAACTTCCTCATTCATCGCTAACAATTGCTGACTTGACTGCCACGACCAAGCCGCCACCTCATACCTAGCGATTTCCAACCCGAGCGTCCCCGTCTACCACCTCTCCCCAGATCCTCTATCACACAGGAGGTACCCCAACATCCACCCCATGACCTGCCCAGCAATTTCGGCCTCGGCAGTGGGCGTGGCAACAGAGGCCTTCTCCGCCGTCAACTGCCTGCCCATCGCATCGATCCTGCCGTCGTCGGACCTGCCGAGGCTGCTCCAGAACATCTTCCGCGTCCTCGCCCCGGGCGGCTTCCTGAACATGGTCATCGTCGACCCCCTGCCGAACCCGGCCTCCGCGGGGCCCATGCTGAGGCAGTGGCTGGACGAGAACCTCATCTTCAACCTCGAGCAGCAGTTCCGGTGCACGAACCCCAGCAGGAACTTCCCGGTCTGGCTGCAGGAGGCCGGCCTGAGGGCCAAGGGCAGCATCATCACCACCACCCGCTTCCAGGCCATCCTCCCCCAGGGCCAACACTCGGGCGGCGGCGGCGGTGGCGGCGGCGACTCGGAGCTGGCCACGATGAGGGAGCTGCGCAGCGTCGTCGGGCGCATGCTGTGGCGGGAGATCTGGGGCGCCTTCGTCGGCGCCGACAGGTGGTGGTGGGAGGTGCCCAAGATCGTCGACGAGTGCGTGAGCCGGGAGACTTACTGGGAGTACAGCGTCATAGCTGCCTGCAAGGAGAGCGAGGGCTGAGTATTACCCGAGGGTTTCTCGGTCGTCTGCCTCCTACGGCTCCGCCACTCACTCGTTCGTTACGAATGCATTCGCAATTGTCTCAAGGGTTCGGCATGGCTTGCGCGGGCGTTCTTGGATGGAAGCATGCATGTCTTTGGAGGAAATACCCCGTGCCAATCGGCAGCTGGTTCTACTTTGGAGAGGGGAGTTTGACACGGGCGCCCTCTGTTGCACGACCACAAACACGCCGAGGAGCAGGCACCTACATCATCGACCACGGGAGAGGTTAGCCGTAATGGCAGTTACTCAGTGAGGCTCGGGCAGATGGAGGGTGCTAAGAGTGAGTGAGGATGACCAAAGCCAGCTAGGTTAGGACATTTCTTTGATACACGGAATATTACCATGCGGGCACAGTGAAGCTGTCCATAATCAAGATCGAGGATAGTAGCTCGCCGAGATACGTCCTTTGTGTCATTTCCAGTCTCATCACTGCGGTGGTGTTGCCCCCTTTCTTACCTGCCCCGTGAGTCTCAGGCTGCCATGGTGGGTGGGCATGGTCAAGACGTCGAGATTCGTCTTCGGCGCCACATCAGCGGACTCTCCACCTCCGGCTCGGCATTTGTCTTGGTGGGCGAGCCGAGGACGAAGCTGGAGGGGAGGAAGGGCGGGGGAGAGCAGGGTCGGTCAAACGCTTGCACGACAAACACCGCGCCGGGTATGGGGAGGGGGTATACGGTGGGCAAACACACATCCGGGCCGCGAAACGGAACCAGAAGATCACACACATCTGAGAGCAGAAACTCGGTCGGTAGCCGCACGATCTGGGGTCTCGGCTAGGCGTGTCTGAGGACATGCTTAGGTCGTTGGTCACGTGAAGGCATCCACACCACCGAGTCTGATATAACCCAGGGGAGGGAAGGTAAGGGGGGAGTCTGCACTCAACAATGCTTGTCAGGCCCTCCTTCTCATCTCAGACCACCACTGAAATGAAAGCATGCAGCTCACAAGAGCCGCTATCGTCTAACCACCACGCGCCGTGTGAACTCTGCATGATTATACTTGAACCGACGCGAATAGACGATCCGGCGGGCAGAAGCACTCCACAAAATATCAGTCACGGGCCAAGCAGCGTGTTCTAGGCTCCAGCCTCAAAGTCAAAGGAAGTGTGTCCAATTTGTCCATCTCCTATATCCACCCTTGCCGAGTCTAATCCGGCGAACCCTGGCCCTGGACTAGCCGGCTGCAAGCCATGTCGGGCGGCCATAAGGTTTGTACCAGCGAAACGGCTTGGTAAAATTCAGATTAAGGGGGATTGATTATATCGGAGGGCAAGTCTCCCGCGCTTCTTGGGTCTCGTCTTCACCCAGCCCACGACAGCATTCAAGAAGTTGAGGTAGAGGAAGGAATCGCAGGGCACGGCGCGGCATGGCAATGAGCCAGTTCCCCCCAGCAACCATCAGGCACGTTGTCGAAACAAGACTCGGTGCCCAGAAATGGGCTCTCCAGCAAGACCCATGGGGATGGGTGGGCCTCAGGCAAGGCAAAATGCCCCGATGTCACCCTACGATCGTCCGTGGGTGGAGCTCTACCCCAGGTTCTGACAGGTCCACCAGCCAAGGGCGACCCGTCCTGGGAAGGCTGCTGCAAGCTGGTGTGCCATGCGAGTCGTGGGTTTGGTGTGTGTGTGGCATTCTAACGCAGGGGTCTTTTCCCAATCAGGAAACTCAACGCATGATGTGGCTTGAAGAACGCTCGCCTGTCGTCTGAATGCATGCCGCACAATTCCTGCTGCTGCTGCTGCTGCTGCTGTACTGTGTAGCCTATGACGGCAATGGAGGGGCGACCTGCTTCGCAATTAACTGAAGGGTCTATCGAAGCGGAGGCGTCCTGTATTTTCCCCTGCTGGAGATCGGTCCCAAGATATCTATCCCATCTTTTTATCCCCATTGATGCGCTCACAGCGATCGACCAACCGTGTGCCTGTTCATGAATAGGCACTACAATATCAACCAGTCCCCACATGAGCACTGGTACCGCAGTGGGCACCTCAGCAGGAAGATGGAGGAGAGCAGGCCAAGAAAACACAAGCATTCCTTCCCCGGGGCCCCACAACCTGATGGAGGGAACCCACCGCCTGGTCGGGATCGAGATGTGGGCATCAACCCCAGGAATGACCATGGTCAGGCACATCTACCGCACACCAAAACCCGGGGATGGCCCAGCCCGGCAAATAAGCGAGCCATCAACATGTCACTAGGCGCGTGACTTGGCAGCGGAACCCGACCACGAGGAACCCGACGGGCCCTAATTACGAGAGTATATGTGGACCAGCCAGGCGGTGCCCCCCAGCCCTTTTTTGTCTCGTCCCGACCGCACAGCCCAAAATGCCACCAACCCCACTGCCCCAAAGGGCTGCCTTCCTAGCTACCAAACATGATAGGGCGTCTTGGTTAAGATTGGGGTTTCCTGTGACGCGCTGGTGCAAAAGTCTAACAGGGAACCCTGGGGGCCCTACGGACAGGAACCGGAAATAGTCTAGTGTCTGGCCTCAAGCTTGCCACGGAAAAGGCGACGGAAAAGCTCCTCGGGTTTTTGGTCAGGGAGTCGAGCATATGACGCACACTCTCGCTGAGCAGCACCAGGGAGGGCAGACAGATCTGCGGCTGCGTGGTCGTGAAAGGGGCAATCCATCAGAGTCCCTTCTGCCCGATACCCTGGCCGGCCCGATATCTGTGCGTGATGCGCATCCAGGGGCGTGCATATCGACGACGAGGAAAGAAGGCAGGAGGATAAGGGTCTTGGGGTCGGGTGTGGGTGGTAATCCAGGCACGAGCATGATAATGCGAGAGCTTGGTTGGTGGTCAGCAGTTTATCATCATCAACCGGCGCAGGGATCTTGTTCCACCATCTGGAAGCTCCCCCCTTGCCCTGTAGGGGCTTAGTCTCAGGCCGCGTACTTTGGTACGGTCTCCAGTTGGAGGAAAGGGAAGAAAAAAAGGCGCACCCAAATAGGGAAAATTGAGAAGAGAAAATCAGGGCCAATTGTTTAGCTTACTCGTACGTGCTACAGGCTAAAGGCACTCGGAGGCAGTGATGCCATTTTGGCTTGCTACATAAGCAAAAACCTTCACTTCCGCTGGAGCGCGTTGGAAGCTGGCCCGGGTAGGGCAAAGGTTGGAGCTGGAACAAGCCAAGTCTGCCCTGATGCGACGCAGAGACGTAACCTCTGCGCCGCAACGCAACGCAGCCCTTGAGCCACGCGGTGGGGTGGCGCACAGTTACATCCCGCCAAAATCCGGGGTACTGCACAGCACAGTCAGCCGGACGTAGATTGAATGGCTGACTGCCAGAACTCCCACTACGAGAATACTACTACGCACGGCACAGGGCGATATGACAGTCTCACGAGTATTCACACCGTGCCTCATTCCCAGGGCCATGGGACGGGCCTCTCAGAACGTTCATCTCGATGGTCCATGGTGCGATCGCTGTTCAGAAAATGTGTCATATTATATGAACGAAATAAAAGAAATACTTGTCGTCAATATCATTCGGCACTATACCACGCCATATCTCAGCTCCTCCGTCGAATCCGAGCCTGCGCTCGCCGTCCTCATGTTCCGTCCCTTGCTCATCATCTCAAACGTGCCAGTCCTCCCAGGCACAGTCAAGTTGTCGCGCCGGACTCCCAGCCGAGACCTGCTTGTCAGCCGACTCGGCACGTTCGTCTTCCGGCCCCCCTTGAAGAAGTAGCGAACGTCGTCCATAAGGGTTTTGCATGCTTTCCAGCTCGTGACCATGTAGATGACGGCGTTCCAAAATCCTTGCAGTGGCAGGACAAAGGCCGACATGTACTCGAGGGGGAGGCTGACTCCTTCGGGCTGCACAACTCCGTAGACCCTGTTTGCCGTCGAGGGAATCCACGTGACGAGGATAGCCGTGAAGAAGAGGATCGAGCATTTCGTATACGACCATGCCGCGCTGTTCGCGTCATAATTCGCCTTCCTGCGACCCGAGCGCTGCGTCGTGTTCTCGTTGCTCCTTCCGTTGCTAGTTATTGTCGCCGTGGGCGCCGACGGCGCCGCCTTGGATCCATCGGCGGAGATGCTGACCGAGTATGCGGATGGTTTGGTTTGACTGATTGAACTGTCACGGTGAGCGCGGCCGAGTGGTGCGAGATCGATGGTCGTATCTTGCGTCGTTGTGACTATCTCGGAAGTGACTGATACCTCGGTGGTCTTGACGCTGAAGGGGTCATTCGCCGGGTTCGTTTCGGGTTCGTAGTGGCTCGTGTAGTTCAGCTCTCGGAGCTGCTTATGCTTCCTGTAAATTTCCCTCCCGGCACGGACGTAAATAAACGTCGTCACAGCGATGGCCGCCCTAGACGTCGTTAGATCAATTATGGTTTGGGTTGTTGCAAGACAGATAGCTTACCACACGGGTCCATAAAATGTTATGATTCGAAAGATATCCCACTCTCTTTTCACCCAACACCACAGAGTGGCATCGCCATAGATCTTACCCTTCGTCGGGGAAGACACGAAGATAAAGACCAGGGCCACTATAAACGGCACCCCGTAGCAGAATAGCAAGTATGGGATTTCCATCTTCCGAAGTTTTTGTGCGTCAAATTTGGCGTAGAATGTTAGATAGACGTTGATAGCCATCGCCAATATCCAGAAGGCATCGGCGGGCATGAACCTGATCAGCGTGTAAGCCACAGCTAACTCGTGACTGGGGTGAGGGGTACCAACATTTGGATCAGAAATGCCTGAAATTGGCAACCGGCGGACTCGGGGAAGGGAACATATGTCCTTGCCATGAGTGTTGCGACATTTGTCATCATATTGCCGCTGAAGGAAGACAGAGTAAGTATCCACCTAACACTCTCGTCGTTCTTGGCACAGGCGAGGGGACCACATACAACGAAGCATAAAAAACAAGACGATTGATCGGTTTGTGAAAGGCGTCCGATACGCAGAAAGTTATGATGATGAAGACACATCCCACCAGGGACAACACCGAGCATGTTCGCTCGATGACATTGAAGAGATCGAGCTCGGTGCCGAGATTTTCGATATTGTCAACGTTGTCGGAATCCATTATGAGCTAGGCGGTCCTCTCCGGCTAAGTTGCAATGGCTAGCAAAGTGGTTTCGGGTCAAAGTCTCGTATCTGGATCCTGGGACATTGATACCGGGACAGAAAGAACAACAGAGTAATCGACGGGCCGGGAGTCGCGGACGAGGTCCATGTATAGAAGGAGTGGTGACAGCCCGAAAGGCAGTAGATCAGGCGCAAGCAGGATACTGGATCGGGATCCGGGTCGGCGCCTTAAAAGCTCAGGTTTGTCTTGTGTGCTCGCTCAGATCGAAAGGTCGGTGTCAGATATCCGGCTTTCGGGACTGAAATGTGAGTTGCTTCTTCTAAATTTGGCAGTCTTGTGCTCCCCTGCCGATTTCAGTTGCGTGGGTAAGGTGAGACACGAGCGTGGCCAGCAAGTGGAACGGACGCCTCGACAGCGGGGAACTGGAGTCGAAAGTGAGGGAGAGGCAATGTTGGCCTGGGTTGTATTATGGTATGTCGACAGACTAGATATGCGTCTGTACGGTGGATTAGGTTGCTGGGACCACAGGGCGATGAGAATCTCAAAGAAACAGATCAGAATAGGTGGTGGCGCGAGAAGTTCAAAAGGGCAGTTTCGTAGAAAGCATTACAGATGAGGCGTGTGTCTAGGCCTTAATAAGATCGCAAGGCACATGGTCTGTATAAGTTTGTTCAAGACGGGTAAGACCCTCAAGCGGCAAGGTACGCTGCATGGACGGGTATGAAGATGGGCGTGGTCCATCATAACCGGGAATCTGGGAGGAGGTGCTCGGCAGGGATAGACATTAGCATGCCATCCTTGGTCAAAGTCAGGGGCCATGATTGTGTGATGAGACCAAATCTTCGACATGGGACCCATACCTAGCTCGGGAATAAGGCCTGTGGGTTAACTATGCAAGGAAACGTGCTCGTTCATCCATCCCAACTTTGATACCGTACCATGATAGGCGAGGCCGGGGTATTCGCCAATAGCAGAATTCGCAGGCTTGAGGTGCCGGCGTGGGTTGACCCGGGACATCATCGGTGTGTGCCGTAGTGGAGAGGCACAATCGGATGAGCGTGGACTACACAGTAGATGTTGAATGCTACTGTTAGGTCTCTTTTCACCATCGACATGGTCGCGCTCCAATACCGGGTAGCATCCTTTCTTGAATTGCACCCGTAGCTGAGAGTCATCTGTCTCGAGCCAAAGGGAAGGACCAATAATGGACGAATCTGTCGTTCATGGACGCTTGATTAGATGACGGCTGTAGATGTTCAAGCCGTGATCCGTAATGCGATTACTGACGGCCTGAAACCCGCTCGATCAGACGGCGACGCAGATCGCCTTACGGTCTGTGGTGACACCAGTCACCCAAACGTTAGCCCGAGAGCGAGTTGGTCGACGACATGCGCTAGTTGAGGATAACCAGAGCAGAGGTCAGATCGGTAGTCTCAGGTCGCCATCTCATTTAGGTGGTCGAAGTGAGAAGATCGACGTCTGCAACGCCTGCTAGACGTGTGAACTATGTCTCGCTGACCGATAAAAAGGCCCTTTCCGTGAGTGACTCCATTGAGCTGTTGTTGAGTCGCAAGCTGCGGGCGGTAGATACCATTCTAAACAGCCACCACGCCGGCTTGGTCCAGGCCATTGGATTGGATTGCCGACTGAGCTTTCGGTAATAAATGGACCTGACAAGGCAAATAGATGCCCGTGTGGCTCTGGACCGAATGCAGGTGACACTGGGCAGGTAGCAAGCAGCACACGTGGAGGCTGATGCCATCTGCCGGGGAAGCAGGAGGTGAACCCCAGGAGGACCGTAACTGTGGGGCGAGCTGGGTCAAGGAGGGTCTCTCAATATCCACATGGACGAGCTGGTGTGGGGCTGTGGAGCTGTGGAGCTGAAACCTTTGGTCCCTAGTCCAGACTCCAAGCAGACTGTTTGTGCCTGTGCTGGACCGAGCAGCGAGGATTGCGTCGACTAGGAGTTCGTCTTGGCTCTCTCATACGTCGGGGATTTGGGACGGGTCGTTGATCCTCGGTGAATCTGAACCGAACACGTTCGTCCACACTGCTGTGCGCAGGTGGGCCAGAGCTGTGAGGGGAATCAGTGTCGATCCATTGCAAATCAGACAGCATCGGCAGCAGCATCGGCAGCAGCTTCGTCGTCTGATTCCGACATTGATGCTCTGAGCTCTGATAACGCTATCGATGTTTGTGCTGTGCCCTTGCGTGTTTGTCGGAGTAATCCATTGGCGCCAGAACCAGAGATTAAGGACGACGGACAGGCGCGCCGAGTGAGGTGACGAATTCTGAAGAGTGGTCGGTTGCGAAAGTGAGGGTGGGGCGAAGTCGGCGAGGGTGAGGCACGAAGGCAAGCTTAGAGCAGGAACGGCCGAAAGGCTATGCCAAGCCAACGTTTGAGATGCTTGTCTGTGCCTTGCCCTACTGGGCGACAGCCCGACGAGAAAGGAAGTGAAGATGCAGATGATGCTGCACCTAAAGCTGCACCTGCACCTGCACCTGCATGCGACTGCATGCAAATGCGGTGGGTTGCAACCTCGTGTCTTTTTCTCCGGTGCGCAGAACCACAAGCTTTTGCGATCAACGCCCATTTCTACTTGTGGATCAGAGTTGTTCCCTTAGGACTTGCATACCCTCGTCTGCCAACATTTGAAGTGTGTTGTCGTCGAGTATTACCGAAGGCGGCGTGGCCTCCTCGCGATGCATGCTTCAATTTTGCAGCCCACCTCCCACCTCCCACCTCCCATCTACACTGCTTCGTTAAACACGCCCCGCTGCAGTCGCCTAAACATGGCCATCTACCGTGCTTCAACAGTTGCCGTCGACTTGGACGTGTTGAACATCAATACATAATGTTTCCTCGTATATAGAGTTTGTTTCGCCGCTAAACTCTGCTGCCTTGACCCCGAAAGCGAGCGTCCTGGATCGTGGAAAACCACCACTGGCGGGCTCTGGCCTTGAGGCTCCAGCATCCCATCACTCCCGATACCAGCTACGTTATCGTACAACCTGGACTGGCAGGCCGGCTCCATACGTTCCTTTTTGTCGTCACCCCACAGCCGCCCGTGTAGGTGGCACACCATCATCGCGCAAGCAGACCTGCTGTTACAACACACAAAACGGCGGCTCCTGTCACACATCACCAGTCGAAATATGTTTGCCACCTCAAGCTGGCCCTATCCTTATCACGCCGCTGCCTCCACGCCCTGAACATCGTCACAAACCTAGGCTATGTGCAAAGGACGTGCGTGCGATGAGCGGCTGTAACCCCGTCACACCCAATCGCCCGAGACACTAGCTTGACATGCGTGCTGCCAGAGCCGCAAAACCGTTGCTACTCTGCATTACACCAGAGATACGGCAACCAAGTATCAGCAGCAAAGCTTGATGTCTGATCAAGCAAGTGGGCAGCCACCGGCTCCCTCCCTCTCTGCATGATCCCTGTTCTCAAGGTCAAAGCATTCGCAGTACTCGCTGCCATCCGAGTGCACTCGCCCTTGCACCTCGCCCACGTTTCTGCGTGCGGCTTGACCCTGTCCTGGACAGCCTTACAGTCAGCACTGACATGACGGCCTCTTCATCCTAGGCAAAGACATAGTTTTAGCTCTCACAAGTCTAAAGTCGCGGGTGAGGATGTTATGACCGGTGAGGAATGGGAATCAAGCCGTTTCTCAATCACACCGAACAACACGGCACAATTATCAGACTGCAAGCAACAATAAGGGCCGGCACTCTGTTCATCTGAAGGTTTAAGGCTTTCACAGCCGTACCGAAGGCGGATTTCCCGGTATACACGTATACTGAAACTCCGGCATCGCAAGTAGCTCACTTTGTTCGACACGGGACTCGTCCGTTCACTGAGACGGAGTTCGCACAACTCTTTCATCTCGCTTCTAGAAAAGAGACAACAGAAGAGTGAAAATAACACGGTCAGGATTTATTTGAACAAAGTCCTTTCGCATGAGCATGTATACCATGCCCCATGCTCTTATTTTCCAGGATGCCGCAACTCAGCTACTGTATGATAGTATATTTGATGATGTACTTTATTCTGTGGGCTACCACAATTCGGAAGACTTGTGTGTGTCATGCATGTGTCTACTGAACCTTTCGACTTGATGTTGCCTCCTGGAAGAGTGTGAGCCTTTAATGTTAACAATGTTCACACGATTTGAATCAGGTCTTTGACTTGGCTCAAGAGCCTAGGACACCGACCCCCCTCGATGTGTCCAATCCCAACACTCACAATGCTCAACTGGAAGACCTGGATGATGTTTCAAATTGAAACTTTCTGAGTGCGATGACCTTATAATCTCAAAAACACATTGCCTTTTCGGTCTGTTTCCTGGGCAAAGCCCCCTGGACAGGGGCAGAGAGCAAGATTGACAAAGAGCCCTTAGGAAACCTGGTACCATTTAGGAGTCCAACTGTGGCGGCTTGCACTTCCGTAGCATTACATACCTATGATATCTACCGCCAGGTCTTGTAGACCAGTGCTTTATGTGTATCAGAAGAATCCATTGTCATTATCTAGGCTCTTGCCTCGAGTAGAGCGGCCTTGTGTGCCTATGCAATGTCTTGCCTGCAGTACCTCATGGATTAGGCTTGCTATCTGGCACTTATCCTATGTCTCACAACAAGTCTTCAAGAGAGCATCACACCGAATGAGCAGGCTACTTGTTTCGCTTCCCATTTGTTCTGTTCTTTTCACTCTTTGTTTCCAGTGGACTCGGCGAGTTTGTCTTCTGCCTGTATCACAAGTCCGAGATCTTGAATAGGTACAATATGCTGTATAAGTTGAGCGGGTGTCTCCTTTCCAAGACTTCTCTGACACCCAATTCTGAACATTTGATACAGGCCAACGAATTCTGGCGCCCAAACAGATCTCCGAATCCTACATCTGCGAGCTTTCCAAGAATTCCTACTCCCTGAAAACCCGTCGTCTTGCTGGAACGATTATGCCCAGAGGCAAAGGTCGAGGCGGCCCGCGCAAGTCACATTTTGCGACCAACTTCAGCAGCGATGTTGAAATGAAGGACGTCGGCCTCGCACGAAACGAGCATCCCAAATCCAGGGCGAAAGACCCCAGCTTCAAGCCAAAGCACGAGTCCGACAGACGGAGCAGAGTCGGCAAACACTCACCACCCCCACAGGCAGGAGGCACCAGCGGCCGCAAGCCAAGAGGCGGCGCAAACGTGCCAGACATCCGGAGGACGAGGACCAGAGGCAACAAGCAGCGGCTGAGCATCATCTCCACGGCATCGACCACGCTCTCGGCGCAGCAGGCAGAGCCGTGGTGCGACAAGTGCTCCCGCCTGAACCGCCAGCTCCACGGCTACCTGCTCGAGATCCTGAAGAACGGGGAGGACGCCATCGGCGACTGGGCATACGCGGTTGGCGCCTCGCCTGACCACATGGAGTGCGAGCCTGCGCCCGAGAGGATCATCCCGGAGGGCTACCGGCGTTGCAGTCGACAGCATCACCCCTGTGGCCCGAGGATAGAGGGAGAGGTGGGAGCGGCCATGCCCTTCCTGCCATCCGGGTATACTGGCATCCCATTTCCCTCGGGCGTGGATTCGGGGCAGCCTGAAAATACACCCGGCCAGAGCTCAGCCATCATCAGCCCATACTGTCATCTCGGTCCCGGGTTGGACTTTGCCCAGCGGACCAATGAACCCATTCCTGCCCTCGCCGGTGTTGACCTTCAGGCCCGTCACACCCTCGTCGCAATTCCTGAGCATGGGGGCTCACAAGATCTGAAGTCTGGGCCGTCATCTCAGACCCAACTGCCAGCTCCACAACCGCTTCAGCCGCCGTGGAACGGTGGCTTTGAACGGCCTGTTGCGATGTATCCCAACTCGATTTACGCTATTCCAAAGTAGCGACCGACAAGAGAGGCCTGAGCAGAAGGAGACCTTGTCGAAGAACGGCATTCTTGTTCTCGGGTGGAGCAGTAATCAACGGGGGTGGGGAGTGAGGAGACACCGTTTAGGCGGATTTCGCACGTGAAGGGTGCAGTTTTCTTTCAAGATCCGTGTATGAGGCTTGGGATTGGAGGCCGCAGTGAACGGTATGGGGCATTCAATGGGAATGTGAAGGAGATCTTATGCCCTGCTCGAGTCACTCAGTGTCAAAATTCTGCACGCGCTTCGGACGCTTCTTGATCACATCAACTTGACGGAGAAACAACGACTAAATCGAGGAACTAGATGATGCTATGCTATCCAGGAATGTGACTACTAATTTGTTATCAACCCGACATGGCAGGTCGAGATGTGAACGGCTCCATTAAAAGGGTCTTCATGAACCGAGCACGACTTGATGAGGTGATGGATACTGTGGCCTCCTGCAGGCAAACAGAGCCAGTTGTCTCCAAGAGTCATGATTCTCAGATGATCACGTACTCTCACAGTAGTTTCTCAAGCCCAGATATTTGTAACAGAATAGTTCCCGTGGGCTCATTCTGAGGCGGCGCGGTGCTCTGGGGATGATACACGTGGCTTTTCTTCTGATGCTGGTGGCCGTTCACCACATGCATCCTGACTCCTCCCATACACAGAACTTGCGCTCCGAGTTCCGCGCGCTCGTCTCTGCCGCCTCAATGAGGGAAAAGACTGAAAGGCCGGAGGGTCGAGCAGCTCGAGCACATAACAATACTGGACGACGAGCCGCTCGAGCCCACGGGATATCTCAAAGTTTTTGGCCTACCGCACACTCGAAGAACGTAGTAGAACACACGTGTTGCATTACACGTAAAAAGCCTGACAGATGATGCCCATGAACGCCGTCTTTCGCCCGTGCCGAATCGAAGAGAGAAAAGCCATCCAACCGACAGAACACCCTTAATCATCAAATTGCAATAGAAGAGAGCATTTCCAAGCTCGAGGATCATTAGCTCACGGCACAAACTCCTTCTGCCTGTAAACTGCCGACACCATCTGAATGTTGTTGTCAGTGAAATGCTCGGCATGACTGCTGTTGAAGAGTTGAAAGGATCCTTCCAATGTTCGGGTAGGGAGAATGCAATGCATATACTTACAGCGTGATCTCTCTCGTAAGGCTCCAGAGTAAGCTGCTCCTTGGGGAAGAACTTCTCCTGCCTCAGCTTCTCAACTTCCTGGGCGAAAACTTGCTCCGGTGGTGCGGTTGAGTCGATACAGTTTGCCTTGATGGAGATGAGCATGCCACCACCTTGCTTCAGGAAGAGCTTAGCGTTCAAGGCAACGATACGGGCCTGGTCAGGTTGAGCAACACTGGTGAAGGAAGAAAAGTCAGCTTCGGCGCCCATTGTCCCAAACTCGTGCAGTGATAGCTTACTCGGCAAAGATAAAGTCGACCATGTCGACAAGCATCCGGTACTTCAGGGGTTGACGAGCGTCCTCGACAATGGGGACGACGTTTGTGCGGCGGGTAGCCATGTTGATCAGGTCACGGCCGGAACGGTGCGAGAACTCAACGGCGTAGACAGTTCCGGTAGGTCCAACGATGTCGGCGACGTGAGAGACGGAGGTTCCAGAGGCGGCACCGAGGTACAGGGCCTTGGAGCCAGGCTTGATGTAGATGGACTCGAGACCACCCAGGATACCGGCAGCCAGCTTCGATCTGAAGGGGTTCCAGACACGGTATTCGGTCTTAGTCGTGGTACCATCCTCGCCGGTCTTGGTGTTCTCAATCGAAACACGCTTCTCGTTGTAGACGGACTCGCCGGGGGTAAGGTTGGCCGTTGCCAGCAGATCTTCCTTGCCGCCGCGAACGACGAAGACACCCTTGTGTCGGTGGGGCTCCTGAACACACCATGTGTGAGCATCAAGTCTGAAAGACGCAAGCTTGCTCTTTGGATTCTGGGGACAATGCATACCACAATCATCTTCTTTCCACCCTTGGGGCCGCCGGCTGCGCCGCCACGGCCGCCGCGACCACCACCCCGCGGCGCACCGCGACCACGGGGGCCACCACGTCCACGGTCACCTCCACCACCACGGCCACCTAGTATCAATTGATTAATTGAGTTGTCGAGAGGCCGAAGGAGACTCCAGATAGCTTACCACGGAAGCCACCGCCCCCTCTGCCACCACCGCGGCCGCGATCACCGCCTCCACGGAAGCCGCCTCCACGTCCTCCGCGGTCACCACCACCGCCACGTCCTCTCGGGGCAAAACCCATGATGAAAGGTGATACTGAAGTAGTTGTTGATTATTAAGAAAGTTGGAGCCGCAACGATCGAATTGACCTCTGCGTGGACTGCGACGGGGGCAGGAATTCAATGCCCGTGGTAAAGTGCGGCGTTGTCGAGGTGTTGCAGTTGCAGCTGGTGAGGCCGACCCAAAGAGCTTTTGCTGCTGCAAAAAAAAGTTGAAAAATTTCGAGACCAGGGTAGGAACAGTACCAAGGTACCCCCGCCTAGCGCTGGATGGAGCTTCGCCTCGGCGGGGCAGCCAGCGGCCCGCGTGATTGGCTGGAGCGCAAAATGATTTCCCCGGGCTGCCCACAGTCTGATTGGGAAGGAGCGCCCGGGTCCTAGACCAGCAAAAAACTTCCCAGCCAGCCAGACCCCGTAGAGGACCATCAACACCCAACGACGACGACGACACCATCTCCACATCAACACCGTCAAGATGGTGAGTGCATGCCGATTTTCGAGGCCCAAACCGACCGAATTGCCGATTGCCCCAGCACCTCAGCACCCCGGGCTGCCGAAAGTTTGGAAACCTGCGGGCAGCTGCGGATTGCGATGGGGCAAGGGGAAGGCGGCAGGGCGATGCGACTCTTGAGTTCGTGACAACTGACCGGTTCCCCCCACACACAGGTTCGCTACGCTGCCACCGAGATCGCGCCCTCCAAGTCGGCCAAGGCCCGCGGTGCCTACCTCCGTGTTTCTTTCAAGAACACCCGCGAGACCGCCCAGGCCATCAACGGCTGGAAGCTGCAGCGCGCCGTCAAGTTCCTCGAGAACGTCAAGGAGAAGAAGGAGATCGTCCCCTTCCGCCGCTACGCTGGCTCCATCGGCCGTGCTTCGCAAGGTACGAACGATTCCACAAACCCGCAATTACCTCATCACTGGCGACATTGGATATTTCGAGAATTGGTGGCGGAGTGGTAGACCAGAGGAAGAGCTTGGGGATTCAGGGTCATAGCACGCCTTGACGGAGTGCCTACCGCTTGGGCAGGGAACCATTCGAAAGCAGGACGTGGTTTCCGTCGCAGATCGACATGAGGCTGACAGAGTTATGATGTACAGGCAAGCAGTGGGGTGTCTCCCGTGCCCGATGGCCCGTCAAGTCCGCCGAGTTCCTCCTGCAGCTCCTGAAGAACGCCGAGTCCAACGCCGACGCCAAGGGTCTCGACACCAGCGCCCTGGTCGTCAAGCACATCCAGGTCAACCAGGCCCCCAAGCAGCGCCGACGAACTTACCGTGCCCACGGTCGTGTATGTTTGACCCGAAGCCTCACGGGGGGCGATGCATACCAGATTGGTGTGGAGACTTTGTTCTGACTTGTGCGATCTAGATCAACCCCTACATGTCCAACCCCTGCCACATCGAGCTCATCCTCACCGAGGCCGAGGAGGTCGTCCAGAAGTCCGAGGCTGTTGTCGGTCGTGAGGAGCGCCTGACCTCGAGACAGCGTGGTGCGCGCGTTCGCAAGGCCATCGCCTCCGCCTAAATTACCCGATTCGGTGGTGTTGTGATGGACTGATGGCCTAATTCATGGGCCAGCAAATGGGCTTTTGTGCAAAGGGACGGGCTTCGCTTTTTCTGGGACCGGTGTATTGAGGCATGGCATTTCGGGCAGTAACGGTCTGGCGTGCGAAAAAGAACATATCCAAAAATGGATAAATCATGAATGAATTCCCCGAATACCGAGAAACATACAGCGAAATTCAGGTCGCCGTAGTGAAGAAGGGACTGGCCCCAGACAGACACGGCGTGTGTGCGTGTGTCGGGTGGAGGCATACTGCCCCGTACCAGCTACCGGCCACCGCAAGGCAATAGACCCAAGGCCAAGAGTGCGTTGTGGAGCGAATACAGATGGTCAATTCGTGAGCAGACCCCTCGTGACAGTATGTAAGAGGCCATAAGCTTGAGTGCCACAACGCAAGTCCTCGAGCGCATGCGGCTACCGGGCTACAAGATTCGGCACTCGCACATGTCAGTTATGTGCATTGTGACCCCGGTAATTTGCGAGAGGTACAGAGCTGTGTGGAGAATCAAGCGATGCCCTTGTAAATCAAGACCTTTGCGATGAGGACAAGAACAAATTACAAGATTTTTTTTTCATTTCTACAACGGCTTTCAATTCAATCGCTTGACTAGCCAACATGTCTACCTTGTACATTTTCTTCATCCGTCAGCCAGTATGTGCCCCTTTCAAGGCGGCAATCCTGCTTCCCTGCCTCCGCTGGCCGACACAGGAAAGCCAACGTGCTCTACCCTCACTGGCCGAAACTTCCTCGCCCTCTACGAACAGGACTGACGAAAGACAAATACTTCCATGATGATACATCGAGTAACAAGGATGCAGCCAACACTCCATTGTTTTCGTTTCCGCCTTTTTTTCTCTCCTCTCCTTTCCTTCGACCCACTGCATCTTGTATCACGTCAAACGACCGATTGTCGAGGAAATTCATAACTTTGCCAGTATGCGGCAGGAGTCGATCAAACCATATTCACCCTGGCCGCTGTCAGAAGCGGCGTCTGAGGTGAAATTATCCCGAGAAGGGTCGCCCGCTGAAGCAACATCCGACTGCTCACTGCTCTGCGCGAGATCATACTGTGGGGAGTCTTGTTGCTAGATGCTCCGCCTGCGGTGGCCCCGCAATCTGACGTTCACCTGCTCGCTGTCATAGTCGAGACCACACTCCGATACAGTGCCCCTCGGTTGGCCTCGGTCGTAAGAAACGCGAAGGCCACCCTCCGATACATTGCTGCTCTGTGGGCTCAGGTGGGGAGAGCGTGAGGGGCCTGCGTCTCGGTCGGCGAAAAGATATCCAGATCGGATTACATTTTCAGTCGGGCCTGGGGCAGTCCCGCCGCGGGGAACAGCCAAAGCCAAATAAGTCCCCAGGGATATAAACTCGGCGGCGGAGTTGTCTTCGTCGAGGCTCGATTCTGTACTGCCGTCACTCTCCGGGCCACCGTCCAGGCCACTATCGGGATCGTCGTCCATGTCATCCTGCTCCACAGGAGTCACATCGTCCTAGGTGTTATGACTCGCTGCTATTTGCTTTCCCTTGGACTTGAGACTAATGGCCTCCTTCTCGGCAGAACTGCACACAGTGCCGTGGATACGACCGGCGCCAGGATTAGGGTTGCCATCCATGACGGCGATCTGTGCGACAACATCGTCGTAAATATCATCCCAGCCCAAGGACAGTCCAAATAATCTGCTCAGAATCTGTTGCTCTGATTCCGGGATGTAGTTGAGAATCTTGCCAAGAAGACCATCGTTGCCGATCAGCATTAGAGTATCAAGGTCCTTGAGCTGATTTGGCAGTTCGGCGTCGTGTTGCACCAGCAGTGGTTCGTTCGGAATGATCTTCCAGTTGCTGATATGCGACGACTCGATGAGGGCATAACCACAAGACTTGAAGGTGATCGTCTTCAGTCGATCTTGTCGATCCTGTTCATCACCGTTCTCATTCATGCCATGGAACTTTCTGGAGAAGTATTGCTCGTTCGCCTTGATTTTGCGGTAATAGTTGTCCTCAGGGTCCATGCCTTCAAGATGGGCGTGGACCGCCTCTGGTGACATGTCTAGGCTGGCAAGGATATGGGGCCAAGAGAACAGACGCCACTTGGAGATGGCCGGAGTCTGCCCACCCTGCTGCACGGGAGCCGAAGCTTGATTAATGGCGACAGCGCCAGATCCATGTTGGGCGGCCCAGTGGTGTCCATGTTGGCCCCAGCCCCAGCCATTCGCGACCTGTAAGTTTTGAGCGCCTGCTCCTGCACCAGCAATGGCACCGGGAGCCAGGGGGGCATGAATACCATGAGCAGGCACGGGGAGGATGTTGTTGTTATTGTTGTTGTTATTCCCATTGCCAGTGGGTCGTTGAAGTTGAAACCAACTTCCAGGTTCCCCTCCGGCACAAAGAGGCCAGGGCCAGTGCGACGGTTTTCCCTGTGGGCCGGGGTGAATGCTGGGTTCGTTGGCCTTTGAAGGAGGGCCGGTCAGAGAAACAGATTCCAGCTCGAGATCTCTCAGCATTTCTCTCGACATCTTCCTGACAACGTTTAAAAACACATGAGGGGTGAACCAGCAATTTTTCAGAGAAAGCTTGTTGACATAAGGTAGGTTGATGACATCGTCTTCGCCAAAACCATGTTGCAAGTCGACCATGTTGGCTGCGTCTGAAAGTACAGGAGCAGGCATGATGTAGCGGTCACGCTGACTCTTACCCACGGCAAATTCGCCGCCGGAGATCCATTCAAAGGACACGTGCTCAATGTTTCTCTGCTCACCGACAAAATTGTGCAGTAGGTTGAAGACAGCTCCCAAGGTCTCGACCGGGCTGACGCGGCTCTGGGAAACACCGCCTGTGTCGTCCTTGTGGAGGCGGCGCCAGTCCGGGATGACGCCTAGGTGGAATGAGTGGAGGCAGGTCATAGCCTCCCAAAACTCGGCCTTCATAAGAGAGGGAACGTGACGGCCTGAGCAGCGTGCGATCGTCAGTGTGGTCAGGGCTTGGAACGAGTCCTTGTTGTCCATCACAGCAATAACGTAGGAATCCATGAGGGCTTGGTGAGCCCACTCGAGCTCTAGAAGCATCTCGACCTGCGATGTAGTAAGGTTGTTCGGGCAGAGTCCGAAAACCGGTGCATGAGCTGCGCTTGTGACGTTGTTGTCCTGGTCATCCTCGCCGACCAAGTTCTCGATGATCTGAATGATGTCCTCCTTTGTAGAATCCTTAGTTACTTCAAAAAGCGGTATCTTCCTGTGAGAGGATGCTCCAGAAGCAGAAACATGCTCAATCCACCTGACAGCACGGCCTTCATCCTCGAGCAGGCGCAGCACCGCTCTGGGCCACTCGCTGGAATCGTACCCTGCATTCATAGCCATCTGCTTCAAAATTATGAGGCCCATGGACCGGTCACTGTCTTCATCCGACTGCTCTCCCAAGTCTGCCTCAACATCGCCGTAGATTGGGGGTCTGAAGACTG
This sequence comes from Diaporthe humulicola, assembly GCA_038088545.1. Classification (NCBI taxonomy): domain Eukaryota; kingdom Fungi; phylum Ascomycota; class Sordariomycetes; order Diaporthales; family Diaporthaceae; genus Diaporthe; species Diaporthe humulicola. The sequence goes on along the minus strand of JBBWSL010000035.1, from coordinate 88,751 downwards.
ACGGCTGAACACGACGACACAAGGAGTTCGTATCTGGGCCCAGGAGGTAGCCTAATCCCGCATCGCAGGAGAGGCCAATCTCGCTGACGGCTCGGAGGGATTGGAAAGCTCTCTTCATGTGCTGCGTCTCGTCTGCGAGCTTTTCTAGGCCCTCTAGTTGAGCGAAACGCTGGTAGTCCATTATGGGCCATCTGTAAAGGCCCCACGGAGCTGGAATGATTTCTTGGTTGAGCTTCACAGGTGGACAGGCCAAGTCTTTCTCATTGAGCTCAAGGGCCAGAGCGAACTTCTTGATATGAGTTGGTCCGAATTGCTCAAAGACACGGTACCCATCTGAGAGCAGAGACTCGTCACCCTTCGCCGCAGGGCTCACCTGGTCTTGATTGTCGTGCCCATCCTCGGTCGCAGGAGAGTCGTCGGCTCTCTTCTTCAACACCAAGCCGTACCTTTGTTGATCTGGCGAGAATCCCAGATCAACGTTCAAAGTACCGTACAGTGCTTCGAATTCTGGACGAAATGGAACGACGACATTTCGGAAGAAGGCGTCGGCAAGTTTGGAGTCGAATTCTCGACAGACCAGTCGCATGGTCTCGACATCCTTTCGACTGAGGTATTGAATGACCAGATTGAAGATTTCAACCGGGACAGCATCAAGCGGCCACGTGGCACTGGACAGCTCGTTTTGAGGCTGACTGGACGCGGCACCAGACGGGCCATTGTCGGCTACTTCGTCGCCAGAATTCGCAGAACCAGACATCAAGGAATTCGGCCCAACGTCCATGGCTGCCATAGGAGTAGAGTCAGACGATTCGGATATCAGGATACTCGAGGCCGAACTAGATGCGGGCGGACTCGTGGACATCTTGCGGCGCTTAGCTGGACGGGGAGATGGACTCGAGGCGCCGGACATTGTTCGGTCGTAGCGCTGGACAGTACGGTAGTAGAATGCAAGGGGTGGCAGGCGTTCCGAGACTGCTCTTCTTGATTTGAGCCTGAAGAACGAGTGAGTCACGCTTCCCGTTCTGGGTTCCCATACGCAATCACAGAGATGCGCAGATGGCGAGACCTGCGGCGGTCGATTGTGGCGTGCTTGCTTGCTGGCAATCTGCCGTCAGTCGCAGCGCAGCCACTTGCGACTGAGATTCTTCCTTCTGATTTGTCGCGATCATGTAGACGTCATGTCGCGCAAGAATAGAGGAGTGGATGGCACGTGATGATGCTGCGGCGCACGACGAGGAGGAGGAGGATGAAGAGCATGCAACGTCGCGCAGCTTCAGGCAACGGTGATGCTGGCTCTTTGACCTGCTGAGGATGTTTGGCTGATGAGCAATAGGGAGCGCGGAAGGAGCGCGGAAGGACTGGCTGAAGAATGGGGGTATGGAGATGCAACCGCGAGGGTTATGGATAGCAAATGCTTCCAGGCGAGGCTGTCGTTGTGAGGATGTTTAAGGCAGCGGCAGTGACATGTCTGGGGCCTTGAGCGTGTAGTGGTTATGACGGAATTGGGGGCGCGGAGGTGGGGTGACGGGGGGCTTTCAGATACCTCCGTTTTGCAGGCCCCTCACTGAAGAATGCAGTCAAATCTAGGTACTGTGTATACGTACCCCGAAGAACTAATTGCGGGACGGGCACCTGCATAGAAAGGATCCCACAAGGCTGCACCTGTCGGCTGTTCACTCTGTGCAAGGGCAATTCGATAGCAAGCGGAGATCAGACGAAAGTATGCTTGGACTCGAGTATGGGGCCCAGCACCCGGGCAGAACAAATGGAGCAAGAAGCCTTTTCAAGTCGATGTTTTGATGTTTGCCTGTTTTGATTCACACCCAGGTCAACAAAATGTGGGAACAGTACTCCGTGCACACAGTAGACTACCTGGACTTACCTGCATGAGGAGGCCCAAGGCAAGAGCCGCAGTGGGGATGCATCCATCACAAGCTGACATGGGGGGGGGGGGACGTTGCCTTTTTTTTTTTTTCTTTTGGTTTTTCATTGGCTCCCAGGCCCGGTCCAAGGAGAAATACCCGAGCAAAAAAAAGGACCCACCCTTTTGACTGGTGGGCCTAGAGCGGCTATCACATGCAACGGTTGGGTTGGTACTGTCTCTCAATTCCTACGAAAGGCTTTGTGTTATGCAAAGCTTTTGCTAGGACAAAGGCATGTTTTCTCAACTTCATTTCAACCAGACAATAAAAGGCCATGGATCTGCGTGTTTTGGTCTGAGTTGCAGGCTTGCACCTGTGTGTCAGTCCCTGCCTCGCGAGAATGATTAATGCAGAGACTGCCACCCATCTCAAATGAAACATTATGTGTGATGTGTGCCTGTCCCCAAAGGAAGAAGAAAAGGCTGCCCGCACTCGAATCGCTACCACCAAGTACTTGTTGCACATGAGCAGCCGTTCATGAACTCATAAGTCATGGTGTTGGATACTGTTCACTCCACACGAAAGTAGACCGCATCATGTAAAACGTAGAAAAGGGACCAGGAATAGCAAAACAAGGTGACGCTTCCTGCGTCGCTGTCGTCATAATTGTCACGGCTGCCGAAAGGCATTACCACCGTGTTCAGTCTGCCCAAGAACGTCAAATCTCAGAAACCAGCTGCTCAGTGTGTTGAGTAAGCCAACGAGGCAAAATCCGTCCGGCAGAATTAGTACGTCAAAATCACAAAAAGGAAAAACATGGACACGGGTCAAGCCGCCGGTCCGGGGGAGTATCTCGAGTGCTGCCCTTTGTTAACCCATTCGAAAGCGTGTATGAAAGGGGCCTGTCGCAGCACCCTCGAAGAACGTATTGTAAGGAAATTTCTCCTGAGCCGAGTCGACAGTTGTGTTGAATCCGCCGAGCGTTAAAGACAGTCTTCTCGGTATAGCGCAGTGTCCGACAGATAGTTGCACGTGGCGGCACGAGCCTACGACCCTTTGCTCCTCTTCCGATGACCGCTGCGGTGGCCGTGGCCACTGTGGCCGCCACCAGGGTGATCAGACCTGTGCGACTTCTTTGCATCCCAGCACTCGTCGACAGCCTGCTGCACGATGGGCCAGTCGTCGTAAAGGACGCGGCCCACGAAGAGGACCTTCACGTTGTGCTCAACAGTTACCAGCTTCGAGTAGTTGACCCTCGACTCCTCCGAGATGTGCTCGCCGGTATTCATTTCCATGCAGATCGGGTCGAACCTGAGGGCTGGCTCGTTCGGCAGTCTGATCGGTTGTTGGCCCTTCTCGAAGACGATGCCGTGATGGTGTGGCTTAACGCCGTTCTTCAGGCACCCGAGCTTTCCGTACGTCAAGATGGGTCTGCTCCGGATTCAGCAACTACACGCTGTGAGATGGACTGGCCGAAACGGGACGTCTTACACGCAGCTGCAATGACCCTCGCCATTCCTGATAACGATGAAACGGCGGAAGCCTGTCCACACCCCACTCATGTGGTCGTGCAAAAGGGTGTCGGAAAACCGGCTGCCCCCACCGGGAATGGTGCCTCCTTTCGGCTCGGACCACATCACTTTGAAAACCTGATGACTCTAGGTTAGTGAAGAGATGCAAGTATGAAGTGATGCGCGTTCTAGTCTCACATTTCCCGGCTCAAACTTCATCGAAGGCTCGACTCGGTACCCTGGGAGTGTTAGGCCTCCTCGACTTGGGCGCCAGTCCTAGATTGTTCTTTTTGACTCACTGCCATCCAAATATTCTGAGTTCGCTGGTATGCCTCTGATGACATCTGTCTTCGTCGATTTCGAATGACCCTTAGCCGGCGCCTGGTCGCCCCCAGCTGCAGCCTGGTATGTGGAGCCTCGGTCTGTGAAGTTCTTAGTTCTTCTCAATGCGTCCACATTCCTTGTGATTGTCACTTACAACCTGTCGACGGCCCCCCGCCTCCGCCTCCTTGCTCGTACATGCCTCTGGTGAAAGACTGGAGGTCTCCATCGGTGCTGCCAACAGTGGCTTCGACGGAAAAGTCAGAAAAGTTTCTCGGGTCGGTGGGTGATGTGCTGTTGGCGCTGGTGCCAAATCGCGACGCTTATGTGGGCTCAAATAAGTACCACTGCCTGCTAATCTCACAGATGGCGACTGACCTTGGCTGGATGCATATCCTCCTTGTCCTCCATAGTCACTTTGTCCTGTATAAGAACTGGTTCGGTAGGATTGCCCGGTAGCGGAACCGTAGTGGGAATAGTTTTGGTAGTGATCGCCTTGTGGAGTATTGTTACTGCTAGGTTGTGGCACATTGTATGCCAGGGACTTACCCTCGCCAGCGCCGCCATATGCATCCGAGTCCGCCCGGCCTTTCCCTTTTGCTTTACCACTCTTATGCTTTCGTGACCTGTCTTGGGTTCTGCTGTCTGCAAAGGTGGAGTCCACTGAGGTCGTATTAGCCCATGACGCCTACTGCGGTGGAAGGAAGCGCCCTTACTGAGCGTAGAAGGCGGGCTGCCATATCCAGTATCGTACATTTGATTACCACCAAGCGCACCGTATAAAGTGTTCCCGGCTGCGGCCCCTCCATCATATGAGGATGCACCAGGCCCGGGGTAGGAAGGCACGAACTGCTCCCTCTTCACACCCTCATACTGTTGGTTACCTGATTCACCTGAGCCTTCTGCTGCATAAGGACGTTGGGTATGGCTGTCCTGGTGATGCGTGTCGGCTCGGGTGTCTCGAGGGGAGGTTCCTGGGCTCTGGGAATACAAGTCAGGGTCACTCTGCTGCGCTCCAGCCACAGATGCCGTTGTAGTGGTTGGACTGGCTGTTGCGTATACAGAAGGCCGGCGGTCAGACCAAGTTTGTGCGTGGCCTGGGGTCGCTAATTGGACTTGTGAGTGGTCTCGCACTGAGCAACCATGGCTTGCGTTAGACTTGGAGGGAAGAGAGCGCACCTTGGCTGAAACCACCAGGCTGTACAGTCGTGTAGTGTTGAGTGTCGCCGTCGTAGGACCCTACAGGCTGGATGTTCATAGCCTGCATGCCCGCCGCAAGGGCTGAAGCATCGTTACGAGGAGTCACCTGATAAGTACTCCTGGAGTCCTGTTGCGCCGGTTGATCATCACCGACCGGGGGGTACTTTCGAACTCTGGAACCATCTGAAGGTGGTGGAATTAGACTATGAAGCATTTGACATGAGGAAAAGGACGAGGTAATGAAGTCGTGAGCGCACCAGGCCTCCTGCCCTCGAAGTACCAGCGGCCCCTCTGTTGATCGAAAACAGGCTTGTCATAGTTCCAAGTCACAGAGTCATCCATGGTCACATCTTCGTCGCCCAGGACGTACGAGCGAGGGAAAGATGACCATGTGACACAAGAGAGAGAGAAGATAGTGGCTGTCGGCGCAGGATTGTAGTGGAGCAGGTAGAGCAGGTAGACACAGGCAGAACCAAAGGACTGAACAGAGGAGTTTGAGGGGTTTGACCCCAGATCAGGAACGGAGTGGGACCCGTGGTGATCTGCTAGTCTGGCATTCGCAGAGAAGCTCGCAGGCGGAGTGGGCCCCAGGGTCTCATTGATAATGCTGGGTGGTGTGCCCTGTGCATGCGAGGGCGATTTTGAGCCGCAACTCACCGGTCAGGGAACGAGCCTGCGGAGCCTGCGGCCACAGACGTTGTGTGGTTTCGCGGCAGGATCTGCGGCAGCATCACGGCGAGCAAGCAGAGCGCCAGCACGAGGTCCGGCGTTTAACGGGTGCGCTGTCTGTGGCGGGATGTGCGTTCATGGAGCATACTGTGGTATCTCCCTTCTCCAGAGGCTTGAAGCTAGGCCGGAAAGAAGCCGGGCCAAGCGCATGCATGTTGTGGACCACAATCCGGGACTTGACTTTGCTTGTGACTGTGAAGCACTGAGCAACAACTAACCCCACCCTCTTACAGTCCCGCGCCGACGCGTGATCGACTGGCAGCCAATGGCTTCCTGGATCGATATTCCAGACAATCTAAGGGCTCGGAGCACACCCCCTGGACGGGAGAAGCGGAGACGGTTGACGGTCAAGGGCCTATCCTGCCATCCTGCCCATCCTGCCGTCTCATGGCGGGATGATGGTGCCGGGTGGACGGCTGTGGGTGGTGGACGGGTGGGTGGCCGAAGCAAAGCGCCCAACAAGCCTCCAATCCTGTGACATCCAGAGGAGAGGACGTGGGATATCATTTATTGGCCCGGGATCTGGAGCCACCGCACCCGCGAGATAAGCGACGAAGAGAGGGGCAGCCCTGTCGCCTCGGCGCGTCGACCAATTCATCACTCCACAGTGGTGACCAGCTGGAGTCGAAGACACAACACCGGGTCTCATCTGGCTGAGAAGCAGACGACTCTGAGAGTCTGGGAGGGGAGGGAGAGAGAGACCTGGGGTGACGATTACCGAAGGAAGACGGCAAGAAACAAAAAGGGTGTGGCGACGCCAACCCGGTAGTTTGTCGGACTACAGTGGATTGGTTGCCTTGTGTTCCTCGCAAACAGCGTGACTCGCATGGATGAGGAAGCAAGCCGCACAGTCCGCATTGATGGTAGTGATGGTGCAACTCTCTTCGCGCGTATCGAGTGGGGAGAAAGAGCACACCACGCACACCTCCGTCTTGAAACTCTGTCCGATCTGCCCATTCATCCACATCCATCATGGACCACATGTCGCCAACAACATTCTGCTTATCCCACGGCACTATAGGCCGGGGTTTCCTCTCAAGCAAGTCATCCCGTGGAAGGAGTATGCGGGTGACATCCTCAGATCCTGTATCGATGTCGATGCGACGCCGACGAACTGTGCTGTGCAGTAGAGTGCAGCAGGAATGGCCTGCACTTGGCTTGTGTTCCCTTCGCGGGGATGAGCTCCCAGTGGCTCCCAATCAGTCGCCACAGGAGGGGCGGGCTGGGCTGGGTGGGATGGTGTCATGGACCAGGATGCGCAATAGCCGGTCAAACAAGGCGTGGCCTCCAAAGCCTGCCCTGGGTCGCACAACGGTCAACCATCGAGCCAGCAGGTGTGCTGTCTGTCGGGTTGATTGGAGCTTCGGGCATGGTGACTGATGGGAACGTTGTGCTAATTTCTGTGGCGCATCATCTCTCCCTCTCGCCTCTTGTCCTTGCCTTTTTCGCGAGATGGCTGCATCCTTGTTCAGCCTGGAGCAATACAGGGGCAACCCTCCCATATTTGTTTTTAGCTTTCAGGCGGACGGCCCGTCCCTCTCTAGCTGGAACCTGCGCGCGGCCGCCTTGGACTTCTCCAAATGCGTTTGATGCTAGGCGGACTGGTTGCCTCACAGCCAACGACACAAACCGATATACTCCCGGACTTCCTGGCCCACTTCAAGCCCTCGTTCGTGTCTCCGGATCTCATGACACATCCTGCGACCTTTGTGTCCGCCCCCACGCTTCCGAGGACACCAGCCGACCCATAATCCCTTGCTCAGACCAAGAGCATGAGCCCAACGTCACATGGACGCAGACAGCGAGCCCTGCCGGTGGCTTCCCAGGTTTCCACAGCTATCACGACGACTGCCACTTTCTGTAGGCGCCGTCCCTCTGGTCCAGCCACAAGATCCACCAGGGAAGGCACCGCTGAGCTCTTATAGACGCTCTTCCGTACCTCCACCCGCACACCCGGATCTGCCGCAAGGGAAGCCCACAGATGATCATCACAGGCTTGCTGGTCCAAGCGTAACCCATCCTGTCTTCCAGACGAGTGTCAAAGTGGAATCCGGATCGTCCTCGAGCGATGCCTGCAGCTCCACCAGTTACGGATCTTCGACGTCCACCAGCGGGTCTCATCTCCACATCGGCATTCCTCCCATTGTTACAATTCCACCAAAGCTTGACGGAAGGGCACAGTACTCGATAGAGGACCAAGACAACTTTGTATTCGACAAACGAAGATTCGACGCCTTGGAAGCCAGATGGAAGAAACTCGAGACCAAGAGGGACGAGGTCCGTGGAATGCGTGCGGACATTCTGCACTTGAGGCGGAAGACACAAAGAAGACGCTTGCGCAAAGACGCCGCTGACAACACCTTCATGTCGTTCTTACGCCCTCTCTTACTGTGTAGCACGGGCACGAATTTACTCGCTACGTCGCATGCTCGCCTGAGGGACCTATTTGAACACATGCAAAAGGCACGAGACGAATGTCAAGAAGTGGAAACTACCCTGGAGTCACTAGAAGAGAAATTAGGCCACGCGGAGGATCAGCTCGACTCTGCAGAAAAGTCTCTCATCGATGAACTCCGTCCGGGCGTCAGAATTACGAACAACAGGCAATCTCCAGACCCTACGAGCCGCTGTATCCCTTCTCCTCCCCCTACTTTACTCCTCGGTATTGGCGCAGAGAGACCCGAGGACTTCCATCCTCTCTATAAAAGATTCATATCAGAGGATGGATACCTTCAGCTCGCCGAGGAACACCACCAAGATCTCCTCTTCCGGAAAGAATCAATTTTACGAGAACAAGATCATCTAAGACTTGCTCAGGACTACCGTCCAACCGATAACAACGCCATCAGCAGGCGGCTCGAAATCCAGGATTTGAAGTTCCTCCGAGATTTTGATCTTCACATGCGAGAAAACTTTCTCGAGATGGAGAGACTTCGGGAAGAGGTGGAACGGCTTCGACAAATGTGTCAAAAGCGAGGTGTATTTCCTAAACACGCATCTCTACATGAGGCTTACAGGTTCGAGCGGGATCCTGGTGATGACGTGCTTCTAAATCTCGGTCCATCCGGAGGTAAAGAGGCCGGTCCGTTATTCACCTCCCGTTTCGCGGTCCTGCTCTACAGTCCCAACCATCTCATCGAGGACCCTCCGATCACAGCCAAGGCAGCATTGAAGAGGGCTGTGAGCCTGAGGGATGGCGACCATCTTTATCCTTTCAAGGAGGAAATGTTCGCATCCGCCGCCAAAGAGTTTCTCATCGAGAACCTTGTCCAAGACGCCAAGGAGTCCGACAAGACTGACTTTATCAACCGCTGGCTGCTACACAGACTGAGGACTTCTGCCGTGGAAGTAGAGCTTCTCTACGCAATGTTTATCTCTTCATCTTCATTGACGATTCTCAACTTGGAACAGTGGCAACAGGACGTTCTCTTCTACTGGACAAGGGATGAGCAGGCACGGCTGCCACCCGAGCAGTACACGGGCCCCGTCACATCAGAGTACACGCAAGGCCAATCTGTGTTCACCAGATCCTCCGCCAAGTCCAGCCTTCGGAGCGACCCACCCGAAGAAGCCGACACCGCTTCACCTTCAACATCATGATTCAAATTCTTGTTTCTTTTTTTACCTCCTTTATTTGAGGGTTGTGGGAGTTATGTTTTAGGACATACTTCCATGATACGTTTTCCTGCCCACGCATCCGGGTTTCAGACTCGGCAAACGCGTCGCGAGCAGCGACCTTCTCGATCACCTCGTTGAGGCCACAATGTTTTGATACCCATCCAGCGACCTTGTTTTCTATCTGTAACCGTTGACTTGCCACTTCTTGATCAGCGAGGCGCTTATGACTATTGTAAAATTGGGGGTCTATAAACCAATAGCGAGGAACCCACTGCATTTTTCTTCTTTTCTCAAGATACCCAGTCGTCAATTTGGATTACATTTTCATGGATATAACGCTCGCTACATATACTGTATTCTTATGGGAATATTCTCAGGTAGAGCTCTGGGCACGACCACATGTTTTGAATATTTACATTTTTATACGGACAATTGCATGAGTGTGTACACATTGCCTATTAGGCTCTGATCAACTTCCGGTATGTCCCCCAAGTTTTCCAAATCTCGGTTTTCAAGTGTTGCTGCAGACCTCGGTCAGAGCAGAGAATACAGCCACCCCTCCGATCAACGATTACCCGGAACGAAGACAGCCAGCGTGATGGTTTGCCTGATGGGTCATCGACCGGAAAGATGCCCAACACATTCTCCCAGCAACGACTACTCCTGACCACTCACGCGCTGCTGTCCTTGAGCTGTGGTGGTCGCACCGGTTGGGGGCCACAAACCCAGCCGCCATCACACAAGTGCCGACCATCTATCCCACACCGCAACCCGCCTCGCCAGCGAATGAGCATTTGGGTGTGTGACACACAGAAGGGGCGGGTGGGCTGTGGCCGCGCAGTGTCACCGCCCCCCACCACCGGCCGGTCCATCTCCCAATAGCCGGCGCCAGTTTGAGCCTCAATATCACCCTAGGGAGAAACCGGGATCGGCTCCAGGGCCAATGATGGCACGGCGAGGAGGTCGCCTTGACTCTTTAGGAAGCTCTATCTGCAACACGAGCTTATCTCGTGATCGAGGTCAGGCCATGATCGCTGCTGCGCCGGGAACTGGGTGCTTGCAACGGGGGCTGCCTCATGTCGTGGACACAAGTGGCAACGCCTCGTTTTGAGGGGATTTGAATCGGGGAAAATGGTACCGAAATATCCAAATGACTTTCCTGTTTAGGACTTGACCTAGAATTTGCACTTCTCAGCGTGATGTTACTCAAGTGAGATGAAGTCATTTCCAGCCAAGTTAATCATCGACGGTGTCGGGTTGAGCTGTCCTACCGCCAGGCCACGGGCACTACGTTCTATTGATTTCGATGCATTCTAGATCTCTCAGAACTTGTTTCGAGACGTTTAGCGGGAACTACAAACAGGCCGATTCGTCTGGAGGCTTTCTTTGAGTGGCAGTGGTGTGGATAGGGGCATTCTGAAGTACCAGCCTCGCCATGGTCGTACAGATCCAAGCCTGTCACGACCGCACAAATTTCAGTCACCTCATCGCAATGGATGTGTAACATTCTCGGTCGAGCGCTCCCCGCCTGGTTCAGCTGTGTCGGGTGTGCGTACCTTGCCCCAGCGGCCAACTTCATGGCAACCACTTCAAACGAACAGGTTTCACCTCCATTTAGCCCTTCAAACTTGTTTTCCAGAGATTTGACGAGGTTTCATTACTAATGAATCGATCCAACGGGCGTCACAAGGCGAAATGACCACAGTGGACTGACTGGTCTTTCCTGGCGGCTTCCAGCAGAGCGACCCCTGCATCAGATCCGGCAGTTGTGCAGGAGAGAAGCCAGATCGATCGTGTAGTCCCTGATCTGCCCCTGGAAATTTATATCTACGAGATTACCCGAAAGATGGCCATATGAAGCCAAGCTTGATCTAGGGATACTTGCATATAGTGGCGTCCGCCCGATTAGCATAGACCGCAGCTCACTTTGTCGCCTCAAAGTATGGGGTTTTATGGCAGGAGAATCTCAGCGTAGAAGATGAAAGCCACATGACAAGAGCACAAAGCGAAAGTTCAAGTGAATCAATTAGTCTACTGGATGAATTCTAGCTCGCTGGTTGATACAAGTCCACAGTCCACAAGAGCATGAAAACACTGGCGCTTGTTTGATATCGAGATGCAGACAACATATCTAACACTCCCAGACGAGCATCAAGACTGTGACCCATCTTTCCACAGGTTCCTGAAACGCTTTAATAAGCCAAAGCCCTTGCGCGCCTTCGAATTGGAGAGTCGGCGCAGTCTCGACTTGAACGATGCCTTCCCAAAGAACTTCTCGTCGATATCCCCTATCCCGCCTTGAATTGTGAACTTCTTTTCGAGTAAAGCTGCGGGCTGGTCAGCAGTTTGCCATCTCCCGAAATGAACAGACAAGTGAGAGAAGTGCTTTGGGTTTTGCTTCTAGAGGTAGATCAGGGTAATCAGCGACTCACCGGCGTAGTCTCGAATGGTGTCCGGTTGGTCTTTACCGGTGCTCCAACCCATCGACTTCCTGGCAAGTGAGTTCACAGGTGACGGCGGCGAGGTTGCTTCGGTCCTGAGGTATTGCACCTCGTGACAGGACGAGCTCGAGTCATTGTACATCGACGTGCGAATCCGTGGCAGAGTCGGCTTGCGCGAGAAACAGAGTGTGTCCACGGATACAGGGGCCTTGTCCGGACCGACAGGGCGGATCGTCCCGTCGACGAACCTGATATCCCGGCATGGGGAACGCGTGGGCGATGAGCCATCACTGAGTTTGCCGCAGTGGCCGGACGAAATGCTGGAGGGGGAGCCGGAGCGCCCACGATCAAATGCAGATGCGCCATCGCCTTCGCTATCGCCATCCTATGGGCCGCAAACCTTGAGAGATGAGGACACGCTGGATGCGTGACTGTGGCCGCCAAAGCCAGGGCTAAGGCTTCCTGTCTGGTTGGTTGCGTCTGCTGGTGCCTCAAGGTGATTCGAGGGCCTGGTTTCCTCCGTCAGAAACGACCACTCTCCTGATGCAGGGCATGAGTCGGACTGTGGTGCGATGTTGAGCAGCGTCGAGTTGGCCATTATAGTCGAAGGACCTCTGAAGCGTCCGGTGAAAACGGGGGCAGTAGATAGATGTTGTTTCGTGGAATGACCGATGGCATTGAGCTTGGCCAGAATGTTGTTCAACGATGGCATACGATAGATATCGACTCGATCATGATGTTGATGACGCCAGGAGGAGACAGCCCTCCGATACTCCATTTTCAGATGAAGTAGTTGCACATGCTTGAGTGAAGAAGGTGCAATCCAGTGCCTGCTCAACAGTACCAAGATCATTACGCAGTAGCAAGGACTACTGTCTCAAAGAGTTGGCAGCTTCTAACGAGACTGATGTGGAATTGGATAGGCTGGGACACTTAGACGATGGCAGAAGGATGCTGGAGAGCATCAAGCCAACCTGTGACTTTGTTTTCAAAACACAATGGCATTGCTTGTGGTTTCCAACAGCCATTTTGCTTATTTAAGAATGACCTAGGTACACGTTCTCCAGAGTGAGTGGTACCAAATAGTATATATAGTTTGAATTATACATCTTTGTTTAGATGGCTTTCCCCCTTTACTCCTCCTCATCGACCCTTCCTAGGGCTTGGCCCATCTTCACCTTCTGCCCCTTCTCCACATTCCAGACCCACCCGCCCTTGGGCTTGCCACTCTCATCCTCCTTACCCAGCGGCGCCTCAAAGACCATAACGATGGTGCTGCCCAACTGGAAGCCTCCCATCTCTTCACCACGGCGCAGAGCGTGTCCGTGCAGCACGGGACTCGCCATCTCGTAGGCCGCCTCAGAGAAGCCGCTATACGGCTCCCCTCGCGCAGCAGCCTCCTCAGCCGCCCTGTCGGCCGCGGTGTCCGTCGTCAGGCTGTTGGTCCGCAGCTCACGATCGAAGTTGATCTTGATGGACCCAACATTGGTCGCGCCCACGGGCACATACGAGAAGAAACCCCATCGCCATCTGCCCAATAGCACCACTCGCTCGTTGAGCGTGAAGAGGCCAGGGAGGGTACGTTGAAGGTACGGGGACACACTGAAGAGCTCGCCGGCAAAGTGTCGCCGCCGCTCAACGACCCAATTCGTGGGCGAGTGAAACCGGTGGTAGTCGCCAGGTGCGAGGTAGATGACGGCGTAATACAGCGAGGTGGGGTTCTCCTTGGACAAGAGATCATACCATGGCTTTTCGCCGAGCGCGAGATCCGCACGGACCTCGGAGACAGACGTCGGTGAGGCGCCAGTGGACTGATCCTCTGGCCGGCCTTTCTGGTTCTGGGACATGGCGGGGCCGGTCAGCAGGTTTGGCAAGGTGTACGAGATGCCATTGACACGAGCGAACTCCTCGTCCTGCTTGACAATCTCGGCGTCCCTGTGCTTCTCTTCTGGTGTGATACCGTCCGAGGCAGGCGTGCTAGTGCCGGACCTTATGCTTGGTGTTGGCGTGTTCTTGCCGAGCAAAGCATCGATACTGTAGGTCATGCCCTTGACCTGCTCGATATCACCTCCCTGGATCTGGCCGAATTGCAACACCTTGCCATCCGAAGGCGAGAGCAGAGCATTGTGGTTGGGGTCCAGAGGACGGACACCAGGCTTGAGTGTGCGGTAGAAGAAGGCTGCGAGGTTGGGGTATACATGCAAGTCAGGCTCGGAGACCTCGTCGAGGCTGGACAATCGTCAGTCGCTTGAATTGGGCACACCTCGAAGAGGAGCGCGGGACTCACTTGACGCCAAATACCCAGGAATACAGCTTGAAGCCAGGAACACGAAAGTAGTAGGGGATGTCTACCTCGTTGAACTTTCCCCACAGCCTCGAAAGCGCCTTAAGAGGCAAGGTAGACATGACGCGAACCTGCCATGGGCCCTCGGGTCTCACCCGGGGGCGACTCTTGGGCTTCCTCTCGAACTCTTCATGCTCCTGTCTCTCTTTCTCCCGCGTGTAGACCTTGTAGCCCTGCACGAGTCCCAGGAAGCCTATGCCAACGCCGACCGGGATGAAGTACCACTCGGTCTTGGATTTGCCCAGTGCCATCCGTAACCTGGACGTGAACCTAGGCCGCTGGCGGGACTGCTGCGAGTATGCGCGGCGGCTGGCCGGGGTGGGGGCCGGTGGGCGACTGGCAGAGATCTGCCTCGGCCTCACGACTGTCTGGTGGAGGGCTTGCCGGCGAAAACAGGCCGGGCAGCGCAGGGCGGCAGCAGACTCATCGAAGAGCCTACTTCTTGCGAGGCCGCTGCCAAGAGATCTTGACATTGAAGCCATCATGGCCCAGGAGGAAGCGACTCGGGAGATCGAGCCGGTATGCTGGTGGAAATTTAAACAGGACGGAGGGAATCCTGGCTTATCGATATCGATATGGGCAGGTCAGACCCATCGTATGATTCGGGAGCCTCGGTTTGCGGTGAAGGTTCAGGCCGGGACTGGGGAGACGCGGAGACTGAAGAACGTCAACAAAAATGCAGCCAGTCGTGTCGAGGTGATGAGCACTTGACAAATGGGGCTGCTGTGCGCGTACGTGCGTGCAGGCAAGCTCACCTGGGCCTGCTAGGCTGCTAGGTCGCGGGTTGCTGCAGGCAAGATCATCTACTGTGGTAGGGAACCTGACAGGATTTATGACGCAGCTCATGCAGCCAGACCGTCCAGGATTCCAGGCCAGGTCCTGGAACGCTCTGCAGAACACGCCGTACCGTCCCAGCGTCCGTGCCTTTTAGCACGTCAGGGTATCTCCCTAGGATCACAAGGCACGACATGTACCGAGCTGGTGGAAACGGTGGGCTAGGCCGCTGCTGGCAGTTTCAGGTACCTCGGCCCCTAGGCCCGCACTCCATTTACCAGCTGCACTCCAGGGCTTGAGTGGAAACGTGGCATCGGACATACAGTGATTATTCATGGCTCGGCAGGCAATCTGACATTGTGAATCGCTTCCTGTGGACTTGTTGGCTCCACGCATTCCCAACCCAACACCCGCGCTCGCACACATTCATACATACGGCTGGACTGGATTGGTCTTCTTCGAGACTGTTCTTTTCCCTCTTCCTACGAACAAGTTGTCCTCTTGCCCGCCGCAACGAGAGGCTGACAAATCTCATCGAGAAGCAAATCCCCGAAAATGCGACCCACTGCTTGCCGATGATCCAGCACTCCTCCGAATCCCGATCCATAACTCTGTGCACGAGCCTGGCAGCCTCACCTGGCCCGTCCTGGACCGCACTGGCGTGAGAAGGGCCTGGCCCCAAAGCTTGCTTGAAGTTCGCCATCAGTGACACCATTCCGTGCAATCCCACACATTCGATACCATCCATCCTCGTCCTACCATCGATGCCAGTGGAATCTAGGGAGTCGAACGACCTGATTACCTGCGAAGCTATTCACGATGGCTGAAGACGTACCCACCTCGTCGAGTGCCCCTTCCCAAGGGGAGAACCCGCCGACTGTCAACATCTCGATTATTTCCCCTTCGCTCGCTGTGAACGCCCCTTTGAATTTTACCAGCCTTCCGGCCTCCACCACCGTCGGCCAGCTGAAAGAGAAGATTCGTGAATCATTGGATGCGAAACCGACCAACGAGCAGCAACGTTTGATCCACCAGGGCAAACTGTTGAGCCGTGAGAGCGAGACCTTGTTGGACGTCTTTGGAGAGCAAAAGGTATTGAATGCCCCTCCCCCCAAATACTCTTCTTGGAGCACACAGCTGACAGGCCGCACACAGCTTCGCGGCTCGGACCAGGTGGCCATCCACCTCGTCATCCGCGATTACGTCGACCCTCACCACACCCCCAACCAAGGGGCTCCTGTACGCGACCAAAGCCCTGCGCCGATTCCTCCTTCTCGCCAAAGCGCCCCTTCTGTTCTCAACTCCGCCGCTACACCTCATCACCATCACCCTGGCCACCATCACCACCATCTCCCTCCCAGGTTTGGAGGCCCAGCACCCCATGTTGGCCAAGCCCACTCGCCGTTTCCTGCACACGGGCTTGGGATGCCGGCGCCGGGCAGCCAGTCAAGCGCACAGCTAGTTGCTCAACAGCAACAATTGATGCAACAGTACCTCAGCCAGCTGAACCAGCGTCCAGTGGGACACCACGGCCAACAGGCGAGAGGTGCTGTCGGCTTACAGGGTGTGCCTGTGCCTGGACAGGCAATCAACCCACAGTTCCCAAATCATGGCCAGGGAAGGAACAGTCCTCACCCAGAATATCAAGGCTACGTGCGGGAAACTGTCGGGCCGAATGGTGAAGTCGTTCGCGTTACGATGAACTCTGCATTCATTGCCCCGAATGGGCAGGTCTTCCCGGTCAATTTCCAGAATCTACAACACGGTAACGGAGGTGCCACAGCACCCGCGCCGGGGGGCCCGTTATCAACGAACGACGTGCAAAACATCATTCGCAACGCTGATGCCAACCAAGCAACATCCATGATGACCAACGCTATGCATCGAAGTGCGTCCGGCGCTTCTCTCGCAAACCTGAACTTGAATGGCCCACGGCAACCGATCCAGACCCCCGGGGTCACAGTCCCTAGAAGGCCCGGGTCTACGGTTCCTCTTAGCAGGACCGCCACACCCGATGGTACGAGGGCCTCCAGCCACGGTAGCGTCTCAGCGCCTCCGGCGAACCCTTCCCTAAGAATGCCAAGTTCAACCCAGCCTGAGGTGTACATCCTGAGCTCCCCACAAGGGCCACGAGCCTTGCTGGTCAACAATCAGTCAGACCTGTACTACACACCCGCACCACGATACCCTATACCCCAGGTGATACCCAATTTTACGTCTGCGTGGCTCCAGCCGCCAGCGCCTCAGCCACGTCCGGCGTTTGTTGCCGAAAACGCACAGCAGGCTGCCCAACCGCAACCTGCCGCCGCTCGAACTGACCAGCAGGCCCCACAGGCCGGGAACGTTAGAGTGAACGTCTTCCAGGGAGCGGCAGCGCAACAAGCACAGCAACAGCAAGCTCAAGAGCGGCCCTTCAGACCAGGTGTCCCACAGTTCCACCCAGCTAACCCAGAGGGTGGGCTGGCTGGGGCACTGCTCGCCGCTCTTTGGCCGCACCTATGGCTGTTGATAAGACTGGGCGTCTTTGTGTGGTGGTTCACGTCTGCTGATACGAGTTGGACGCGCTGGTTTACCATTATGGCTATCGCCACGGCCGTTTTTCTAATCAACACAGGCGTCCTGAACGGGGTAGCCAACAACGCCTTCAACCCCATACGCCAGCATCTCGACGGGCTCATTCCACTCGCACCCGGTGCAGATGCGAACCGCGAAGCAGACGGAAACAACCCCCCAGCGGCTGATGAAGTAGTAGTTGGAGAAGGCATCAACGAGGTCAGGTACCATGTACGACGACGACCAGGGCAGCAGCAAGGCGGGCCGGATCCCGCGCAGGCTGCCGCGCGACTGATGGCTCAACGACAACAACAGAATGCGAATTGGTTCGTTGATCAGGTCCGCCGCCTCGAGCGGGCTGGCTTGCTTTTCCTGGCCAGTATCGCTCCAGGGGTAGCCGAGCGGCACATCGCGGCTTTGGAAGCCCAGGAAAGGGCAGAGAGGGAGCGTAGGGAGGCCGAGGAGCGCGCTGAGCGGGAACGCAGAGAGGCCGAGGAGCGTGCGGCCGCGGAGGCGACAGCCACGGAGACTGATGGACAAGCGGCCTCCAGCGAGACACAGAATGCAGACTCTCCGGAGACCGAAGGTGGAGGACACGAGCAGCAGCAAGAGCAACAAGCGCCCATCGCTGCGGCATGAGGTCAAGTGGATGTGTGATCTCAGAGAACATTTCGCTTCGGACGTATATTGTATTAGTATTGCGATTGAAAACAAGTTGGGGAGGAACGCCGAGATATCCAGCGCGAGCACAACCGCGCGAACCATTTAGCACGGAGTTTGAGGGCCAAAACAGACAGACAATCCACAATGCGGTCCATCTTCTCGGACCAGGCAGAGCATATTGCATGCCATAGATAATAGCGAGCACTCAAGGCACCCGAGCGGCGTTTTAGCAGTAATTATATGTATTTACGCAACCTGTCAGTCACAAAACCTTTGGAGGAATTCAATGTTTCCCCCGTGCGCCGCAGCTTTTAAATCCCGGCTGGCCTGGAACCCCGGTCCCTGTTGGCGGGTTGGAACAACCGAGCCTCGGTCCAATTCCCCGCAGAACGTAAGTAATCCGGGGGATGTATATCCATCTACTGCCTACGATACCTCGACTCTTGATATAACTTGACAACAAGTGCACGTTCGACGCCTCCTGACCCCCATACACCGCTGCTCGTTTGATACATTTCTCACCCTGCATATAGATTTTGGGAGCATTCCACATCAATCTCAGCTCTGCCAGCATTTTGATCCCGGACCACCCGACGTCACTTTATCCTACTCGCAGTGAGTCTCGGTCTTGGCCTGTCACTAAAGTCCCCACTGACATGAGGCACAGCACGAAGCACCCAGAAGCCTTGGACTGCAGCCAGCGAGGTTCATATTTTCCACCATGGAGGACATCAAGATCCAGGACTTCTCCTCGCTCTTTAGCCTGAAGGGTAAAGTTGCCGTCGTCACCGGCGGCTCTCGAGGACTTGGTCTCACAGCCGCCTCAGCGTGAGTTTTACCAACAGAACAAGCCATACACGTTAAATTACGCCATTGTTCCGGCAGCAAAAGAGACAAAAAGACAACAAGAAAGAATCGACGACTAACTGACACACGTTTCCCCCCCAGCCTCCTCCAAGCCGGCGCCTCCAAGGTCTTCATCACCTCCCGCAAGGCCAAGGCCTGCGACGAGGCCGTCGCGGCGCTGAACAAGCTGCCGAACCTGTCCCCGGGCGCGCAGGCCATCTCGGTGCCGGCGGACAGCAGCACGGTGGAGGGCGTGCAGGCCCTGGTGGACGGCGTCAAGAAGCACACGTCGCACGTGGACATCCTGCTGGCCAACGCGGGCGCCACGTGGGGCGAGGCCCTCGACACGCACCCGGACAGCGCCTTCGCCAAGGTCATGGACCTCAACGTGCGCGCCGTCTTCAACACGGTGCGCCTGTTCGCGCCCCTGCTGCAGAAGCGCGCCTCCGTGGCCGACCCCTCGCGCGTCGTCATCACCTCGTCCGTCGCGGGCCTCGGCGTCGGCACCCTGGGGGCCCAGGGCACCTACGGCTACAGCGCGTCCAAGGCGGGCGTGCTGCACCTCGGCCGCAACCTCGCCCTCGAGCTCGGGCCCCGCCACGTCACCGTCAACAGCATCTGCCCGGGCTTCTTCCCCACAAAGATGTCCAACGGCCTGATGGAGATGTCCGGGGGCGTCGAGAGGCTCGCCCAGGCGAACCCCATGAGGAGGCTCGGCAAGCCTGACGACATCGCCGGCGCCATCGTGTACCTGTGCTCGAGGGCCGGGAGCCATGTTAATGGCGATGCTATCGAGATCGACGGCGGGGCCTTGTGGCAGCGTGGGGAGCTTATCGCGCCGGGCGAGGCGAAGTTGTAGGAAGTGTGATAGATATCACGTTGAAAAATAGGCACGTGTGTACTGACTTTCTCTTGTGTGGTAATATCAATTCTGTGCTTTATATCAGATCCAGAGTCCGCAAGTGTCTCTATGTGTATCTATTATGCAGATCGAGCCTTTTTATCGAGGGCAAATACAAATACACCTCTAGTTCTGAAGGTCCGGCGTGGCTGTTCGGGCCGGTGTCTGAAGAAACTGGAATATGCCGTCCTCCCTCGGCCCTCCCAATCATAGATGTTCTGCAGTCTTCTGCAGTCGTCGAGTGCAAGTTGGTTGCCATTCCACCTGTGACGAACACTGGGGCTCGTTGTCAGGAACCCATCATGACTTCAATCCCCGCCCTCCATATGTGTGACTCGAGTGGCCTTCGGGGTGCATTGCCTCACCCCCTTCTTCATTCGCACAAGAGTTTGAGACGGTCTTATATCGACACAATGTAGTAATATTCACACAGAGTAGTGGCTGCCACAAAGATCACTCTTCGTATCATCCGCCACTACTGCTGAGAGTATTTCGAGGTGTGTTGTCCTGCGACTTGCGTCTCGGAGGACACAGAGAGATATGTGAGGAGCCCGAGGTATCTGAATTCCCCGCCTGAGGAAGAAGCTGCAGTGACTCTGGCTAATTTCCGATGCCATGCTAGGCGGCTGGTTTCCGGGCCACCCAGGAGGACGCGTGGTAGACGGTTTGAAGCATGGACTTGGGGTCCTGGATGTAGGGAGCCCGGATGTTGGTCTCCCAGGCCTCAACCTTGAACCCGATCTTCTCAACCAGAGCCCTGACCTCGTCATCAGTCAGCTCGAAGTTGCCGGGGTCAGCTATGCCTGTCGAGTTGTTGGGGTCGTGCTCCCCGTCGCCGTCGTCGTCGTGGCCGTGGTTGCCCGGAGCTCTATCCTCGAAGTGCCAGAGGAGGGGGCCCATGTTGACCAGGATACCGCCGGGCTTGAGACAGTGGAAGATAGTGTCCAGGTAGCGAATGAGGTTGGGTGCTGTGTCGAGGAAGAAGACGGTCGCCACGGCGTCATACTGAGCAATGTGTTCGTCGTCACCGTATAGGCAGAGAAAGTCAGATGCGCACATAGACATTGCCCCCACGCCCTCCGTATTCGCGAGGACAGTAGCAGGGTGGATGTCCGGGATCTTGTAGCTCGTGAGATGGCGATCTCTTGTGAGATGATTGGAAAAGGTATGAACCCAGGGGAATATCGTGTGCTGTCCGGCAAAACGGCAGTTGTTTAGTATATATGAAGACGCCAGCAGTTGGTGGTAAGAGATCTCGTTGCCTTCCGTCTCGAAGCCCTCCAGGCACAGGTCGAGGACCAGCCGGCCTAGGCCAGCCCCTGGGACGAGGACTTTGAGGTGCTGTATCTCGGGGTGCCTGCTTCTCTCGGCGGCCAGGGCTCGCTTGACAGGGCCATAGCAGGCCTCCCTCTCCTCTGCTCCCTCTGCGGACCAGTCGCGGTAGAACTGTCGGATCGTGCTCCTGGACTTGTCAATGTCGCCGTATTTGGCGACGCCAACCCACTCCTCGGGCATGGAAGGAAAGTCGCCCTCTGACGGGGTTTCGTTCACGGCCAGGCTCCTCAGCCCGTGCTTGACGATGCCCCTGGCAAGCTCAGCATTGGAATCGATGGCGGCGTCAACCTTGTCAAGAGTTTCAAGGTAGTTGAATGGTGGGGCGGCCAGCATTTTCCAGTGCGCCTGTGGGAGCGCGTAGAATGACTGCCGCCGCAGGTGGGTGCAGTTGAAGTGAGCCACCCTCCCATATTGTCTGAGATGGTGTGAGTTTCCAAAACTGTTGGGGTGAGAGGAAGCAGGTTGGGGTACAGGCGAAAAGTCGAAAAAGACAAATACAATAGGACTCTAGGACAGAAAGACAGACAGACAAACAAGCAGACAGGAGAACAACGGCGCATATTAACAAAATACAATTGTAATACAGAATAAATTCAGTACAAGCCAATGCCAGTTCTGGACACGTTAAATCAACAGATGGTGTGGTTGACCAGCCGAAAAGAAGCTCAAAACAGAGTCGGCGGAAGTGAGGGGCACTCACAGAAAAGAGTCGAGGGCGCAGAAGATGACTCTGGCCTCCTCCTCGTCCGAGACGGTTTCCTCGAGGCCCTGCCAGTCACGCTGCTCTGCATGCACTGGATCAGCCATAGTATCTGTCTCTAGCATGCTCGCAACCATTTGTGGAGGTTGTAAGGTTGCCTAGTGCTGCAGTGGCCGAGTCGTGGTCGAGGTCTTCTTGAGCCCGAGTCTGGGTTGTGCTCGAGCTGCTTAGCTGTGGTAAAGTAAGTCCGGCAGCGAAACCGGCGAAACAACACGGGCCTGGTCAGTCACGGAGCACTCGGGCTGCCGCTGCTGAGCTGCATTTTGAAGAGGTGGAATAATTGAGACGACAAGATGGAGAGGACACCAGGAAGAAGAGGAAGAAAAGGGAAAAGAGAGAGTGCCTAGGTCAGCATAGTACCAGACATGTTCGCCTTCTTCTCATCTGCTTATTGTTTTCTTGCAGTGACGATATGCCCCCAATGTACGGGCCTGCGTACCCAGGTCGGCATGCTGCAGCTCAGAGGCCTACTGTGGTAGCTGGCCCTGCTTGTCAGAGCAGGGGATGGGGAGCTGTAAAAGTGGGTCACACCTGCTACAGGCCCCGTGGGCTAGGGGGCCTTCTGCGGGCAGGGGAGCTCGCCCAGGTGTTACCTGTGAACCTATCCACTGTGAGCATCCAACCACCTTGACTCCGATCCCAAGCCCTTGACCAGGCCAAGAGAAGTTGTGCCGAGATCATCGCCTTGGCTGTACACCTCAAGCAACCTTATTCAGCAGTAGGAAAGTGTTCCGGCACATCAAGCTCAGGGATTTGTGGCTCTGGAACCTCGCCGCGCCCTCTTGTTTCTCGTCAGCCGCAGGCCAAACTCACCAACCGCCGTTGGCATTAGCATTGGCGATGGAGACCTTTCAGCTTTCCTTCCCCCTGCCGCGGTCCCTCGAGGCCCGGATCTATGTCCACCTGACCATCCAAGCCAAATCCGTCATGATCTTCCTGACCACCGCGGCGGCAGATGAGCTTGGGACACCGCCTCCGATGGGCTCGTTCGTCTATGCCCTTCCAGATGTGAGTTGTTGTTGGTCGCCTCGCCATCGAGGCGCAACCATGTCATTCATCCCGGTGCTGACTGTACCCCTTTTATTAGAAGCTCAACCCGGGCCAGCCTCTCTCGACTCCGCTGTATTCGGCCGGGTCATCAGAGGAGTTCACAACCCGGATGGCGAGGCTGTTTGCCAAGAAGACGCAGCTGCCCGTCTATGTCGCGAGCTCGATGAGCTTCGCGAGCACCGGGCTTGGCGGCACGGTCGAGGAGGAGATGGAGGCGTTCAGGAGGGTCGTCGAGGTTGTCAGCGGGAAGGTGCAGGATGTGCTCGGCGTCACGAACGGCGTGGCGGCCATGTCTGTCGGCAGCTCATGAACGCTGCCCACGTCGACTGCTCAGCCTGGTCTAGTCCGAGGATCATGACGTCCACTGCCAGTGTGGGCTCAGACAGGGAGACAGCACGGTGTTGCGGCCTAGAGCAAACGTACTAGAAGGTTTCCCTCCGACGACTGCTATCGTACACCTGGCGGGAAAGGGGAGCCATAGCCGCGCTTGTGCTACGTATCTGGCAGGCTCGACCCTCAGGCACCTGCCACGGTGACACTCCTGGGTCAACGACAAGCAGCCAACGCACTTTCCCGGGTACCACAGACATGGCAGGTGGCCCTAAGATCTCAACGCAGAGGGGCACAAAGCACAGGATGGTGCAAGCACTTCTAGATACAAGGGATGGGGAAGTTCTGCCACAGGTCTCCTGAAAGTCCGCCCTGGTTCGGAGATTTTGGCAGGTCGCCTGGGTACACAGATCTCCATTGTCGGTGTGCCCTCGAAAGTCCTCGCCCGGCTGCATATTTGTAGTATGCGTTTGAACTGGATATATTCGACCGTCCTAAGGTTTTGTTTCTGCAGCTCATCACGTCAAAGGTGACTCGTGATCGAGAATGGTACTACATTGATACTCCACCCAATCGATCGAGCTTGCTCGTGACAATTCTGCTACATTTCATAATGCTGCGAACTCGGGCCAGTAATGAAACCGGCAAATGCCTGTGTAACCTCCCTCACCTGGAAAGGTTGCCATAATAGACCACGCACCAACTCACATGGCCCAATACTCTTACCCACAAGATGGACTACCGACCAAGTTGCCCAGGCCATACGACAGTCCGAGGGTCAGTCCCTATTGGCGTCATGCGCTGCAATATGCTATTGGTGTCGTAGTACCTAGAACAGGGAGGTGTAGAGTCAGGCGGGAGATCACCTCATGGACTGGGATGAGCATGTTACACCCTTGTGCAAGCTTTAGGGGTGGGGTTCGGCTGGCGAGCAGGAACGCTCTTCTCAGTACGGACCTCCATGAATATCCTTGGATGACCAGCACGAGATAATCACCAACCATGATGCTAGATTGAAGTTTTGACCGACACATGACTTCACAGCAAGATAAATATTGATAAATCTTGACATTGCTCGGTGGCCGAGCGGTCTCAACTGAGCCGCATCGCTGACCGCTGACCGGTTTGGGCGGCGGAGACATGAGGAAGCAGCCCGGTCTACTCGGCCGGCAGGATCAATCCCGATCCTCCCTGAATGGTCAACCGCCAGCATGAGCCCCCAAGCCAACCGTGGGGGAGTGAGAGAGCAGGAAGTTCAAGATAGAAGCAGAAATGGGCCTGTTTCCACCCGTAACCTGCAGGACAGCCATATAGCCCTTGGAGGGCTCCTCCGCTACATGTAAGTCGGTAGGCTACGATTGCTGAGGTTGCACGGCACAGGGGGGCACGACCTGGTGGCTGCTGGGCTTGTGAATCATGTCCACAGCGTCGACTGTGCCACCTAGAAGACAGGCAACAGGAAGCTTGGGGAGTAGATTGCTGTGACACAGCTCATAGGAGGACAATGCATAGACGTTGGGATGCTACGTCAGGCTGGCAGGCCGGTGGAGGTGGAGGAGGACCGGATTCCAGGTATTTCGACGACCGGTAGCGGTGACTCGGCCAAGTTGCCCCAGACAAGATGGGTGGAGTGGTGCTTGCAGAATCAGTGAAGGCACAGACAGACAGACAGACGTCACAGTGTCTCAACGTGCTCCTCTGGGACTGAATATGGGGGTGAAGATGGGGCTCAAGGGCACCAGGCCACATTCTGGTCGGAGCAGGACTTGAGGGTCAAACCTGTGGACCCCGAAGCCAGTGGACAAGACAGGACAGGCCAGGCCAGGCCAGGCCAAGACAAAGACACTTGGAGAAGCCGGGGAAGGCGACGAGTCAAATCCCCAAGCGGGACAGAGAGACAGTCCGTTTTGGAAGTTGGAAGTCATAGTTTGCTGCACGCATCGTACGGTAACAGTAGAAGACACCCGCACCCGGACAGGCCAGGACAGGACTGGAGAGGACGGAGGGGCGGAACACCTTGGCAGAGAGGGATGAGGGTGGCAGCCTTCCTTCCCTGTCTTATCGATAACACTGGCACAGACCGACCCGCTCAGAATTCTTTGCTATCTATTTCCATCCAAGCTGTGCAGGCCGGCCGGCTTAATGGGGCCCAAGGTTTGCCGCATGTCGCGAGTGTGAAAAAAACCAGAAAGAGGAGTGAACAGAAAAGAGAAAAATCCAACTGCACGGGCACTGCCGGCCCCAAATCCATCCAGCCCCAGCAGATCTGGAATCCTCTGACCTGCCGACCCCTTCTAAACTTGGACACCTCCTGGTATGTAGCAGACCCTGGACAGGTACCACATGCCAGTAGGAGTATTGCACTGTATTTGTATGTAGATACCTACAGTACATGCACCCATGTCAAAAAAAAAATCCACAAGCACTCCAAGCTCAATAGAGACACAGCCCATGCAAACGATGCGTATTTACATGGCTGTTCCCATCTGGACAGGCAGTGTAGGAGGATCACTGAATACTGCTGATTGTGTATTGTCTTTTTCTGTTAGACGAAGCTCTCTCCATTGAACCATCCCCGAGTTTCTGTCTTGGATGGAAAGGCTGTGCACACCTTTTCCTTTTGGTTGCTGCAAAGAAGCTGCAGGCGGTCTCCAAGACCCGTGATCCACTAACAAGCCAAAACCTTACCCCACCACTGCGACCAGCACCGCTCCTCCCACTACCTGCCGCTGCCGCTACCACTCGCACTCCCACTGCACTGCATCAGGGCAGACCGATGCGCTCCTGACGACAACCCACCCCCGTTCCAACCTCTTGCCCTCTCTACTACCAACCAAACAACCTCGAAAGCCCCGACTTTCCCACCCCCGACCATAAGAGAAGAGCTGGTCAACCTCCCCATCCCGCAGCCCACCATCAGCTAGCTGTCTTGGAGGAGGTGCCCGCTGAACACCCGCCCTCATCATGGCGTGGCAACCGTCACCAGAGTCTCTCCAGACTCTGGCCGTCTACCTCAAGGACTCCCTCAGCGGCTTCGACAAGACTGCTCAGAAAAAGGCAGAGCTCGTAAGTCGCCCGGTCGCATTCTACTGAAGCCGCAGTTGGCGCGACTCCCAGCGACAAGAACAGACCATGCTGACCTGGAGTCCAGATGCTGTCGCAAGCCAGGAACTCCCCAGACTTCAACAACTACCTCGCCTACATCTTCTCCAGCTCCCAGCTGCCCCCGGGCCTCAACTTCTCCCCCGAGGACTACAGCCTTGTCCGCTCCGCCGCGGCGGTCATGCTCAAGAACAATGTCAAGCTCCACTTCAAGCAGATCGACGAGTCCTCGTTGAGCCTCATCAAGCTGGCCGTCCCCATGGGCATCCAGGACAAAGCCCCACAGATTCGCAGCTACGCCGGCAACATAGCCACCGAACTCATCAACCGGGTCGGCATCTACGGCTGGCCCGAGTTCCTGCCCGAGCTGCTCAAGCTTATCGGCAACGAATCTGGCCAGGTTTCCCCCGAGGGCCAGGAGGGTGCCATGGCCGCAATGGCCAAGATCTGCGAGGACAACGCCAAGATGCTGCAGCGCGAGCAGAATGGCCAGAGGCCCCTGAACTACCTGCTGCCAAAGTTCATCGAGGCGACAAAGAGCCCTCTGCCCAAGGTGCGGGCCCAGTCGCTTACTGCCATCAACGTCTTCACCCCGCGCAAATCCCAGGCTATGCTCAATTGCATAGATGAACTTCTCCAGCACCTGTTCGTGCTGGCCAACGACCCCAACGAGGATGTGCGACGCCAGGTCTGCCGTTGCTTCGTGCAGCTGGTCGATACCAGGCCCGACAAGCTCGTGCCCCACATCAGTGGGCTGGTGGACTATATCATCACGCAGCAGAAGAGCGAGGAGGAGGAGCTGGCCTGCGAGGCAGCTGAGTTTTGGCTCGCAGTTGGCGAACACGATAACCTGTGGCAGGCTTTGGGCCCTTATATTCAGAAGATCATCCCGGTGCTCCTCGAGTCCATGGTCTACAGCGGCGAGGATATTGCCCTGCTGGGTGGCGCATCAGACGACGAGGACGAGGAGGACCGCGCCGAGGACATCAAGCCCCAATTCGCACAGGGCAAGGCAGCACGCAAGGTTGGCGCCCAACAATCCGCCGACCAGGCGGAAAACGGCAATGCGTACCAGAAGCTTGCCAATATGGACGATAACCTGGAGGAAGGCGAGATTGATGAGCTCGATGAGGACGGTGATGAGAACCCCGACGAGAAGTGGACACTGCGCAAGTGCTCCGCGGCCGCCCTGGACGTTTTTGCTCGCGACTTCAGGGATCCTGTCTTCGAGTGCATCCTCCCCTACCTTACAACACATCTGAAGCATGACGAGTGGTCGCGCCGCGAGGCTGCAGTTCTTGCACTGGGTGCAGTCGCCGAGGGCTGCGTACAGGTTGTCACGCCCCATCTGCCGGACCTGGTGCCATACCTCATCTCACTGCTTAACGACCCAGAACCCGTCGTGAGGCAGATCACATGTTGGACGCTTGGCCGTTACTCATCGTGGGCTGCCAATCTCAAGGACCCTGCTCAGGTCCAGGCCTACTTTGTCCCTATGATGGAGGGCATACTGCACAAGATGCTCGACCCCAACAAAAAGGTGCAAGAGGCCGGTGCCTCTGCGATGGCCAACCTGGAGGAGAAAGCCGGCAAAGTCCTGGAGCCTTACACGGGACCAATCATCCAGCAATACATCCGGTGTTTTGCTAAATATAAGGACAAGAATATGTACATTCTCTACGACTGCGTACAAACGCTCGCGGAGAGCGTCGGGCCTGTCTTGGCACTGCCCCAGCATTCCGGCCAGCTAATGCCTGCGCTGATCGACCGGTGGCAGAAGGTGTCGGATGACTCGAGAGAAATATTCCCACTCCTCGAGTGCATGTCCTATGTCGCCATGGCCATGAGGGACCAGTTCGCCCCTTACGCGCATCCCATCTTCAGGCGTTGCGTGACCATCATCCACCAGAACCTCGAACAGACAATGGCAGCAAAGACAAACCACAACTTCGACCAACCAGACAAGGACTTCCTCGTCACGAGTCTCGACCTTCTCAGCGCCATCATTCAGTGTCTCGAGGACAACAAGGCACAGGAGCTGGTCAAGGATGCGCAGCCTGCCTTCTTCGAACTGTTGAACCTCTGCATGGGTGACCCTGCAGATGAGATTCGCCAGTCGGCATATGCTCTCCTCGGCGACTCTGCCAAATACGTCTACCCTCAGCTCCAACCCCACCTACCTTCAATACTCCCCATAATGTTACGGCAACTAGACTTCGACAACGTTGTTGACGAGGAGATCGACGGCTACTTCAGCGTTATCAACAATGCTTGCTGGAGCGCCGGCGAGATCGCCGCCCAGCACGGCAAGGGCATGGCGCCATTCGTGTCTGACCTCATGGAGCGCCTAGTGCAGATAATGGCGAACCCGACGATCCCCATCAGCGTGAACGAGAACGCCGCCATTGCACTGGGTAGGCTGGGCCTGCAGAACGCAGAGGCCCTGGCCCCCCACCTGTCAACGTTTGCGGACGAGTTCCTGGGCGCGATGGTCGAGCTGGACTGCAACGACGAGAAAGCCAGTGCCCTTAAGGGTTTCACGATGATCGTCGGACAGAACCCGCAGGCCATGGAGAAGAGTCTGCTGTCGTACTTTATGTGCATTGCGCGGTACAACACCCGACCGCCAAGCGACATTAACAAGGAGTTGCACGAACTGTTCCAGAACGTAAGTCACATTTGAATGCGCGTCTCTGAATTCCTCAATGCTGACAGCTTCTATAGATCGTCAATGTGTACAGGCAGATGATTCCACAGTTCGACCAGTTTATCAACCAGATGCCAGCCGAGGAGCAGGCGGCACTGAAATCCAAATTTGGGCTGTGATGTTGTGGCCTTATCGGATTCAACTTGACAGACCTTTCAATGAGACTATACTAGGAACCAAATGCTGAAATTTGGGTTGCTATGATCAAGCTGGAGACCAATGCCGGTGTCTTTTGTCTTGCTAGTAAAAAAACAAAGGTCTCCATTTGGCGAGTACGCCGCTCTGGCGTCTGTGGTAGTGGCGGGACGGCCGCGCTCACACTGACATAAGACGAAGGCACGTCTATATGAAAGTGGATAGGGGCTGGCGGCCAGGGATGAGATGATTAGGAAATGAGTGACCTGAGATAAGGGAGAGGGCTGGTGGAAAAGCGGGAGCGACAGCGACAGCGAATTGCAGAAACGAACTTGACGGACGGCATGCGTCAACGAAGCGAAAGACCTAACGCGAAATGAAGGTTCAAGTAACCCAAATCAAGGTTCAAGCAGCCAGTGGGGGGCGCTTGGCCCGGAAAGAGAACGATGGGTGGACGTGCTGTTACTTGCTCCGTGAGGGTGGGCGGTTGTTTGCCAGAGGACGGAGGGAGGTTGGCATCGTCCTAATTGTTCCTGGTGTGAAGCAAGGCGCTTGTGACTTGAGACCTACCCAGGCTCAGGCTGGGAGGGGGTGGTTGGAGCGGCCGTGAGTGCTTATAGTACGGCGAACAATCTGTGTTCCATGTTACGAACGGGCGGCGGTTGCAGTACCGAAGCAGAATCGAAAAACAACCTTTAGATAGTCTCGTAGATAGATACCGGTGATACACATCATCATCATTATCATTATCGCCATTGAATGCCAATCATTTGCTTTTGGCCATCAGGACGGGCTTGGCTCAGGCACCTGTGCTGTGTATGAGATTTCGGTACGTAAAGAGGATCATTGCTTGCCGGTGCTGTGTGTAGTGAGCTTCTCTGAGGACTGGACTTGGGCAGCTGACAGGTACATTCTAGATTTTGTGTAGCTCTTGCATTGGATACTACTCCATAACTTTCCTCTGAGATTGTGTCCTATACAATATCGTCTAACGAGAAGCTATTAATTACGAGGCCAACGTCAAGTATATATATGCTTCACCATCCACAACCAACCAAGCACCGATTATATCTACTGGGGCTCGAAGTATCACTCACATACCTCCTCACACCCTAAGACCCTCAAAACAACCATGGGTACAACCACGGGACCCAAGAACACAGCATATTCTTCAGCAAGACCGGCCCACTGGACCACTCAACCCGCGCCTTACCCTTCGAAAGCACACTAACACTCCCACCAGCCCAGCGGCCCGCGCCCTCGTCGGCGCACTGCACCATCCCGCCCGCGACGTCGAGGAAGCTGACAAAGGTCTGCGACCCTTCCGTGGAGAGCACGTGGCCGCGCCGCGCGTCGGTCGAGATGCCGCCCGGCTTCACGAACACGGCGTCCACCAGCCCGGACCGCTCGCGCAGGTAC
This sequence comes from Diaporthe humulicola, assembly GCA_038088545.1. Classification (NCBI taxonomy): domain Eukaryota; kingdom Fungi; phylum Ascomycota; class Sordariomycetes; order Diaporthales; family Diaporthaceae; genus Diaporthe; species Diaporthe humulicola. Next base: position 58,150 of record JBBWSL010000035.1, on the reverse strand, counting down.
CGCTCCGCCGCCATCAGGTCCGTGTACACCCACCAGTTGGCCGCGAAGAGGAACCGCCGCGCCGCCCAGGGGAGATCGGCGCAGAAGCGCGCCTCGTCCGTCTCGGCCGAGGAGAGCATCACCAGCAGGGGGAGCTGGGGGGTTTTCTTCGACGCCTCGGTCGCCGCGGACGCTGGCTTCTCCCCGTTCCTTGCCGCCTTCGCCTGTGTGGGATTTTGTTGTTGCTCCGCCCGCAGTGCCTCGAGCGCCGCGACGACGGCCTCGGCCTGGTCGCGAGCGATGCGGAGGTGCGGCTTGTTGTCCGGGGAGGCTACGCACAGGAAGACGGCGCTCGTTCCGCGAATGCAGTCTGTCAGGAGAGGGACGTCGGAGATCTGGCCCTCAAAGACCTTCACATTGGAAGGAGAAGAGGAAAAGGATTGCTGCTGCTGCTGCTGCTGCTGCTTCGAGGTGACGATATCCGGGAACATGCGCTCGAGCTTGGCCCGGGACCGCACGAGGCAGTTTATGTGTACGTCTGGGCGCTCCGAGGCGAGGACCTGTAGGACTGAGCCTCCTGTCTGGCCTGTTGCGCCGAGGATGGCGTAGGTTGGTGACATTTTGGGGTGGGTTGTTGGAATATGTCTCTATTGTTGAGTAAAGTTGCACTGCTGGTTCAGGATATAGTAGAGATTTCAGTTCAAAATAGGCTGTGGCGTACTGCAAATTATACCAACGACATACTTTTGATCGAGAGTATGTCATGTTGCACAAGATATGCGAAGACATTGATATATACTTTCCTAATCTGGTTTGCATCACGGTGGATAATACGGAAACCCACCGGCTCCACCACGGCGATTGAGACAGCCCGAGTGACGAGCAAAACCTTGAGCGTCGGGTCTTTGCTGCTTCTTGTCCGCAGTTTCGCCGATCCGAAAGGCTGTGTCTCGGTCTATTTCTTCATGACCTGTATGGTACGTGTAAGCATTTGCGTATCCCTTGCCGGTATGTTTCAACGCGGCAGGTAGTCGTAGACGTCACAACGCATGGCCTCAACGGGCCGCACTACTTTAGTGATTATGTTGCGGCTCCCGACCCACGGGAGCACTAATAAAAGCACCCACCCGCTGTGTACCAGGCATTTGGTGCGTCAGGGCAGTAATTCCTTGCGGCCTCTACCCAGGCCCTCGGACCCGTCGAATAAGTGGTTGTCCGAATCCATCCGCGACGTTTTGGTGTGGACATTTGCGACTCGCGCCCCTATAACTCGATCACGCTTGCGAATGGCATCACGGACAGATCGGGGAGATATTGTTTTTGCAATGCCCCTATCTTCACGCCCAGATTTGCAGGTAAGGAGTAGTGATGTTGTGCTCTGATCCAGGAGGTCAGGGAGCCTACAGCTTCGCCATAGTCGCCGACTCATTTCCCCCGTCGGCCTTATCCCGCAGCCTCGCAGCCGCCTTCGCCGCGAACTCCCCCGGCAGACAGCAGTACATCCATATCATAGCCGGGCGCCCCCATCCTCCACCGTAAACATATCGCTCCCCATTATCATCTTCACCATCATAAATACCACCCTCACTCATCCAGTCCGCCCCGTGCACCAGCACGCCCGTCCTCTTCCCCCCCTCCTCCCCCTCGGGCACGACACCATCATCCCTCCCCTCATCCTCAACATAAACGCGAGGTGGACCCTCACCCCCATACAAAAACCCCCCCAAGCCCGCAACAAGATCCCCCCTCGTGACGCCCGCGGGGTTCTCAAGCCTGACGCTGGGCTCGACCTCGGGCAGGCAGCACGGGCACGAGTGGCCCGCGTCCCCGGCGCCCTGCGCGAACACGTTAACCCAGAACGTCGTGCACGGTGGCGACGTGAGGTACTCCGGGATGGTGTGATTGGTCTCGGACGTGACCTCGTCGTGCAGCCGCGCGAACACGCCGCGCCAGTAGGACTGAAATGCTCCCGGCGAGCCCGCGTCGTACGCCGGGCTGGAGGGGAAGGCGGCCCGTGTTGCTGCGAGGACGGCGTCGACTGCCTCGTGCCATGTCTCGACCACGGGTGGTTGTGAATCTGGGCTGTCAGGTGAGGAGACATCTGTGGCCGTGGTGTCTTCTTCTTGTGCCTCCCTGCTGTCCGGGGCCGGCATCTTCCTCTCGGCTTGGGCTGCCGTGGTGGGGTCCTGAGAGCTCATTGTGGACGACATCTGGCTATACGGCCTGGTAAGTGTGCTGTAGCCTAGGGAGTCCATATATCGGTGAGGCCTCGCATTTATAAAGCTCTGAGGGCACCGTAGGCTCCGTAGTTGTTGGCCTCGCGTGATGCTGGGCCGTGTATGCCTGGCCAACGCCAAAGTCAGCCTGCCACTTAGTGCCATCTTGTTGTGTTGTGAGGTGTGAATCATCCGGCGGATCCATGCACGTATTTGGCCTCACTGGGGTGGTCAACCAACAGTGTATCCGTGCCGCAGGCTTAAGCCAGGGCGGCGGCTCCAATGACACAAGGGCGCCACCACACTTACATCCTTGTTTGAGTAAAACGCCAAGTTCTCCCACAAGGCTGGATAGGTCTTAGAGTCTGTAGACAGTGCAAATGGATTTGGACTTTGTTCATAATTTATTGGAAATATTTGGTATATATGGTCATCCTCTTGGCGCCGTGGAATGCAAGCGACACAACCAAGATTCTAGGTCTAGGCGTCTAAGCCCTCTAGCCTGATATCTTTTCATTTAGTTCTTCTCCCTCACACACCTCCTCTTATAAACACCGTCTAAGCGCCAAAGGTCTTGAACTTGGACTCGATGGGCGCGTACGTCTTCTCGCCGGCCTCGCCCGTCTTGCCGCCAAAGACGAGCTGGGCCTGCAGCTTCCAGCTGGCGGGGACCTTCCACTCGGCGGCGACGCGGTTGTCGATGAGCGGGTTGTAGTGCTGCAGGTTGGCGCCCAGGCCCTCGGCCTCGAGGGCGGTCCACACCGAGAACTGCAGCATGGCGTCCGAGTGCGCCGCCCACGTGGGGAAGCGGTCGGCGTACAGGGCGAACTTCTCCTGCATGCCGTTGACGACGTCCTGGTCTTCGAAGAAGAGGACCTGTTGTGGTTGGAAAGTCAGCCCTGGTTGTTCCTTCTTTAAGTTGGGGGGGGGGGAGGGAAGGATAGTAGGGTAAGATAACGTACAGATCCGGCGGCGCCCTTGAACATGCCCATCTTGCCGGCGGTGCCCTCCCACTGCTCGGCGGGGACGATGGGCTTCAGGATCTCGGATGTGATGTCCCACAGCTTCTCGTGGTCGGCGCCGAACAGGACGATGACGCGGTTGGACTGGGAGTTGAAGGAGGAGGGGACCTCCTGCAGCAGGGCCTTCACGATCTCTTGGATCTTCTCGGGCGCGATGGCCAGGTCCTTGGAGAGAGGGTAGTAGGACCTGCGGTTCTTGGCGAGCTCGATCAGTTGCTGGGCGGAGGCCATCTTGACGGGTGTGGTGGTGGAAAAGAGGCGGGTTGGTTGGATTGTCTGGCGGGTTGCGAGTGAGGCGGTAGCTTTTGCTGCTGCTGCTGGTCTTGAGAAGGTCTTGGTGGTGGTGTGAATGGAAGAAGTGGTGATAATTCGGAGGGGAGAAGTGGCAGGTCTCGTGAGGAACCTGGCGGTATTCATATTCTCGCGGCTCGTAGCCTGATGACCAACGGCTGACGAAGAGGGGTCCTTGTCCTGGAGCTTTAGGAGGGTCCCGCTTGCATAGATGCGCTATATACGGTCTGGTTGATTCCCTATGATTTGTTACGGTACCGGCAGAAGATGGGTCTGGATCGGGGCCCGAGAGTCTGTCAGGTCGGTCTGTCTTATGCGCCAGCCTGCCGCCCTCCCACCCTAAGATAAACCCAAGGCCATAAGCACATGTACGTAGTCTAATTCAGTCTATTGCATATTAGTAATGATATCCGAGCACCCAATCTCGAGCAGATTGGCATCCATAAGCTGTCATAATACGAGCGTCGAAGGCAGCTATTGTGAAGCGTTGAGCCTCGGACCTACGGATTTACACCCCCACCAAGCAGGCGAGCTCGACAGCGGGCGGTTTCCATTGTGTCATTGCTGGGTCCAGCCTAGCTCCAGGGGCGTGGGTACAAGGGCGATGAGGTGATTGGCCGGCGCCGCGATTTCGAAGCAATTGGAAATCCACCGTTGAGGTAGAGCATGCAGGTGACTAAGGATTTGAAACCAGCAGCCGGACAACAACCAAGCCCGTCCTGGCCCCCACCCCACCTTGCCCACCTACCCAAGCTCTGCCTATGTCGGCTCGGAAGACACATCTGTAGCCTTTAATAAATTTCTAGACACACAGTAGATTGGCGGGCAACCAACCTGCCCAACCAGCCCCTCCCACGGAATGACACTTCCCATTCCGTGATTTACAGCCTCGTTCCGAACATGTGGATCCGCGGGGCATCAACCGACACGAATACGCGTTTGGGACCCCTCCCTCCCAAGCCGGCTCATCGCATCATTCCCATCATTCTACCGACTTCTATCATGAGTCGCCGCTGCATTCCCCCTCCCGGCGAAAGTCAGTATCGTACCATGCAACATTGACTAGCAACTCATCCCCGTGCGATACTGACTTTGGACGGGAACGATGTGGCCAGGCCTCTCTCGTCCAAGAGGGAGATGACAAAGACCTGCGACTCAGAGCTCGCCATTGATGTGAACATGGGGTCCAACTCCTAGTCATAGGACACTCTAGGGCTGGCAATTCTGGATCCTTCCAAGACACAGACTATCTTAAGCTTATTTTGATGATAGCGTGGCTTGACTTGGTGTGCCGATTGATCAATCAGATCCTCGTGTTTTCCCTCCGAAGGCAGGATTCGCCCAGGGTTGAAGGTTGTGTGCCCCACCCATCCCACCTTCAGAAACCTGACAGCAAACGGGCATGGTAGCGGCGGAGCTTGGGAGCCTATAAAACACCAAACAACATGATCGGCGAGCCAGAGGGGTTCGTTGAAATATGTTCCAGTCTCCTATTGAATGAGGCTGTCAAGTCTCATACTATATGTAGATATATACGTGTGTGTGCGTGTGTGCAAGCAGTTGAAGCAATGCGTAGTATAGAAGCAATAAGCCTATGCGCGAAGAAAAAGGACAATCAACCAACTCCCATGTAACGCCGCGGAGTCCAGCATCCAATGATGCGCTCACTGCTTTTTCCTATTCCCATACCCAAGTCCGTGAGGTCCTTGTGTGAATGATCCCATTTTGTTTCGCCCCGAAACGGAAAACCGAGAGAACAAACAAGACCCCAACACCGTGAGAAAAAAATGCTTGCGCCGGTGACCCCAGTCTAGTCAGTCTTTGATTTTTCCCATCAAGCGCCCATAACAGAGAGACAGGAAGGAAGGCGCCGGGTGTGCCTTGTGTACCGCACCACATTACCACGTCTCGGCAATGTACTGGCCGACCTGCTTCTTCAGGTCCCAGTACTTCTTGGCCTCGCTGCGGCCCAGGTTGCCCTTGCGCATGGCCACGTCGATGAGCGACTCCTCCACGCCCTCGCCCATGCCCTTGCTGCTTCCGCAGACGAACACGCGCCCGTCGACGGCGTTGATGACGTACCACACCAGGTCCGCCTGGTTGATGACCTCCTCCTGCACGTACCGGCCCTCGCCCACGCGGCTCTCCACCACGCGCTTGACCTCGTCCTCGTGCACCCCCCACTCGCCGCTGTAGATCTCGTCCACGAGAGAGTCGCGGATGCCCTGGAGCACCCACACCTTGTTGGCGCAGTTGGCCGTCTTGAGCCGGCGCTGCACGAAGCCGCGGAACGGCGCGATGCCCACGCCGGCCCCGATAAGGAGCATGGGCCCGTCCGACACGAACTTCTTGGCCAGCGGGTTGGCCATTAGGCCCTTGAACATGGGCACGTAGACCTGGGGGTTCTTGTCCCCGCCGGCCTCGGCCTCGATGAACTTGAGCGCCTGCCGCTGGAAGAAACCCGAGCCGACGCCCGTTCTTGATCCCTTTCTCCAGTCGGCGGAATCATGAACCGTGACTGCGATTTCGATCAGACGGTGGGTCTTGCCATCCCGGGTCTCGTACGAGTCGTGGGGGTCGTTGGACAGGGAGTAGAAGCGGGGCATCAGCGGCTGCAGCTGGGAGAGGAGCGCGTCCATGGGTGGCTTGGAGCTAGGGAACGCGTGGAGGAGCTGGGAGACGGAGACGTGAGGCCCCGTCCGGAAGTCGCAGAAGGCCCCCTGCCCCTCGGCGGAGCAGAGGTACATGAGGATCTTGCGCTCGTTTTCCTCGGTTGCGTGCTCGGCCAGGACGCGCAGCAGCTGCTTCGTGGGTGGGTAGGACTGGATGTCTGAGCACCAGGTCAGGAGGTCGCGGCGCGTCGTGACCAGCTGCCGGGCCTGTTCCTCGCCCCAGACCGTGGGCCAGCGGCCCTTTGTCGTCCTCAACGAGACGGGCTTGTCGCGCAAGAACCTCGGCACCATGAGGGTCTCGAGGATCTCATCAACGTCGGACTCATCGTTGGGCGCGGATATACCAATTGCGCCTCCAACCTTGAAGTCGATGCCCTCGTTGTCTGGGTAGTTGGTGATGTCAATGTCGAAGTGGAAGGTCCTCTTCTCGGCGCCAACCCGTGTCAGCTCGCGTGCTTTGTGCAGACGAGCTGGGAACACGTGGTGTGGGGGGTGGGGCTGGACGAAGCTGGGAGGTTGTATGGTGGTGTCGAGGTCTTCGAGGGACAGTTGTTGCAGGGTCTTCTGTGTGCTCTGCACCAGGGCATCGCTGACCCCATCGCTGCCCTCGGTGCCATTTGATGGGGTTGTTGAGGCAGGAGAAGGCACATCGGATGGGCGTCGCAGTGGCTCCAGGAAGGCTGTCTGCTCCGGCAGGTCGACAACGTTGTTCAACACGGTCGGGATCTCGTCGATCTTAAGACAGAGTGACCGGAAGGCATCGTTGTCCGGGTGCTGGACCTTCTCGTACTGGATATCGGCCTTCTTTGCGCCAACGTTCATGCAGCAGCCTCCGCCGCAGCATCGTGCAGCTAGTTGTGCAGTAGATTCTCCTGTGATGCGCTGGACATCGGCAGCGCTCTGAGCGATGAGGCGCGTGGAGGCGCGCCTGCGTCTAGGCTCGGCGGTGGGGTTGGTCTCGTCCACATCTTGTTCCTCTGCTGACTGCTCGGAGAAGGTGAGAGAGGGCGCGATGGAAGGGGCCTTGGGACCAGTGGGCTCCTCAGGCGCACAGCAGTTGCCAGACTCGGCCATGACGCGGGCAGTCTGGGCGTGCATCGCGTTCATGTTGGCTGGCGAGGAGGTTGAAACGGTGGTAGATGGTGGGATCGGACTGAACCCACTGGTTGGGGGACAGAAGAGGCCGTGGGAAGGCTGGGGCTGACGCAGATATGAATGAACTGGCGTTGATGGTGGTGGCAGTGGATATCGAGTGCTAGTCTGTCGAATGCATAACCGTCCTTGTGGAGATGATGTAAGCCTTAAAATATCAGACGGTCGAGCCACGGTCACTGTGGGTGGTATGCAGCGCAGCGTGTATAAAAATCAAAGTAATCGAGGGTCGAGATGGATTGGAGATGATTTGAGATGGTGAGAAATCAGGGGCAGCGGCTGACTGCTCTGGCTCGAAGATGTACGGAGTACGAGTAGCACAGTATGACAAAAGAGCAGACGGCAGTCTTGTAAATGTAGGTTGTTGCTTGGTCAGGAATTGGGCCGCGGGCTGAGGTGGTGAAGGGGACAGAATAATGGTTGACCGAGGTTGGGGTGGACGACGGTTCCTTTTGGTTTTCTTTGGGCGGCCAGGGCTAGGGTGGCTTATCAGATCGCGCTCCCCGGTCGCCCCATGTCAATGATGAGCAAAGACTGACTTATTGCTGTATGCTCAATGACCATGCCGCAAGCACAGTATGAATACGCGGGTGCCCAGCTTGGTTGTGTAATGATGGCTCCGATTGCCCAATTGGCGCTGCTCCTCGGAAAGCCACTGTGCAACTAAGCCTAATGAACCTTGGGGGCGCCCCCCGATGGTCGGCGCTGGCCGATGTGCCTCTGTGCCTCTCTCCTCCCAGACGGCCTGGCTGGCCTGGGTGGGCCCTGCTGCACCACCACCACACCCTGGGCTCCTCTGCGGTGCTCCTCCCTTCCAACACCCACCCACATTCCCGGCTCGTTGGGATTGCCGGGGTCCCCGGGAGAAAAGACTGCGCGTCTTGCCATTTCTCCTTAATTTTCTGGGGCCGACAGGGCCTGCTCTTAATATGGAAGGCCACGAAGCCCAGCACGCAAGCACCGCGGCGCATACATTAGGATACGCAACACCCAGCAGCGGTATTGTGAGGCTCAGCGGTCGTGGACAGCCCGATGTGCTTGCTCTGCGCAGTATTCCAATTTCAATTGTTGCATCCATTTCCCCTGACCCGGCCGGCCCCAGCCTGCCTTGATTGGAGAGTGCATATGGCACAAGATGGCTGACGTCGTGGCCACGGGACAAAACTGCGGTGTGTGGAGATGTCTCCTCCTTACGGACGACAACAGGGTGCTACAGTACTGTGGTATACTGCGACTGTACTGGTACAGCATGTAGACTAGTCACCACCGTATCGCCTGACCGAGACTGTTGGTCCAGGTTCTTTTCGAATGTCATCTTTTGTCGGACTCCCACTGGACATCCTATGTCCCCAACGGATCGGAAGCATTGTGCACACATGACATGTCATCGCATGACACGACAAATTCAATCCACCAGACTGCACTCGCTGCACTCACTGCACCACACCGCACCACAGGTCATGACACGGAGGTGCTGGAAGTCTATCCCAAGCTACGGATGTGGGTAGGCAAAAAAACGGGAGCTTGGCATGTTTTGCCGAGCGGATGTGTGTCAAGGTTTACTGCTATTATAGAATTCTGGGAAGAAACGGAACGGGGGCGCAGGCAGGCGAAGGTTTTTCCCTCGTTCTCGTTCCGGATCCGGCTCAGATCCCCGGGCTTCGAGGACCACCTCTACTCCTCAGCTGCTCGGTCAGGGAATTACTATTTATCTGCCAATGCACAAGAAAATGTCGAAAAAAAGGCAACTTCACCGGCAAGCAAGGCCGTTGCCGAGAGGAGGATTCCATCATGTCCCCACCATCTGACGATAGCGATCCTGATCTCCTTTGTTATTTCCGCTTCAATCCCCCAGGACGTCTCCCGTGCAGCAAAGATTAACCATAATTCTAGAACCAACCCCACACAAATCATGCACAGCGCTCGCTGACGTTGCCGAAGGCCCAGCCGAACGGCCAACCGGCCGCCCTATCAGCAGATTCAGCACTTCCAGCATCACCCGGGCGGGCTGCGCCGGCACAGAGTTTCCCGCAGCGGACCAACGAGGATAATCGTTTAGGCACGAAAGGGGTTCCTCCTCGCTCCTCGGAGCCTTCCACTGCACCCCGGGCTGGAGCCGGCAGACAGGATTTGGGGGCTGCAGCACAGTGCGACGCGGCACCTTCCAACAAAGCCTAAATCTTATCAGATCCGCCACCGTCCGACATCGGTCCACCAAATAGTCCCTCGGCTTCCTGCGCTAGCGCGCGTTGTACCGTTCCTTCTTCACCCCCTGGGAGCTGACAACAGCCCCCCAGGAGAGCTGATCGATCAGATAAGATTAAGAGCTGGGACACTTCATCTCCGGCCATGTCACACCGACTACACGAGATCCCGGGCAAACAACCAACCTGTCCTCCAGCTGGGGCTGATTTGGCTTTGTTGAGCCAATCATCCATCCTTGAGGATTGCGCCCGCCTAAGCCTGGGCGGGCTAGCTAGCCGGCTGAGCACCGAGTTGCCCAACCATATACGCGTACTCACTGGCATGTTTTGATAAGTACTTTTTGTTTGCGTTGTATGCTACCCCGGGCCCAACATCGACCCCCTGTTCGACAAGCCTGCCCACCCATTTGTTGCTAGCAGCAGTCCATTGCTTCGAGAAGATGGGCCCGGGTCCACGAAGCTCACCCCCGGCCAGCAACGCAGTGGATGCTAGATGATCGGTGTCACGGTCTGGGCCCTGCGTCACAGCAACATACTGTGTACGACAGGGTGAAAACAGGAAACCTGAGCCATTCTCCCCGGGAGTCCCGCGGGAGCCCCGGCCCTGATAGCGCAGTCAACGTGTGGAGAGCCAAGCAGCTCCTTGCAAGTCATTATTTCAGCATACCATGAAACATTTGGCTTGTTTGTTCCCACCGGGACAACACAGGACTGGGGACAGCCCGCCGTGGTGCTTGACTTGACGTGTCACCAGGGTGTTCAGAAGGGGAAGCCTGTAGCCAACGAAACCGACCCGGAAAGGTCACTGTCGCCCTGGTCGCCATTGATTCACAACCGTTGAGAGCTGCGGAACAACACAGCTGCGTCAAGAATACCCACCATGGCCGAACACGGACATCCAGGAGCTGACTGCGACGCCTGACGCGAACGAGACACGCGTGTTAGTAGACAACGTGTACATCTCTCTTGGTCGTCGGCAGAGTGGGTTCAAACCTCGCGAGAGAACTGCCACCCGACTTGTCTCGAGGCCATGGGGAGATGACCGTGTAGAAGCTAACATTGTCTTCGGTGACAGAGGCACAGGTATGGAAGAGGTTTGTTGCTTTCCGTTTTGCTGTCATATCTCATCCCTGCCTTCAACACATTGCACAGAACAAATGTGTCGCCTGCGGTTTCGCCTCCATTTCCATACTGTTTCTCCCATGTCGCATGCGTCTGCCACTTTTCTTACAGCCCCCTTCCACGCCTCTGCTACCAGCAGACACAAGATGCGAGATATTCGATATATTTTCAAGTCTCGCTGTGTTTCGCCCTCATTGGGTATAGTTTGGGCGTTGTTGGCCCACCGTACAGCACTTCCTGCCGCCCGGCACTTGGGAGTGGCAGAGCCTCCCCATGACCTGTGTTGGAGTGAGCCGAAGGGTGCTCATTCCCATGTTCGTACTTGGAATTATCTGGGCTCGTCATTACTCCCAGTGATCCGCTGGCAGCCGCCAGTACCTGTCGAAGGGGTTGGACGAGAATGGCGACACGAGGATGAGCACTCGGCGTTGGGAAGTCTACACACCTGGAGACACGGCCTCAACGCCATATCTCAGAGCCAGACACACACTTGTGGTATTGGATGTGGCTAAGGAAACCGAGAATAATGACTCAGTTTCAACGGAGGCTGGAGACTCTCCCGCTTTTTCGTCAAGAGGGTCCATCCTCCTGTGATATATCAATGAAGCTGTCCATTGAATGCGAGGAACATATACACGTCCCTTGGGAAAGACACAGCCAGAAACGAACCTGGGGGACCTTAGTCTCCTCTTTCCGCGATCGTCATCCACGACGAATCCTTGCCCCCTTTCGAGGTGCGGCCAGGATTGCACCTGAAGCCGCTACCACTGGGGCAGATGTGGTACCCAAGCAGTCGGTCCTCATCCTCATGGACGAGGCATGACGATGACCTCTAGAGAGCACCTGGCGGGTGTGTTAGATCTTGTGTTACCTCTGGTCACCGACTGCTCAGCCTCAGTGCCAGCCTCCATGCCAGCATTCTCAAGCGCCATTGCTTCTAGCCGAGAAGAGTCGGTGCTTGCGGTTGCCCCTTTTCAACCTTGAGTGCAGTGCCGCGATTTTGTAGGCAATATCTCCATTCTCAATGTCCCCACCACGAGGAAAGGTCCTGAATGGACAACGCTCCGCGCCGGAGTCGATCTGTGCCGTCACTTCTTTCTTGACCACTGCCACGATCTGTGGTGTTGAGGCCGCCAGCTTCCAGGAGGCGACGTTGATGCCTTGAGACGGGTCGCGAACTTGCGGGTTCTTGTGTGTTAAACACCCCTTGACCGGTCTGTTCGCCCAACCCAGGCTCAGACATTTCTCTCCGAGTGTTCGACCTCTCAATCACACCAGTTCTGTCCAGTCGTCATGGAGGTAATCCACTGGTGCTCCTACGATTCGTCGATCTCTGTACCCGTGTGGCATGCGGCAGAGTCAAACAGGCGGCTGGAATAAGCATGACATGCTCAAATGGTACCTGGGTAAAATCACGCTGTTCTGCGGACACCAGACCTCTTGAGGCGCGTCGAGCTAGCACCGCGACTGAGATTCTAGCCTTGTTATAACAGCTTTCGTTGGGGCAAAAGACAATGACTCAAATATCGCTTGAGCCGTGCTGTTTTGTCGTCCCCGTTCAGGCGCAACGACGGTCGCACAGAGCACATTTGCCCACCTCGTGAGCGCGGTACTCTATGGGCCAACAGGCTCTCGTGCTCTGTCAAGGTTGTCGCCCTACTGTCCTGATTAGCATTGGCAAGTCCCTGCGATCAATCCGAAATAAGGGAACGGACCAGCGACCTGCGCGTTCACAAGCTTCGCGACCATCTCGATGCGGCAACGGATACGAGAAAAGGAATTACCCAGCTAAGCAAAAAACGACCAGATGATGTGGCAAACCTTGGGAGTTGAGCCCAATTCATCCCAACTAGAGAAATTGCCATAGGGCTGGCTCTACCCCGTGATATATAGACTTTGACGCAATGTCTTGTGTCCGTGAGTCTCCCGGTTTCGCTTTCGTGGCTTGGGGGAGGCCAGCCAGGCCAGCCACCCAAAAATAAGCCGGCCAAGCCTGATGGTCGCAAGAATCATCCTGTGGAAAGCCTAGTGGCACTTACTTGGCACCTGTCTCTTCACTCTCTTGCTCCCTCATTTTAGGGTTAACCTTTTCTCCCACTGACATCCGCGGAACTCAACGTGTCTCTTGGGGGAGTGTGTTTGCCTTTGACGATCTCCGAGCGGCGATGGGATGAAACAGGTGAGGAACATTTCCGAGAAAACATTCCGTCCCTCCCGCCTGGGGATCATGCGCCGGCCGAGATGTTCGCATGCTAGTGCTTACGGGACTGAATTGTTCTCACGCCTTCGTTATCATGCTGAGGTAAAAATGAAGCATCTGGTGGGCATGAGTGCGAGATGCGAGCCCGGGATTGCCACGATGCTTGTCAAAGTCAATACAAGTCAAGTCAGGTAGGTTAAAACCTGACAGGCAAGCTTTCTTGCTTTACAACAGTCAGATCAGCTGGCAGATCGAACATCGATCTCGATAGCTAGATTGGGTAGCTCGAGGTGTGCAGAAGGTGTGCCAAGCATGTGTAGATCGTGTGCTTGTTGGCGGGCCGGTGGATCTACGTACGCTTGTCGTTCGTGTCACGTTCGATGCTACTCCAATGTTCCAAGAGTGTGCTCACGTCTCAGGCCTCGGCAAGGGCAATACGCCGCAGCACAACCGACCTGGTCATCACTTGGCACCAATATGTCAATGCTCGAGGTCGTTTTCCCCAGCTCTGGTTGTCTCTTGCCTCTGTGTGAACACACAACGTCATGATCTGGTCGGGTCGGTAGTTGGCTTCAGCATTGGAGCCGCAAAGCGCCATTGCAATTGATCCGAAATGATCCCAGCCTTATTACCAGACGCGCGGGCAGGTCTGATACAATCGTCACGTCGCCGTCAATGGATAGCGCGAGCATGTTAAGTACATGGTACAACCCTCGTCGGAGTTGCCGGCCGCACGGCGACAGCCGACCAAATGTATAACTCAATTCACGTAATAAGGCAGACACAACGTGCCTGGGAGCCGCAAGCCTGGCATTGGTGACACATGCGGCTGAAGTTGCCCACCCACTCGGTATGGGGCCCTCGGGCTACTTGGGATGAAAAGGTCTTGGCAGGAGCAGGTTATATGTACGCTTGTGACCTCTCATGTTTGGAGCGGCTAATACCGTTACAGACGTGATCTTGACGTGCAAACCTGGTTCTGGTTCTCTCACCCCGTTTGTTGGAGCGGACGCTGATGTGGTTTTGCATTGCTGTTTACGCGTGAGCACCGGCAAATCTACGATTCGTGGGGAAAAACACAGGACGAATGCCGGGCGAAACCACGGCGAATTGGTGAGATGTTTGACGAGAACCAGACTGTTCGGAATGCTTGTTCAAGTGACGACGACAGCATGACATTGATCACGGCTTCTGCTCTGCACCAGGCACAAATGAATCCCCGGTGCTCGCTGAAATCGCAGGCATGTGATGGGTTTTCGGATCTGAAGGCCTCGAGTCTGCTACGTTGCACGGGTTACATGTGGCAGATGGATGATCATTGATCGGCCAACGGCCGAGTCCCGGAGATTTGCACAGCGGGCTTGATGAGTAAACCTGCTGGGTTTTGAACCCGCCATATGTGGGGAAGAATTGATACAAAAGCTTGTGTGGCTTGTTGCCACCTAATTGTTGCTTGTTGGTCCCTGACAGGCAGGCAAAGAGAGCGAGATGGCGGATGAGAGAGAAGAAGAGGTGAGGTCCAATTTTACCGGTGATGCGGCTGCGACAGTGGAGTCTGAGAGGCTGCAAGCAACATGGGGCAGGGACCGGCAGCTCTGGCAGCTCTAAGGCTGATAGTCCCCACTTGGCGGAAAATCACCGGCTGTTAGCCGGGCACGACCCCCAAGGCGCGGCGGGCTATTGCGTGCAGTCGTCTGGGCTACGGTGCACTAACAGGATCGGCCAGCGTGGTCCAAGCGAGATCTTGAAGCGCGGCTGAAGCTGGTCCCGACACCGTCCCCTGGCCGGCTCGTTTCAGATGGCAGCAGCAACCGACGACCTCCTTCCTTCCTGCCGTAGTGCCCACGGTAGCCACGCAGCCACGGTGCCACGGCGGGCAGGTCAGGGCAGGTGCGGCCAGGTACCCGCAGCAGGAGGGAAACGCCTTAGTTCTCCGACTTCTGTTACTTCTCTTACATCCTGCAACGGCCGCCTTGGTCTCATCCCAACCCGGCTGGGACCCCGGCTGGGGTTTGCCACGCCCGTACCAACAACACTATGGATCGGCGGGCGCGATACCTCGTCCCTCGACGCCAGAAGGTGCCAGCCGCCTTGCCTTGTCTGTCCTCTGAAGCGATGCCAAGCTTCCGGCACCACCATGGCCCATGGGGCCTCGCTGTCGTGAGCCCAAATCGGAGACACAGAAGGTGTTGCAGACCAGCGCTGCCCTTGCCCGAGCCTGTCTGGTCCTGTCTGGACTCTCCGACTCTTGCAACTCTGCCGCACTCGGCTGCACTCTGCTGCACTCTGCCCTTCGCCCTATGCGCTGCCGCCAATTCCAGCCATTTGCCTTGGGTCGCCCGATCTTTTGCTTGTGTTGTGCTGTGTGGGTTTCGTTTCTGTCTGTCTGTTCTGTCTGTTCTGTCTGTCTCATTATTCATCCCGTCTCCTCCATCGCCGTCATTGCTGTCGTACTTTTCCTCCACCTCCACAGTCACAGTAGGCGCCCGTTCTCGCGCCCGTCCTCTCCCCCTACTTGCCCCTTTCAGCCATTCCAGCCTCATCGGGCCACCATGTTTGTGCCATATTAGCAGAACGGCCGCCGACGGGATCTCGCTTGGCTACCAATGCTCGGGGTGGACTACTGCTTGTTGTTCTTGTTCTTGTTCTGTTCTGTTCTCCCTCGTGTCGCCCCAGCGCCGCCTCCTCCTCCTCCTATTACTCAAAGGGGACATCCTGGCCTCGACCGATCTTTTACTTTCCCTTACCGGATGTGATACTTCGTCATCTCTTCTTCTCTTCTCACTCGCAACTGCATTCCTGCCGTTCGGTTTCCGGCTCTCCTTTCTCGGCCAGTCGGTGGCCTGCGCCTTGGCTTGTATACCTACTTCCAGGCCTGCTGTGCTCGTGCCGAGCATTTTCTGCTTCAAACCTTCTTCTTCAATCATCTCTTCTGCAGCAGCCTCTCGGGTCTGATCATACTTCTGTTCCTGCATTATATACTTCACCCAGCTTCATGAGATAGACCGGCGGTTTCTTTAGCAAGCGACGACTTCGGCACAACGACTGGTCATGTGTGAAGCTTCGAGTGTAACGACGAGTCCGATGGCAGCCTCACAACCATCCACATATTCACATTGCTGCCCCATCGCACCAATGTCCAACACATCATCGTCCCTGGGGCGGTATTTCAAGATGGAGTCATCCGTTGATTTCATATCATCCACACCCGTCATCGTACGAAGTCAGCATCTCAGTTACTACGTCGCCATCGGCGCCATACTACTGGTGGCGTGGCTGTTCCAAACATCACAGGCAAACAAAACCAAGGCAGTCAAGGTGCCCTTCTACAAGGCTTCGATATTAAAATGGTACTTCGGCGCCGAAACTCTGGTCCGGGATTCGTACACCAAGGTACGACACCCTCGTGAATATGGACTGTTCTAAACAATGATGACGGCTGACTTGTACTTCAGTTTTACGACAAAGTGTATCAGATCAAGGCGACAGAGGGCGTGCAAGTCTTGGTACCAGCCAAGCTTGTCGGCGAGTTGAAGGGCCTGCCCGAGGATGTTCTCAGCGCGACCGAGGCTGTCAGCGAGGCTTTGATGAGCAGATACACCAAGTTCTGCCCCGAGAGACACCAGGACCTGCTGGCGACTTTGGTGCGAACGAGGCTGACACAGAATCTCGCGCGTCTGATCCCGCAATTGAAGGAGGAGGTCGAGTACATCACCGCGACCGAGTTCCCCGAATGCAAGGAATGGACACCCGTCAAGTTCCAACCGTTTGCCCTGAGGTGTATCGCGCGGACAAGTGGGCGGGCTTTCGTCGGCCCCGCCATCTGTCGGCAGGAGCAGTGGATGGGAATCAGCATCAACTTTGCAGTGCACATCTTCCTCTCGTTGGTGAAGCTGCAGTTCTTTCCTGCCTGGCTCAGACCGATCGGCCAGTACCTGGTTTCTGACCTAGGCAAGCTCAGGAAGGACGAGACGGACGCCAAGGAGATGCTGATCCCCATTATCGAGGAACGCCTGCGGGACATGGACTGCTATGGCTACGAAAAGCCAGATGACCTGATCCAGTGGCTACTGGACGCGCTCCCAGAGGGAGAGAAGAGGGACTATCAAGCTCAGGCCGAGCTGCAACTCATTCTCAGCGCCGCATCCATCCACACCACCAACAATCTCCTCGTCGACTGCGTGTATGACCTCGCCGCCAACCCGCAATTTTCCGAGGAGCTCAGACAGGAGGCCATCACGGTGCTCGAGGGTGCCGACAACGGCTGGGCAAGGAAGGACTCGATGAGTAAGCTCAAGAAGCTCGACAGCTTCATGAAGGAGGTGCAGCGCCTCTCGGGCAATGTCACCTCGTTCATCCGCAAGGTCGTCCAGCCCATCGACCTGTCAGACGGCACGCACCTCCCTGCGGGGACCAAGGTGCTCGCCCCGCAGTGCGGCATCAGCCACGACGAGCGGTACTTCCCGGACCCGGACCGCTTCGACGCCCTGCGCTTCTACCAGATGCGCCAGCGCAGTGATGACGACATGAACAGGCACCAGTTCACAAGCATCAGCGACACCAACATGAACTTTGGAGCGGGCAAGCACGCCTGCCCCGGCCGCTTCTTTGCCGGCAACGAGATCAAGATGATCCTGGCGTACTTCCTCATCAACTTCGACATCAAGCTGAAGGAAGGGGAATCGAGGCCCAAGGGCATGATGCTGATGATGTCTAAGACACCCGACCCGAACGCGGAGATCCTATTCCGGCGGCGGACCGTGGATGCGTGAGGGATTTATCATATGCCGATGCCTGCTAGATGGAAGCGGGCGGTGTTTGGAACCCGATGAGCGAGCGATATGAGCGAACCAATCATGATACCCTGGAAGCAGTAGAGAGAGCATACCGACACGAACTACGCCCGACTACACACCTTTTCCCTCAAAACACCAGACGACGCGCAGGAAGACGTCGAGGCATGCAATGATGGCCGGCATAGAGCCGGCACGCCTGGAGCATTACCTTCATCGTACAATCGACTTAGTACTATTACTACAACTACACATAGTGGCATTATTTCAGACGCCGACGGGGACCAAAGGTCAGTCCCGTACGGGTAAAAGAGAGCCAACACGGCATACACATACAAGGCATGGGCCTGGAGCTCTTGTATCGAAATCGACCCAACCAATCGACCATATATATTTTAATGTACATAAACAAACCAAGGCTTGCCCATGGGGGGAGGGCGAGCGCGCGGTGGTACTCACCACCCAACCGTTGGGTGTACCCACACATCCACACACATACATGCACACATACATAGTTAGTCACAACGGAGTTGGCGCCGAGGAGGCGAAAGCGGCGTGTGCACGTCCGCATATTCTTGAATCCAGACTTTTTGCCTGCATAATTTATAGCATTCTCATCCAAAGTGACCGCACTGTTTCACGGCACTGACAAAAGAACAAAACAAAAAAGATGTGCCGGCGACCGTGACTCTGCATCGGCACTCTCTTCCCAACCCGACCCCCGTAGTGGTAATAATAATATACGAACTGTAAGCTCCGATTGGGATGCTCCCAGACTCCTAGAACTCCCGGCATATCATGAATGATAAAAAACAAGTCGACATTGTCGTTCCACTTTGCTTGACGACTCTCGGTAATCATGTCCCCCCCAAGCTGTGCGGGACTAGACCTGCCAACGCCAACGCTATGCAAGAACCACGGCCCTCGTCCTGTCCCCGCCAACATTTCAATCACTCTCCTCGTCACAGTCTCTCTTCGCTCGGGGCCGTGACTTCCCCAGATATAATTAATAAAAGCCCCACATGCCCTATGCCGCCGAGAGAATCCCGAACAGATTTGCCGGGCTGGCCTGCGAGTCCTCTGCAATGGCTTCCGCGGGCTCTGCAGGTGGGTTGCAGAGCGTGGCGACCGAGGCCTCAGACCACGACTCGGCGGGCTCGACAAACGTCTCTGTCTTCCCCGCGGGCTCGTGAGGGGCCACCAGGACCGAGTTGGGGTCGACGCAGTCGTAGAACAGCATGAAGACGCCGCCCTGCGACAGGACGTCCTGCTCGCTGACCTTGTAGACGGTCTCGTCGCTGAGGCGCCACCACTGGGAGCCCGGGTCCTCGTTGTACGGCTCTTCCGCGTCGTCGGGCGGGGGGTTCGGATCCGCCCCGTCCGGGCTGCTGCCGTCGTTGGCACCGTCGACTTCGTCGGGGGTGTCGTCTCCCACCAGATTTGGTGGTGGGTCCGGATCCTCCTCGTCAGCCTTGTCGGCATCGTCTATGCCTGTGTTACCTCTTTTGTAGCACACGTAGTGGCCATTCTCGTGCCGCCCGTAATGGGTCACCACGGCTCTGAGCTCGTAGATGGGACCTGATATTTTGGATGGGTGGGCGTCGCCTGCCACCATTGATGCTCTGGCATCGAGCACCCACTTCTCCTCATCACAGACGGCCTCTGGAGGGGTCCCGCCCTGTGGCTTAGTCGTCACTGGAGCAGACTTCCCCTCAGCACTGCCGATGCACCAAGGGCCCAGGTCCAAGGTCTTGGGGAACTCAACCGCCGCAAGGTTCTTGTACGAGCGGAAGGTGCTCGGGTCGAAGACCGAGCGGTTCATGTGCATCACCAGGCTCGGCGGCGGCCTCCCTATCACGACCTGTTTGGTCTTTGTCGAGCTGACCTTCTGCGAGTCCGGGATCTTGAGCTGCTTCAGGATCTTGTCGTCGAACTCCTCGTCCTCCAGGACCTCCTCGACGGCCTGCAGCCTGGTCGCGGCGGCGGGCACGGTCTTGGACATGCGCTGCAGGGCCGTTCGGTACTCGAGGAGGGTGCACTTGACGCACTCGACGCCCTGGATGGGCTCGAGCCGCACGAGGTTGTCCAGCAGCTCGAACAGGTCGTAGTGCGAGATGCCGATCTCGAAGTTGAGGGTCAGGCAGTTGAAGGGGATCATGGAGAGCCCCTCCGAGTGCCCGCACGACATGCACGCGACGCGCTGCGCCGACAGGCCCTCGAGCGGGTTGCGGAGCGTCACCAGCTCGGAGCCGGCCTTGGATAGCATCGGCAGGCTCTGGTACCCGCTGTCGTCGCTGTGCTGGCTGGCGGCGGTGTCGTCCCTGTTGAGGTCTGTCTCGAAGCCGGCCTGGCGGCACGCGGCCCTGGCAGCCTTTTCTATGTCCTTGTCAATCTGGTCCATGAGCTTCGAGAAGTACTCCTGCGCGTCTTGCTGCTGTATGGTGCTCATGTTCTTGAGGACGCTCGGGGTATATAGTGTCTTGCCATTGTTGGATGTGTCGTTCAGTTCGGCGATAAAAGAACGCAACGACCCGGCGGTGGTCGTCTTGTCCTGGTCTGATGATTGCGCGGAGCCATTGAAGCCGCTGAGGTAGCGCGGGAGGTGTTTCAGAGATGCCAGGCCCTGCAGGATGCTGTTCTGGAAGCAAGAGTTGTCCCAGTTCCCCAAGCCGGCAGGTTGGTCCGACTTGCCCCTGGGGCCCGAGAATGTATTCGACAGCGTGCGTCGGCCGGCCTCGGACACGGAAGCCACGATGCCGCCGGGTTGGTCGGTTCGCAATATCTTGCGGAGGACATCGCTCTTGGCGGCGTGGGTTGTGGGCTGTGGTTGAAGCATGGGAATCGGAAACAAAGGGGGGTTAACCCATCGGTCGACGGCGTAGAGCAGGCCGGCCGGGCAGGCAAAGACGATGCCGTCCCAGATGAGGTCGCCCACGGATGGTAGCTGTCGGCCGCGGGAGGCTGCTTGGCTGTGGGCGAATTGGTAGACGGCCGTCACCAGGAGCACGAGGACGGGGACGAGGACGCTGGGCTGGAATATCCTGTCCCAGAACTTTTCTTCCGAGTAATAAGCACCGTATGGGAGGGGGTTCTGGTTGTGCACGGGATCGTAGCGCCTCAGGTTCCGTGTGTTCGACGAGGTCATCCTGAGACGACGCGCGGGAGAGGGAGACCAAGATCAACGTGGACAAGCCGGCCGCATCTGCTGCAAGTAGTGACGGATCGGTCGGTCGGGAGGCTGTCAGAGATTGGAGCAGGAGTGAGACACATGAGAAGCCATGTCCGGGATGCGCTTTGAAAGTTGTGGAGATGCAGGGCGTATAGTCGTAGCAAGGCAGTCAGCGGTCGCGATTGTGCGTCGTTGGTGACGGAGGCGTCTCCTTGCCCTTGCCTGGGCTTGGTTCGCGCGCGGAACTTTTGGGTGGAGTTCAAGCTAAACCGAGACCCACACCCAAGGATGGAGGCGGCTCAAAGGAATGTGGGGTTGGGGGGGGGGGGGGCGCCTTGCAGTTTGTGATCAAAGACCCCACTGGGGCGTGCCCAGCTCCTGCTCCAGGCACTTGGAGAGGCGAACCACAAGCACTACAGTAAATACCACACCGGATAGCCACAATGGTAATGCACTTTTTATTTGACGGCCTTTACTGCCACAAGTCCCATTATTATAGCTGAGCTCAACAGTACATGAATGCGTGCCTTTTGATTTTCACATGTGTTCCATCTGTGTATTATGTCACTGCAACCCACCCGTTTCTCCATGGGATGCCACGGGAAAAAGGAAACAAACACTCCGTTCGCCACGAAATACCCCCAGGGCAAATCGCCGTGTATATAACCTGCCCCTATGACCGCTGATCTATAAAAAAGGGGTATCTCTCGTTTTCTCAGTCGTGTACGCGTAAACTCTATAACCACCTTTACAAAAAAAGTCCCATGTGTCAGTTTCGCCATCAAGAAGCAGAAAGAGGGGGGGGCGAGAAAGTCGTCTTTCTAGCTGCTTCGGGTACTGTTCTCAGCGAAGCTTCCAAGCGTTTGTTGTAATGATCTAAGATTCACCGGTTTGGTGAGGAACAGGTCCATTCCCGACGCGATTGCCTCGCGTTGTATGGTGGCCGACGCCAGCCCAGTGAGTGCAATAATCGCCGCAGGCTTGATATTTTCGGCCCGCTCGAGTTGCCGTATCTTGCGGGTACTTTCTAATCCATCCATCAATGGCATGGAGATGTCTGCATCGGCAAATGTGATTAATAAGTGCATCGCCGTCTGCGCTGACCATGATGACTTACCCATTAGTACGAATCGATAGAGCCCTGGATTGGCCGTATACTTTTGCAGAGCCTCCAGACCATTGGTAGCGATATCATATCCATGGCCCAGCCTCTTCATGAAGGAGGCCAGAATCTTGAGGTTGATGTCATTGTCATCCACAAGCAAGTATTTGTAAGGAGCAGGCCCTGGCAGAGGCACTGTTTTTTCAGGTGTCATGTCCTGGCTCTGCCTCAGAGGCAGCTGTGCTGCTCTTGGCTCGCCCCTTGACGGTGATGCGTTGACTCCCTGGTCATCGCTGCCAGCAAAATCGGCGTCGCTCGACTCTGTAGATGTTGTGGCACGATTCGCTGACGCGCCCGATAAGCCTAATGGCTCTTCGCCCGGTTCTAGGGTCTGCATTGGGTCTTCACTTGCACTTCCTCCCGTTGCCACATTGTTGTAACTAGACGAGCCTGGGTCGGCTGCGTTCTCTCGATTTTCTGAAGCAACATCCGAGGGTGTCCGCGTCTTGCTAGTCAGGCTGAGGAGCAATGACCTAGCCAATCTCCGCGGTCCAACGCTGGTATGACACTTAGCAGGTGATGAAGGACAGAGAACTGCAAGTGGATGGACTTACGGTTGAGAAATGAACTCAGTCAGCTCTGACTTTCTCGGCGAATGGGTGAAAGCATACGCTGTCAGCGCACTCTGACAAATAATCACTGTAGGAGATAAAGTCTGATACGTGTGATGGTCAAGATCGGTGAAAGCACCTTCGCTGTACAGGAAGATGTCGGGAGTTTCCTCAAGCACAGCAGCCAAAGGGGTTACCTGCATCCCCAGCCAGTCTCGGCAAAGCATCTCCATGACCGCTGCTTCGGAGGCCTGTGGCGACAAATCAGACGCCTTGTCAACGATTCGCTCGTAGCACCTATCAAACCCAACCAAGCAAACCCGTAGACCTCGTAGCTTCTCAAAGTTAGAGTCCCGCCCGGTGCTGGTAAGAGACCGATGTAGAGGTAGCGAGATGCGCGCTGTAGTACCCCGGCCGACCTGGCTGGTGATAGCTAAAGAGCCGCCAAGGCTCCTGCTGATACTGTGGACGAGACTCATCCCGAGTCCTGTGCCCGGTACAAGGCGGTCCTCCTGCGTGAACGGCTTGAACAGGTCGTTGCGGAGAAAGTCTTCGGCGATGCCTCTACCGGAATCCGATATGGTGATCACCACCTTGGCTCTCCGCACCCCATCGCGTGCTCGGAGTTCGACCTGTCGCAAGGTGATCCACACAAACCCTTTTTGTTGTTGGGTAAATTTTAGAGAATTTCCGAAGATGTTCATAACAACACGTCTCAAGGCTCCTGCTTGCGTCCGGAACGCCCAGGAGACAGTGGGATCCATATCTAGATAGACAACAAGTCCGGGACGATCGGATTCGGGGAAGTATGGGTTGTGTCCAAGCGATTCGGCTGCGGCATTACTGTCCAAGCTCCCAAGTGCCTTGCTGTCGGCGTTTTGTTGCGTGTTTTTCTTCAATTGAGCAATGGACACTGTAGGGGAACTAGTCAGCCATGTACACGCCCAAGTACTGGAATGAGGCTGCAAATTGGACGGGCCGTCGCGTTGGCACACATGCGAAGGCATCTGATTGAACAAAGACGACAAGAGAAATCATATAGAAAGCGTTACGTACTTCTTTGAAAGTTGAATCCAGCAAACACGGCTGTAAGCACATTAGTAAATGCGACGATCAATGTGATGATCATATTGTGCTTTTGGGGGGGGGGGGGTAAGTAAACCCGATGGACAGCTGGAGTCCGCTTGCTCATGGTCGAAATTTGCGCAGTGATAGCATACCTTCCACAACCTCTTCCACGAGGATATCCACCTGGACGTCCGTAGTCAAGGATATCATCCCCAGCCCTGTTAGATTCCGTCCATTGCCAGACCCAGACGATTCCCGTCGCTCTCGTCGGGCGAGCTTCGAAGATTCCATGAAAGTGTTGACTTTGCTGTGATCAAGCAACTATGACATTGGTGTTATTAGCACTCTCAGCCAGTAGCAGATGTGAAAGTCAGACGGCTGCGAGCGGATGGGGAGACCAACGTGATCGAGAGTGTCTAAAAGTGTTCGCCCTGATGTTTCGACGATGTGGAGCGCGTCTCCTTGAAATACATCCAGATTTGTACCGTGAAGCAGTTCGACGGCAGCAATAACTCCATGGAGCGGAGATCGCAGTTCATGGCTCAGGGAACTGAGGAAGTCACCCTTCACCTTGTCAGAATTCAAGGCGTTCAAGCGGTGAATCTCGCCCATGAGGGTTGTCGCATATGCCCGCAGATAGCTGAGCTCGCCCTCTGTTGAAAATAGCCTATGGGGAGACGCAGTCCAGATGAACCCTCCAGCAAACCACCTCTCCTTGATTTGATCCCACAGAGGGAAAACGGCCACACTCCTGGCGCCAGGGAACAGGGATGTTATGGCATGGGCTTGGGCCTCGAGAGAGCTAAATGGCCGGTTCGACTTCTTCTTTCCCCTCACCTCCAAGGGAGCATTGGGCTTTTCACGCGGCGGAGAGGAATATTTCGCTTCGTCCAGCTCGGATTCTCCCGACAACAGCATTCCATCGGAGCCAAAACTGAATGTTTTGCCAGCTGGGTAACGTCGCAGCAGTGATTTTAGCAACCGCTCTGGCACCAACGTGTGTTTGGAGAACGAAGCAGCGCCGTCTATACTGGAAGCTCCAGTGGTCGAGTACCCAAAAACGTCGCAGTAAGACGTGGGCTCTCTGGTGCCTTTTGACACATCATCGTTGCTTGATTCTGCGGTCGACCGCCACCCGTTGGAATCGGTCGAGTCCCTGGACTTGCGATCTTCGACAAGCCCACCAAAAGAACCGACGCTTGCATCGAGAAAGAGAGCTCCTTCGACCTCTACAGACTCTCTGAGAATGTTTGCCGCGCGTGAGAAGGTTTGTCTGAGCTGGGCGAGATGTGGATCAGGCAGAACAACGCTTATAGGTCGGTGTGGGAAGGCGTTGACGGCAACATCGAAGGCTGCCGCTTCGACGGTTGATGGTGGCTGATCTGGCCCTGGAGTAAGATTAGGTGGACTGGCCTCGAGCATGGGTGATCTCCTGTCAGGGGACCTTGGGCCGAAGAAATGTTTTCTCTCCTGTTCGGGAGTCGGATCCTCGATAGCGTCACGGTCTCTCTGCAGACCTTGCTGTCTCTGATTCAGGAAGCCCTCGTCCTGGCCGGGGGCATCTTGGAACTGGTCAGTAGAAGAGGAGAGGGTGGCTTGACCCTCGACGAATGACCCCAGCCCGCGCACCATGCGCTCACCACGGTGGGTGCTCTCGACGGCGGCTCGAGACTCGACATGATGCCAGACAATGTTGGCCATATCGCGCAAAAATTGTTTGTCCGCGTCGCTGACATCGAACTCACTCCGTGGCGACTCATCGTAGACAGAATACACTCCAATTTGGACACCTTTCTTGGAACGAATGGGAACTCCAGCGTAGAAGCAGGCCTTGGGCCAAACTTGCCTGGAGAGAGCATCGGAGAAGCGCTCATCTTGGGCAAGGTCGGGCACAACAAGCACAGGCAACAAGCTCGTAAAGCCCTCATCCGAGGGGTTCTCGCGGTGAATCGTTGGCGAACTTTTGAGAACGTACTCATTTGGGCATCTTGTGCCACGAGGGATGCCGATTCCCGAGAGTCCAAGCTCGTGCGAATCCGGCCGGACATCGGGGTTGAGGGCCAACGACTGCGTAGCCTCGGCAACCACATACTGGTAGTTGAGGTCAAAGAACGAGATGAGACACCGCGAGACGTTGAGCCTCAAAGCAGCGAGCTGAGCACTGTGCGCCTTGTCAGATGACGGCCGGCCTGCGGGAGGGCCTGCGGGAGCACGGGTTGCGAGGACAGGAGCGCGGGGCAAAACAGCCGCCCGGATCGAACATCACGAGTTCCGCGAGCGCCACAGAGAAGGGAGGACTGACAAGGCAGTTAGGCCGGCATCCGGGCACGGAGTTACGTGGTTGGGGTCGATGGTTTGCTGAGGGTTTATGAGGTGTGATTTGCGTATGAGCGAGCTCGCATACCTAGAGCACACAGTCAGCACTGCCTACAGTACGACTCGGGTGGTCTGGCATGGCAGGCCAGGCGACGGCCTTACCTCAAGGTCTCTCTCGTCCGTGAGCCTTCGCCGGCTGGCACCGCAAAGGGGCCCTCGCCAACCGAGTCCTGGGCAGGCCGGGATGACTCCATGTCGAAGAGGGATGAGGTGAAGACAAAGGGGAAGGTGCCGCCAAATATGTCCGCGCAGACGGCTTACGAGGGGATTCGCAGGTCGGCGGGACTGGAAGCACTCGCATCGGCCTGGGGCGGCGGACTGGCTGTGGCAGGTAGAATCAGGTTCAGTGTGGATTGTACGCATGGGAAAGTGGCAAGGGTCGGTGCAGAAGATGGGTCTTGCCCATCCGGGTGGGCAAAAATGCCATGGCACCGTGGCAGGGCGCCGAAGCAGGGCAAGAGCAGGTGGGAGGTGGGAAGAAGACACTAGGATGGGCAGCCGGCCTAGTGAGAAAGCAGCTAGGGCCCTTTTCTGGTCTTGACCTCAAGCTGGGCCTCGGACTGGAGCTGGCACGCACTGCTGTGGGCTTTGGACCTGGGATCTTGGGATCGCATCGCATGGTGGGCACTGGTGGGCTGCTCGGTAGTACATGTTTATCCAGAGAGTGCAGGAGAAAAGTGGGCATTGTACAATCGTAATCCAGTCCTGCTTCCAAGGCCTCTCTGATGAGAGCCGCTTTTCAGACCTCGATCTAGACCGGCTGGCCGGCTGACCTGACCAGGCAGGCCAGGCGAGGGTGCCCCGGACACCAAGTCCAAGCTAGCCACCAAAGCTTGTCGCGGCGGGCTAAGGGTGGCAAAAAGGTAGTTGCAAGTTGCAACAGGACATTTGGCACACTAGGATGCCTCTGCGTTAGGGTGTCTGGGTGGCTGGTCGCAGCGTGATACTGTGGAAGGGAACGTGTAACGGCAACTCGTCCTTGTCATATTATGCACAGTTAGGTGGTCAGTCTAGAGAATGATGGACATGAGCAGCTGGGACGAGCAACAGCCACGGATCTGCAGCACATGGCAGGCCGAGACCTGGTGTGCAGTCCTAGGCATTTAGAACTGTTTAGCCAGTCTGGAAGTCGGCCCACCTGTCGGCAGCCTGTCACCTCTGCCTGTGTGACGGTGATGAAGAGGGCATATCCATCTATGCCGACCTGAAGTAATAAATGCCCCACGCTCATGTTCATGCCCACTTGCAAGGCCAAGGCACAAGCAGGGCACCGGTGGGCTGGGGTGGTTAGGAGCGGGGTGACGGGTGGCGAGAGGCGAATTCAAGGTGGATAGATACCGGGGCGTCGACGGAGGTGGACAGGAGCAGAGTCGCCGTCCACCGCATCTGGCGGCACCTGGGTACGCATCTGGTACACACCTGGTGCGCACCTGGCAGTGCAAGATTCAAAGTCACTACCTAGGCACGGAGTACCTACTGAGACATGCACGCAGAATTGCCAGTACATACAACAGAATGCCATGCAACGGTTCTCCATTGTTCAATCAATCAATACTATAGTCATCATCACTTTGCCCCTCCAGTCTGTTACAGCGCATGGGCATATTGTGTGTCCGATGGTGACTAAGACCTATCATACAAGTGCAACCTCTGCTCTGGCATCAGAAGTCATACTCACAAAAGTCTGCTGTTTGTCAACTCTTAAATTTTGTCCACCTATTTCATTCAAACAAAGGTTGTAATCTGTGCACTACTGCTGGATTGAGACACAGCTCAGGTGAAAAAGTGCAAGGCAGACAATACCTGAGAGGTGATGTGACGAAAACAGAACCCCAAGAACAATGAAGCGGGATGCAGGAGTGGATACCGGCATGTTACGACGTAGCTGCACTACAGTGCTTTAGCACAAGTGAAATGCACAATGCCAACAGGATGCAGCATTTATTCACTAAACGGGGTTTGGCGCATCGAGTCAAGGAAGCTTGGGGCGGGAGCTGTCGCCAGCCAGCCTGCAGCAACAACAACGCGTCGGTCCCAGCACCAGCCGCACTTGCTCTACCTACCGCACCCACAACCTTTCATCCTTTCAAGCTTCCACCAAACCTACCACTCGGCCACTTCTACAATCCTCTCCAGTCCGGTCACATCCTGTGACACTTTAGCTCAACCCGCGCAAACAGGTTCTACCCGTCGGCGCCTCCCTTGACCACTGCAACATCTACCCTCGCGCCATACCAGCACCAAGATGACAGACTACGCAAGCCTCAAGGTCCCTGACCTCAAGAAACTGCTACAAGAGCGCAGCCTTCAGCAGTCAGGCAACAAGGCAGACCTTATCGCACGCTTACAGGACAATGACAAGAGTAGGCTAGATTCCAATACCCCATTCTGCCCTGGCAACCCAGCCTGGCACCACTACTTCTGCCCCCAACATCGAACCTCGCTTTCTTGCCCGCATAACATGCAAGCTGACAAGAGAGTGTCACTTCAGGCCAGGCTGAGGACGTGATTGACTGGGACGACGATGACACTAAGGTTGCCACTGCCGCCACCAAGAAAGAAGAACCCAAAGCCGCTGCTCCTGCCGCTGCAGCAGCACAGGTGGACACCCCAGTCGCCCCATCAGCTGCTGCACCTGTCGAGGCCGAGCCTGCCAAACCAGTCTCCGCCCCCGCTGCAGAAAGCACCAGCAAGGAGACAAACAAACAAGATGATGCCCCAAGCGCGCCTGTAGAGGCTGGTGCATCTGTCGCGACCGAGGAGAAGCCCGCCGAACCCGCTGAGAGCTTTGCTATCGGCCTGGAGGCGAGCAATGCCGACGAGGAACTCAAGAAGCGCGAGGCGCGCGCCAAGCGCTTTGGCATTACCACTGAACCCAGCTCTGAGGAAGCCAAGAAACTCGAACGCGCCAAGAAGTTCGGCAGCGACACCTCCGGAGTCGTAAAAGGTCTCGATGCGGCTCTGCCGGAGCGCCGTCCCAAGCGCGGCCGTGACCAGGGCGACCAGGCCGAAGGTGGAGGGAAGAGGCAAAACTCAGAACGGCGCAACGGAGGGCCCAACAAGTCTAGAGGCGGTCGTCGTGGCGGTGGCCGCCCCAACCGGCAAGAGGGTGGCGGCGGCGGCGGCAAGCTGAATCTCGATCCTGCCGATAAGGCGAAGGCTGAGGCTAGGGCTAAGCGTTTCGGCGGCGGCAATTAGGATATGCCGTCACAAAGTGTTCTTTCCAGCGCTTCTGAGCAGATCAAGGCCGAGGCTAGAGGCCGACGATTCGGCAGCAGGGCCTACTATCAGCCGACAGGAGGCATTCGGGATGATCCTGTGGAACGGAAGAAAGCAGAGGCTCGCGCCACACGATTCGGCAATGGCTAGTGAGGGGGCTCGCTGTGCGCCTCCCAGTGGTCCCTGGTCTTTCGGGACTGGATGCAGTGGCAGGCGAAGTCTTCGATTGGATCATGACATGGCACCGGCCCGTCGCGACGACACCAGAATACGCGTTGAGAAACATCACAGCACCATAGGCCTCGTTGAGCCTATGTACACTAGAAGGATCATCACGACTAGGAAAGGCGGTGGATTCTTTTGGAGTTCGGGTTTCGCTGGCGTAAGAGGACCGCGATTCGTCTCTTTTTCAGAACCGTGGACAGGATCAATAATTATACCCATTACTTACTTTGGCCTGTGCCTTCCACAATACCCCCTCTGAGAGGAACATTCCTCGGTTCCAGCCACCCGTCATCACGATTGATATGTTCGCCATCTTGCCCTTGCAACGGAAGCCAATAAAAATTCCCAAAAGCCGCGGGTGGGGAATTATTGGGCACGACGAAACATCATGGACCAGACCAGTGGTCCCGGTCCTGAGTCTCGTCGATGCTATGTTCACACCATGACCCAAGCTGCATCCAGATTGCAGGTTGACGCCGGGTGGCGGGCGTCGCATCCATCCTACAAAGCTGAATGCGTTGCATCGAGCAATGGCAGAGGTCCATGTCCTCTCCCGATCGATTGTGGACCTTCGCTGCATGGATGAGGTCAGGTGCGGCTGAGCCACTATGCGCGGTACCACTGGCGCTCATGATGGCCTGCTTCAGCCAAATGGATGTAGCAGTCCGCACGCCGACTATGCTCGCTCAAGGGGGGAGGGGTCTGAGACCTATAGGTGCCCTTGAGCTTCCGAGAACCCTCGCAAACTAGCTGGTGCCTTCTGAGACCGTCCGCTTTCCGACGGGCCAAGTCCTTCTTGACATTTGCAAGTCAGCGACTCCGAAGCCAGCCACCGCGAGCTTGATCCAGTATGCCTGGCTGCGGCGTGGATGACGGCTTGGGCGGCACCTGTCCACTCTGGGGGCCGGGCCATTCTGAGCAAGCTACCGGCACGGTTTCAGTGTGGCTGAATAGTGGTGAGAATCAACCTCTGGCAGTGACGTTTGTGAGAATTTCGGGGCAATCTGTTTCTCTTGCTCAGACTGAAGCAACCATGGTTTGTCCTCTCTCACATTCGACCGAAGTCGGTCATTCAGATGGATTTCAAGATGCGGCCAGGAACTGTACATTACTAACACGCATATATTCGTGAGACAACTGGTACTGGTGGCTTCATGTGACCCTCTTAGAGCACAACGATTACTTGCGTGAACAAGAACGGGCATGCTCACTTATCCAAGGGCAGATTCGCGCAGCCTTTCCTCAGTGACTGACAAGTTACTTGTGCAGCTTTCCACCCTCTCTGGCGCACTTTTGGTCCAGCCTGAAAGATTAAGCAAGGCCCATTACTCTCAGCTTCATCGACTAACAAGAAATTCTGAGGATTCACCTGACAAGATGTGGGTAGAACGGGCCAAAAATGCCCATCAACAAGGGCACAACCTGATTTGCCTTCTTGTAAGCTCGGTTCCATAAAACATCAACATGCGCAGGAGTACAACAACACAGTACATTGCTATCACAAATCCAATGATCGAGATCTGCTCCGTGTGATCAAAGAGGGTCATCAATATCGGGCACCAAGGACGACGTGTCATGGAAGTCGGCGTTGGCGCGAACGCTGAAGCCAGACGGACAGACAGAGACGACAGGAAAGATGCCGAGACACCCGGTGCCGGATCCAGTGATCCCACGTATTTGTGTGATGAGCATCTCACAGGAGGATTCGTAATTCCCTCAACGATGCCACGATACCTCCGACCTCGAACAGGTTGCGCGTGGCGCGGATGTAGGATTTCCAGTGCGACAAGGGCTGGAGGAGAGTCATCTTACAATATGGAGTAGTATCCACAGCTTGTTGGTAATTTTCCCAGCTAGAGCCAAGTTGTTATCTTGAACTCGACGACGAGCCACCGTCGCTCCTGTCAACCGATGTTACAGCCGACGAGGAAGTCGGCACATCCAGTGGCTGCACAGACGAGCGGGCAAATCGTGGGGAATGTGCAGGACCGGTGGGCATGAATGCAGTCAAAGTTGGCTTCTCCACATGTCACTATGGATCCATGATGTGCGTCGAGCAGAAAGCCCAATGGCAAGTGACTCAAGTCTAGGTGAGTGCGTGCCGTGTAGGCGCTGCCAACAGGTACTACTTGTCGGTTGCGCAGTTGATCTCCAGAGCCGTTCTCAATTTCCGACCTCAAAGAGGAACCCGACATCGGACTCTCTGCGAAAGCATACACGCAGGGCAATATCAGCACCCAGAAACGGGCAGAGGGAAGCCGGCACACAGATGGGTGCCATTCCGCGCAGCAGGATCCGACGGTTGGCAGACAGACGAGATGAGCGCAGGTGGGTTGATATGCTCGATCCCAATCTCATGGGTGCCGAATCAGGTGACCCAACCTTCATGTGGTGCGCAAGCCTTGTCACGCAGCAACGTGCGTCCCTATCACACGCGTTCGAGGGAGGGGGAGGGTGTGGTGTAAGGCAGGGTGGGACATCCATGGGCAGAACTTATTTAACCTAAGCGCTGGATGTGGATCATGACTGACTGCATGCATGCAGCCAGCCAGCCCGCAGCGGGGCGTCGCCGAGGGAAGGGAGTGTGGGCTGCCCACACCCTGTCTAGCCTGGGTGCAGTCTGTTGACAATTGTTGGTGTGTGTAGAGCAATACGATAGTGCTGGGGCGGGATGGTGGGCCTCGAGATGATGCTATTCGCAAGAAGGGTGTTGGTAATCGGCGAGGGTGGGACCCCCCCAGACGTGCGGAAATGATCGGTGCCCACTCACACCCAGCGGCATCTACCAGCACAAGAGAACCCCAGAGGAATCCCTGCCGGGGCCGCCAGAGGGCCCGGGACCTATCGATGGGCTCAGATGGCGAATCTGAGATCTCATAGGCCACTAGGCGGCTGCTCCCATCTGCGGGTCGCCCCTTTTGGTGAGCCGCTGTCAGAGCCAGGTTGCCAGGCAAGACCCGAACTGTAGGAGATTTGTTGACATGTGGGGAGTGATGAGAACTGATTGCGAATCTGTCTACTCTTGGCCAGCAGAGTGGATATGACAGCAGTATTCGCGCAGGAACAACATCCTTTGGTCTCCACAAGTGGAGGGCCATAATGTGGTAATGTGTCTGACTGCCGGAGTGCAGACGGCTGAGTGTCAATCCAGCAGGGCTTCCTTCGCCCATTACACAGTACACTAATTCCGCGCCTACTGGACGCGACCGGTACCTCGCCTCACTTCAGCATCCCGCTCAGCTTCAAGACCCCCACGACTCAGAGCGGGAAATGACCTCGGGAAAAGACACGATGACGCCAGGCCTCGGTCGCATCCAGGCGGGCACGACGAGACATCGGCGCGACTTCGGACGAGCCCGTTCGGTCACGTTCCAATCCCCATGGCGCCTGAGGTTGAATCCAGGGCGCGTCGCCGTGCCCTTCCACTGCCGTGGAACACATGACCTCCAGATCTCTCTCTGGGAAACACACCGCTCGAGGACGGGGCCCTTCCTGCCGAGACGCTCACCGGTCGACTTCTCAAGCCTAGGGACCACCCGAGCCGAGGTTGAGGACAACCCGCGAACGTGTCTCAGACAGAGGGGGCTGCGTGGATTGGCGAAAATGACGCATGGGCTGGATGGACCCTGCTCACCGAGATCGTCCTCGTGACACCAGGCTCTGAAGGAGTCGGCGGCAGCAGCAGCAGCAGCAGCAGAGCTGTACCACCGCGCGCGCGAGGGGCGCCCGTCTCATCCTTTGGTCCCGCCACTGCGGCACATACTTTGCCTTGCGATACACGGCATGCCAGGCCAGCGACGTTGCACCAAACGTGTTACAGATCTTCGCGGGAGAATGTTGTACTGTGTATTGTCGTGGGTGGCGGTGGTCACCATAGTATACCAGGTGGTAAGTATCGCGCATGGGCTGCCGTACCGAGTGAGGTTGAGCCCGTCCCCAGAGTCACCCCTACTCGGGAGGACTCCAACAACGGGGACACCCATGCCCGGGCGCTTAAGCTCGGCTATCCAATGGATTGGGCCTGACGACCCCTGCTGGCGGGAGAGCTAACAGCTATGAGTGGGGATTGGCCCCAGCTCAGGAGGACCAGGGTCGCCAGTCGAGATCTTGTTCGCGGTTTTTCGAGGGTTCAATGGCCAGATGGCCTGGGACGCGGCTGACGAGAGGAGCCGGGCCCAGAGGATCAGGAGACGAGAGTACGTATGACGATGGCAAAGACGTGTCATCATTGTTTGAGGGAGGCTGAATTCCTGATTTTTCTTGCCTTGTTTGTTGTGTCTCTGGCTTTCCCCTGTGCCACGTCACCAGCCTCACTTGCCCAGGCTGGTCAAGTTCCGGCTTTCAACTGTGGCGGAGCAAGAGAACGGGACCCCGGTAGTTGTACACTTTTGGTGCAACCATGCAAGTGCACTCGCCACAAACCCTCAACCGACTCTCGCCGGCTCCGACGGTGAACCACCCCAGGCTCATGCAAGACCTGCACAAGTGCGGAAGTGCCATGCAGCCGGGCGTCGCAACAGTACCGCAAAGCCTTCTGATCTGCCTTAGCAGCTGCAATAAGGGTCCCATTTTTGCAACCGAAACTGCAGAGATTTTTCTCTGGTGCCTTCCGTGCCCCCGGGTGCCAGTGGTGCCAGGCCTGCCTGCCTGTCTATCTGCCTAGGCATGAACGGCGCGTTGCCAGCGCACCACAATTGCCACGGGCTACTGGGAGTACACACCCAGCTTTCAGCTTGCCTTGCTCGCTTGAGCTGTCAGGCGTGGCATCCTGCGAACCAGGAGATGCGGTACCTGCAGATCGTGAGGCGTCGGGGCCCATTCAATATGGAGCGTCAAAGGTGACAGCCGCGGTGGCTTTCGAGCCCTGGCCCTTTGAACAGTTGGCAACCGCGCTTGACTGCACTGCCATGATCAAGTATCCCAGACCGGCAGACAGTCGATGGGTCTATTCTATTCTTGTCAGATGTTGCAGGTCGACACATTGGCCCCTATGACAGGTCAGAAATGGCCAAGGAGATCAAGCCTAGTCGCGATCCGCGCGGACGAGTTGTTAGAACCTGACTGCCCTTGATCGTGATCAATGACATGCAGAAGCTTTCGGCAGCGTCCCCCGGGTCGCCCGCGTGTGAATTGGGCGTTAGTCGCGTACATGATCCCTCACGCCAATATCACGTCAAATGCTGTTGAGTCTGCGGGCGACAGAGAAAAGGGCTATGTCCACACCCTCCTCGGGACCCGGGAGGGTGCTTCCAGGCCGGAACCGCGTCCGCGGTGGGTGGGAGGATGTTTTCGATGAATAGTACGAGAAGCGATCCCCGGGCTCCAGTCCCGTTTGACTAAGGATTTCAGACTTTTCCAAGTGCTGCGCAACAGATCGCTTTGGGAACAAGAGGGGGAGCCTCAACATAAGGAGGCAGGGACAAGAACTTGATGTAAATCGCCCGATTTGGCATAATTCAGGGGTGG
Source organism: Diaporthe humulicola (assembly GCA_038088545.1). Lineage (NCBI taxonomy): Eukaryota > Fungi > Ascomycota > Sordariomycetes > Diaporthales > Diaporthaceae > Diaporthe > Diaporthe humulicola. The sequence continues at coordinate 23,263 of JBBWSL010000035.1, read as the reverse complement.
CAGGGGCTCTAAAACCTGTGATTGGAAGCTTAATATCTCGGGCGAGCCAACCAGAGCGCGGGGTTGCTGTTGGAATTCGAGCTTGGCTTCCTACAAATCCACGGCGGCACCTGGCTCCTCCTTCCGGAATGAGAGATTGATTGTAAAGGGGGGCTCGAGGGGAGCGCTTCCGGTCTCAAGCAGGCGGGTTTGGGTGTAACATGTATGTACCGATCAGGGGGAGCGACAGGTGAGTCATCCGCATCTCATCAAATGGAGCAGCTGCGATGCCCTCGGCCTGGGACGACGAGCGCCCGATCAGTGTCAGAAGCCGTCCGAATACCAGGCGTGCCGCGGGAAGCGCCAGAACGGACGGGTGCGATCGCATCTCCCTGCTGGGCCGTGCTAGGCCATGCTAGGCCCCAGATGCAAATAGGGATAGCATGTCGTGCCCTTACGCTTGCCATCCCAGACCCTCACGCCTGAGTGGTGATTGAGACCTGGAGTCCCCTGGGCGAGAGGACACAGACAGTAATGGCTCCCGTCTCTGGGCCGCGCTGACCACCCACTGGGCGTGTGTGGACCGCGGGCCTTGTCCTGGTCCCGAAGCGTGCGAGGAAATGTGTGCCTGGTAATTACTGCAGTACACCAAATTGCGTGTTGGTGATTGATGATTGCCAGAGCTGATAACAAGGCCTCGAGCTGGATCTGTCTTAGACCCTCCCAAGCAGCCGGGACTGGCATGGTTGAAAGCGAATAGGCAGTGAGCCCCCGATCTGGGCCAAGCCACCAAGCCACCTGCAGAAGCCATCCATCTCAGTTTGTCTGTCTGATTGATAGACTGTATGTGACCGTCTGCTGCAAGGCAGCCAGGCAGGAAGGACCAACAAGGCACAAGGCAGAAGGCAGGAAGGGCAGGAAGGAATGGTTCAGCAAAACCCTGTGCTCAGCCGGGCTTGGATGCTTGGGTAGATGCAGAGTAAGCTACCGAGGGTGATCCTGGCATCAGTCAGCCATCGATCATCAGTCTCTGTTCCCGTCGGCGGACTAGTCTGCTAGTCGTGCTAGTCTACCCGTTGCGAGACCAACTGCAAGAGTCAGAACACGACAGGCCCCGGCGCTTGTGGGTGGCCGTTGACTGGCGCGAGCCCACAGCCAGCGATTCCCCTGCAACGGGCTCCCAAGGATCGCCGTCAAGGGTGAGGGAAAGAGGCCGATGGGAGTGCACAGAGTGAGACATTGTCTAAGACATGCATGCAGACACGCCGAACTTGCTGACATTGCCGTGCTGAGGTTGTCCTGGTCTCTGGGTTCGGCCCCTGCGCACGTTTTCGTGGTTTTTTTCTCCATGTGGCCTCACCACGGAATTCTTCATCGGCATGCGATGCTAATGTGCGTGCCTGCGTAAATACGTAGATACAGACTTGAGTTAAGGCACTGCTTGTGGTCAACCCGCCGGTATCCGTGCGACGGGCTGGCTGCCCCTCACCGTCGACTGCCCCTCCCCTCACCTCAGCGACCCTGGCCCTCGTCCCGTCTCGTCTCGTTTCGTTTGGTAGCAGTTCCCCTCTCGGATTGACCACTTCCCTCATCGTGCACCTCGCTTCGCCGACATCCAATGCTACCAGCACGCGAGCAGATTGTCCCTAGATGATCGGCGCCACTCATCCAAGCACGGCTGGCACGGGCAGGTCACCTGGTCTCTGGACCTCCGCATTGTCCTGGCAGTCCTGGGACCGGGGGCGGCGCTGAGAACAGGTGAACAGGTCTACAAGGACTGGCTCCGTCTGCATTATGGGCTATGGAATGGGCTATGGACAAGCTCCGACCTGACCCAACCCAGGGGACGGTCGTCTGGTCGGCCGTTCGCCATCCCCAGAGGCGAGGCCTTTTGTTGCCCAATGGCATCATTAATCTGCAAACTCGGTGCTCCCATAGGGCCTCGCCTCATGCACAGTCCAGGGCCTCTCCAGGGTCCCTCTTTTTACGCGCATGGCGCAGTTCTGCTTTTCTGCAGCAGCAGGGCCCCGCCCTTCCAACCGGGACAAGGGTACACAGTAGGCAGGATGGGACGCTGCTCATTCTCGACTGTCGCCTATTACCGCCCAACAACCGCTTGCCCTCTGCACCGGTCCCACAGCCGATCTGTCAGGGCCTGTCCAACTGCTTTTTTTCATTTGTGGCCGATGGAACCCCGCCACGGGCGTTGAGGAAGAAAGAGAGAAAGTGAGAGACAGACAGAATCTTTTGTGGTCCACCCTCAATGGGTCCTGATGGCTCAATCACCACGCGGCTTGTTTAAAGTACGGAGGTACAGTCAATTGTACACACACACACAAACGCACACAGATCCTGTACATGGTACAGGGCAGAGGGCAGTGTGCGCCACGAGGTACATAGGGAGGCCTACACCGTGTCTCAGTCGACCTCACCGTCCGACCCGTTTCGTGGGCTGCCAGGTGGGGTTTTACGACAGCAACTCGCTCGTCAGTCAATAATCGACGTGCAGCCCCCGAGGTTCCCTCTCGGATCTTCAGTCAGAGCCTGCGCCCAACCCCCACTGCATGTCACGTAGCAAGTATCTGCCCAGCAGTGCCCACCGATGCGTGCCAGATACTCCATCTCACTTATTACCACGGATGGGTTCTGGCACAGCACAGCAGCCAACCAGCACTTTGACGCCACCTCGAATGGTCAAAGATAGCATACGGGCATGCGGGACAGGGCAGGGGGCTGTTAGCATTCTTCGCCTGCAGCTGGTGGGGAGTCATTTGATCTTGCCTTGCCCACGAGCAATCCTGGGTCGCTTCCCCAGCTCTGACGACCCCTGCATCCTGGTGCGGGTTTATCGTCCACACGTCTCTCGTTATTATCAAGGTCCTGCAACCCAGTCATCCTCCGTCGGCTCCAACATGGGCCACCACAGGAGGTTTGGCTAACCTAAATACCTCGTCTCCTCGAATTCAACGACTTTTTCTTTAAACGCCCGTCTGGACTGCTCCATCACAAAGGGTGCCCACCACCCTACCTGCCAACCCCGTCACCCTTAGCGAGCTTGCACACGCCCGTCACCGGGGGGATCCTTGTCCTGCTCACCACCCTCCAACTCCCTCCACCAAGCCCTCGGATACTACCCCATCCCACCACCTCGACATCTTGTTGACATTTTACCCTTTCCTCTTCGGTCGTGCGCGTTTTTGACTTCAATACTCTTTATTAATCCTCTGTGCCACCGCGGTGGAACATTCGTCGCCCTCGTCTGCTCTTTTTGGCCTCCCAAGGTGCTCCACTTACACACACATGTCTGGCACATAACACACTCACCTCGCATATGTTTTGGGCATTTTGTGGGCAGATTCGCCACCCCTAGACTACATTCACATCTGCTCAGCACTCTCACACAAACAACAGTGAGTGGGTGTCCTCGCGGCAGTTCAGCCTTCGATCTTGTCTTGTATGACCCAAAAAAAATCAACCCTCCCACCCTTGGGGGCCAGGGCCAAGTGCTGACTATCGCTACGGCACGTCTGTAACAGATCAAGGTTGGACCCCACGGGCAGACATAATGTGGTATTGATTGTACAAGCAACTTGACCTGACATGGAATCCTCGAGACTGAGGATGGCCGGCCATGGGACGACGGGCACATCAAATCAGCCCAGACGCCCAGTCGCCGGTGTGAATACGCCTTCGAGTGATTTCACACCTTCTCTGAGTCGAAGGGCCCGGAAGGCTGCAGAGAATGCCGCCATATCTCCCTCGGATGTCCCGCCTTCTCGGATCGCAAGCAAGATACCGCAGACTTCCACACTGCGGACACCTGCTCAAACACATGGACGGAAACCAAGCCTTATCTCACACGGTCATTTTTGGGGGTCTAATTCCAGTAATGGGTCCGAAGATGCCATTTCCAGCGTTGCCAGCTCGTCCGGTCCCTCGAGCCGGTCCCAAGAGACGCCCAAACAACTCAGGAACGTCCTTCGGAGGAAGCATCCTAGAGTGACCCCGGAGCCTCCCAGCATGCCCTACCATTCTCGCAACAGCTCCATGATGACCGACTCGTCCTCTTCGGTCCCTCGGTCAAACGTCTCGCTGGATATACCACAAGAAGCAACTATGGACCGCATGTTCACCCCGAGCCCAGCAAACTTCCAGACCCCAGAGAGACCTGAGCCCCCGGCAACGACCACGCAGGCTGCTATTTATCCTGAGCTTGACCGGTACCGAGATTTCGAACCTCAAGAATCGTACCGGAACTACTACGCTGAAGTGCCATACCCAATCTCGACCGACTTACCCCCACCGACGCCATTGTTCTCGAGCACGAGCAGCCAACATAGCGCCTTCAGTGGTAGCCCCTCCACTAGGTTCTCCGGTTCTCCAGGAGGCGGTCCCTACAGTCGAGATACCACCCCGACCTCTATGTCATCTCAGTCACCCGGTTTTGTTGCACCTATGCGACTCCCAGTTTCCAGGTCTAAGCAGAGCAGCCCCGCGGATACAAGGCCACCCGTGACCCGCCGGAGAGCTGGCAGTGCCTCAAAGGACGTGCGGGACGACTGCACGGAACCGGAAGGCCTGTCGATGGTCAGGGAGTCTGTGAACTCATCATCGTCAACCTCCACGGTACGAGATGCCACACTCAGGGACCAGAGACAGAAGAGGCTCCTCTCCGCACGTGCCCCCAGTCCGCCGCCTCGCTTGTCTTCTGAGAAGTCCAAGAGGACCCGGGACCCAGAAGCCGCACCTACCAGGAAGACGCACGAAGCAAGCAAGTCCGTTCCTGCCATCCCATCCGCAGCCAGATTCCGTCAGGCTGGCGAGGTGTCCGGCGCACCCACACCTCGACCAACGCCACCTATGAGACCAAGCAGGGAGGGAACCCCGGATCTACATTCTCAAGTGGGGCTGCCAGTACCAGTCGTCCAGAGCAATCTGTCTTCGACTCAGTTATCGGAAAGGAGGCGAAGCCTGAACCCACCTATCAACACCGCTAGTTCCTCCCGCTCCAATACACCTTTACAAAGCGATCGCCCACAGCAATTGCCCGCACCTAGAATTGGCAGGGAAGCGACTCCAGCCCCTCAAGGTGCTGGGTCGGGTCCTTCGGCTCAGACAGCCAAGGCAGACCCTCGAAAGCCTCCTCGCACTCCGAGTCCGAGTGTATCCTCTGCGTTCAAGTCACGGTTTCCTCTGTTCAGCCGCAAGAACAAGTCTATCTCAGAAGCGCCTCCGGCTAATGCCTCAGAGAAGAAGGACAGAGCACCCCGAAAGGGGCCTGCCGCAGGAACCGGCCACGAAGGATATGGGCGGCTTGGCCACGTTCGGCGACGGAGTGGCAGCATGACTAACAACCCTCGCGCGATGCCTGGAACCATGTCTTCACAGGAAAGCCTCACGAGCCAACAGTCGGTTGACCCATTCCTGGCTGAGCGCATGAGCCCCGTCGTCATAGCGGGCGGCGAGATCATCGAGAACCGGAACGTCAGCTTGGACGTCAGTCGAACAGGGAGCGAACAGAACCTGGCCTTGCCCCGACCTAGCATCGGCTCAAGGAACAACTCTGGGATGTCCCTTTCATCCCAAGAAGATCGCAACACTCTTTGGCCCTCTGCAATGCCCCATATACCAGCACCAGGACCCTCCATGGGCCCCCGGCGTCCTTCTGATAGCAGCGACTCGGAGGGTCTCAATATGAAGCCAACTTTGGCACTCCGGCGATCGATCCAGAGACTTCAAAACGCAGATCAAGGAAGCATGCGTCTTCCTCAGCCCATCGTCATACGATCTGGAGTGACAACCCCGTCTATGAACAGCTACGATACTTCCATTTTGTCGGATGATTCGCTCTATGACCCACGCAGAATGCAAGGCCCAACCAAGATGGACGCCGCGCATCCCCCGCCGAAGAAGTTGATGAAAAAGCCGAAGTCGCCCCGTAAGTGGAACTTGTTTGGACGTTCGACGACTCACCCTGCCAGCAAGAGCAAGGAGTCAGAGACACCAAAGCCCGTTGCAGTACCGGCAGGCGGACCAAAGAAGCCGGTGGCATTCTACACGATGATGGATGCTTCTGAACAGGAGCAGGAAGTTCTGCCAGATGTCAAGCAGGTGCTTCGTGAAGCCAAGGCCCCAACACCACCTTTGCCAGCCCCACGTGTCCCAACCCAGCAGCGACCTTCAATGTCACGAGAACAGTCCCGTACGGATCGGGACAAGGCGGTCCAAGCCAAGACCCTCAGAGCTCCACAGGTCTCGAAGAGCATCCCAGCTGCGGCTCCGAAGGTCGAACCGAGAAAGCCTTTGGCTCAGCCCTCGCGGACAACACCGGCCCCAACAACAACAGCATCAACATCAACATCAACATCAACATCAAAGCCTCCAACCACTCGATCAAATCGGTTGCCCCAGGTTGGTCGCATCCCAAAGGTCGCTAGTTCACGTCCCGAGCCAAACAAGTCCTTCTCCCGACCGTTCAACCGCAACAGTGTACATCAGCAGCCACCACCTGATGTACAGGCCTCAGCCGCAGAATTCGTCGCGAAAGGACCAAGCCCTCCGCGCTCACTGTCCTCAACTTCGGAACCCAAGACTGAGGAGCCAAAGACTATTGAGAAGGTAGAGAATGGACCGTCGTCGTCCTATCGGCTGTCCAGGGATGTTCCGTCCGAAGCAAGCCGCTCCCAAAACGAATTCCTATCATTCCCTCCACGCAAGGATTCTGAGGGCACCTCGACTACATCTTCCAGCTGCTCAGGTGCGCTGAGCTATTCTGACGCCACAGCCGTCATCCCAGGGCCAAATGCTCCTCTGGCCGAGGATGAGGTGTGGGATGAGTACAACGATCTCATGGGCGAGGACGCGCTCAAAGTACCGCCCTCGGCAGGCTCATCGCAGGGCAAGCCGTTCCATCTCGAAATGTGGGGAAGACGACTCGCCAACGGTAGGAAGTCGCAGCTGGAGTCACCAACCGTAGACGCGTACGTGGAGTCGGACTGCGAGACAGAATTTGAAGCAGAGGCCCAGGAGGAGCCTGCGCCCATTGCCGCGAGCGGTTACAGCTCCGGTCTGACTGCCAAAATCGACGAGACGTTGGAGTCAATTGGCGGCCAGAATTCCTCTTTCAGCATAAGCGACTTTGTCAGCGGATATGGCGATCGCAACAACAGCCTCAACTCCCAGTCTCAGCTCCAACGCACAAGCACTGCGTCGTCTCAGAAGGCACGCGTCATTCGCGACTCTCATGCAAGCGGCAGCAGTCAAGGGTCCGACGACAACTCTGCCGTGTCGCAGGTCAACCTTCGTGTTGGTTCGATGACCGTGAGCAAATGGCTGACCTTCGGTCATGTTCTCTTCAGCCCGGTCAGGGATGAGCTGATTCCGATGACGGGCTCTCTCAAACGACACTCCATCCTTGTGATAGACGGTCTGGGAAACGATGATTGGTCTTTCTACGCAGCCGAGACGTACCCTGCGGCCACGTTCTTCAACCTCTCTCCTCGTTCACCACTGCCAACCGAGAGCCATGGCGCTTCACCCGGTGCTCCTCTGACCCCGCCAAATCACCATCAGATCCAGTACAAATCACACATGGACAGGTTTCCGTTCGGTTCCCAAAGCTTCACTTCTGTGGTGTACCGGTTCCCATCCGCTGTGCCCGAGTCTCACTACCGCAACATCGTCTCCGAGGCTCGCCGCGTGCTGAAGCCGGGAGGATACATGGAGCTGTCGATCCTTGATATTGATCTGAACAACATGGGTAACCGTGGCCGCCGAGCTGTCCGTCAACTCAAGGAGCGAGCGCACATACGCTCACCCAACGTCAGCCTCGCCTCCAGCTCGGATCTGCTGCTGCGTCTCCTCGGCCGCAAGGGCTTCACCGACATCAAGACCTGCCGGCTGGGCGTGCCTGTCGCGAGCGCTCTCGCGCCTTCCGAGTCATCCACCTCAGGCTCGTCCTCGGCGAGGGCCAGTGCCAGGTCAGGTCCCACCAGATCTACCAGCGGCAAGGGCAAGAGGGACATGCGCAGCCTGGCCGAAATCATCAGCGATGACGGCCCCATCGCCGACGAGAGCATCACCAAGATGGTTGCCAAGGTCGGCCGGTGGTGGTACGACCGTTGCTACGAGAGCGTCGCCCCTGCCCCTGGTGGCAGGAGTATGTGGGGCGATCCGGCCCTCCTTGCCGAGTGCGAGGAGTGGAGGACCACTCTGAAGCTCATGGTGTGCCATGCCCGCATGCCGGATGCTCGTGGCCGCCTCGCGAGCATCTGAAACTTCTTACCGGGCCACCCGCCCGCTACCTTTCCACTTTCGTTCTGAGCGTGCATAGCGGACACAGCATTGTTTTTCTCTCTCGAATTTGCACAGCATTTCTTCCTAGCTCATCAAACTCTTTCGTCACAGACTAAAAACAGTTACGGCACTCGCCAGACCATCGAGCAGCATGGAAAATCATCGGCATGCGAAATCCAGAACCTGTCGTTACAGGAATTCAACATTAATATCAGGGAAAATCTCGAAAACACAAACAAAGATCAAGAGGGCGCAAGCCCAAAACTACTATCAAGGGTTCACTCTGCGAGGAGTGTGTCTATTTCGTGGTGTCGGAGTCGAAAATTCAGGCTGAGGGGGAAGTTGTACACACAGAGGTCACGGGTGACACAGGACAGTGGACCTCGAGGCATTGGCAGGCCGACGAACTGAACATTTCCAATCGATGGGCCGGCACCCAACACATACATATCTGGGGTGCGGCTCTCTGCCGACGGTTGTGCCCGGCAGCTCCACATTCTTTTTCTTTCCTTTGCTACAGGATGGCGGGATCGACTTCAGCTGGATTGAGGATTTCAAGGGGGCTGTAAACAACTTTCCACACGTCGAGCAACTTGGCGTGAGGACTGGAAGTTTGTACGGCAGGAAACAATAATGATGGGTAATATGATGGGAAATGGGCTGGATTCCGTTCCACACTCTTTCTGCTCTCGGCCAATCCGTCACCTCGTCAAGATACGTTGACATACGAGGTGACGTGAATGGTCGGTCCAGGGATAGGACAACAACACATGCTCTGGATGAAGCTACGGATTGGATTTGCGGTGTGACCCTGTTCATTTGAACAGGGCAGCGGTAATGATCGTGCAAGTTGTTATTGGTCAAGCAAAGTCGATAGAGATACCCCAGTCATTCAATGCAACTGTCTTTACAGTCTCCTCAAGAAGAAACCTACCAGTATATCTATCTCTCCCGTGTGTCATGTGTGTCATGCCAGAAAGCTCCCATGAACAAATTACCCTTCGTAAACCCACACGCAGCATTCTTTGTTCAGTAATCCCTGCGCCTATCCAAAACACTGTCACGTCGTCCACGCCGACCCGACCCATCAGACTCGGCCACACTCCTCCTCCTCGCACTCTCTTCCACCTCCCGTCGGCCCTTATCCTTCCCTAGCCCCTCCTCACCACCCGTCAACGACATCCGCCACAACGACTTCCAATCCGGCCTGTTCCCCCACACCTGAGGCACAATAGTCCTCTCAACAAAACCCCTCGAAACGCCCAGAGCCACCGCGTCGCCCACAGCCCGCTCCATGCGCGGCACATACCTCGACCTGACGTCGCCGTCGCGCACGTAAGCCGTGCTGGCGTACACCAGGGCCACGACGGGCGTGCTCACCACCCGGGGGACCCTCTCGCGGCCGCCCCGGGCCGGCGACGGCGACTCGGCCCGCCCCATCTTGCTGGGGATGCCCAGGAGCCCCAGGATGGAGCTCCTCAGCCCAGACCCGCCCGTCACCACGGATGACGACGACAACGACGACGACGAGGAACCCACGCTGGCCCCGCGGCGGCCACCACCTCCATCCCGGCGCCCCGAGCGGCGCCCCTCGCCCTCGCCCTCGTCCCACGACCGCGCCCGCCGCTCCACGCCCACGATCTTGTCCCCTCCGAGCTCGTCATCCTTCCGCTCCTCCCTCACGGCCCTGGCGACGCTGGCAGAGGTGCACCGCGCAAACACGTTCCCGCGCACGGGCTCAAAGTCGACCTGCACGCCAAACTTCTCGTACCACCCCTTGGCGACGCCCTCGTACCGGTCGAGGCGGCGCTCGTCGGCGGCGCTGACGGCGTAGAGGAGGCCCTCGACGGCGGGCGCGGTGGCGGCAGTATGGTCGTCGTGGCCGTCGCGGTCCCGGGAGTAGCGCCGCTCACCACTCCTGCTGCTGCCTCTCCCTTTCGTCCCTGCCGGCGCCGGGACCGGGACCGGCACGATGTTGGCCACGCCGCGCTCGTTGACCTGCCACCTGTGCCCGCGCAGCGTGGCCTTGCCCAGGAAGATGCTGTCCGGGCAGCGGTGTGCCATCTGCTCCGGGCTGAGGTTGCTGCCGTAGGCGAAGTAGAGCCTGTCTGAGGCTGTGATGAGGGGGTGGTGGGCTAGCATTCTCGGTCGGTCTTGTTCTTGCTAGTATGTTCTTGTGTTTTTGTGGTGTTTTCCCATAACCTTGTCACGTCCTTCCGTGAGGGGCGTGGGAGAAAGCAAAGACAGGCGCTGGGGCTTCTTTCGTGTTGAAACAATTCCGTTGAGATGGACGAGGGGGGGCCAGACAAGACACTACCAAGCATCCTGTGATATATGCTGTGACGCCGGCGGGCGCCTGGTGAGGGTACTGCCGCAGAGGACCGCATTGCGCGACCTTCTGGAGACGCGGTCCAGTCCGGCGGCTTCAACTCACAGCTGTTTCAGGAGTCTCGCATGTGATCGAATTATTTGAGCGCGACTTGACTTCTGACGCTCCGAGGGCTGGTCACGGCCTTGGCCGGCCGGGCCCCGGCCGGGCTTGTTGTCACCCACCTCTGACGACAACGCGGAGCAGATAAGTGCCGAATTCGAAACATGCATCAAGAATTCAATGCAAAGACCAGTTGAGATGAAAGCGTGGTGAAAAAGAAAAAAAAAAGAATGTCTTCTTGTGGCTGGGTCCCACTCGGGCCAGCCTTGGGTAAGTAGACCATGTTGACTGACTTGTCGCGAGGCTGACAACCCAGCTTCCGCCTCTCACATACTCCTTGCAATTATGAATCTTTCATGAGCAGGGGAAAAAATTATCGTCGGAAGTGCTGCTATCTCCGTTCCGCGAAAAGTGGTTTCGTTCAATCGTGCGGGCTCGGATGGAAGCCACTTAAGCCGCTTACCCGGCGCCCTGCCTGGGTAACCCGCTCAAACGTTTCTCGCGCTGATCCGACGTGACAAAACATCCATATTTGTTCAACAGGGCCATGACCAGGTCAGAGATCGGAGACGCGGAAGCCTGCCTCACTGCACCTCGAGGGTGGACTTGTAGAGAAGAATGGTCTGTGTAATTGGTATCTGGAGCGCCCGGCCTTTTCCTGCGCAACCCCCGATTGCCTCCTCCTTGCTACCCATTAAAAATCGCTGTCACTTCGTGTACGCTGGAGTCGATATGTCCCAGGCAAAAAGATTCGAATGTGCGAAATAGTTGTGTCCCGGGCGAGGCCTTTGAGGAAAGCCCGACCCGTTGCGCCAATGTGAGGATGTCCCTGCTGTAGTCGTCATCTTTGACAAACAAATCCCAGGCTCATGCATAAGCAAGACAATAAGACGGTTCAAATATGACAGCCAAAATCCCTCCTGGTGTCCCCTTTACGCCACAAACTCCGTCGTACTTTGCTCGATCCCGCAAGAGAAAGTCAGACGAGTCATGGCAAGCCGCATAAAAGTATAGATGGTCCACGGGGTATCTTCCGCCATCTCGCCGACCCGCTTACTCCTCCATGGGCGCCGTCGGTTTCCCGGCGTCGACGATGATCTGCTCGTCTATCTTTTGCTTCGTCTCGCCATACTCGACCCGTTTCCAGGTCGTGATCCTCCCGTCGTTCAGGTCGAGGTCGAAGACCCTGATCTTGCGGTGGAAGCCGCCGTAGCCTCCGTAGCCCCCGAAGCCAGATCCGCCTGCGTAGCACATCCAAAGCCGGGGCTTCTTGGTAGTCGCCTCGGTAGAGAGGGCGCAATATTCATTGGCGTGATCGCTATGATGAGTGTCAGTCATGTGTTTGGGCCATGAAGAGGAAGATCGGTACTCACTGTCCACAGCTCACCATGCTAACGCCCTGCTCGATCAGGGCATCACGAAAGCCAGAGTTGTAATTCGGCGCGGTCACGCCTTCCCTCCACTCGCCCTTGAAGTACTGTTCCGTATCACGGTACTCTGGCAGAGGGATGTGAATGAACGCAATGTTCAGGTGGAAATGCGTGTACTCCTTGTGCTTCTTCTTCAGACCCTGCGCCGTCTGCCGGAACCAATCGATCTGGTTCTTCTTGATCCAGTCGTAGCCCTTGAAGCGGCGCTCATCGGGCGAGTACGCATGCGAGTCGAGCAGGTACACGGTCACGGCCGAGTGCTTGGAACTGCCTTTTGCTAAAATCTCCACGTAATAGTTGCCCACCCCGTCTATATCTTCTGGCCCCGACTTGGACAGAGAGTAGGGCAAGGTCTCGACCAGCGCCATCTGATTTGCGCGTGTCAAAGCGCCTGCCGCACCTTCGTCGTCGTGATTGCCAAAAATGGTGACATATGGCACCTTGTGCTTGATCAAGAGCTGCGCGTATTTGAAGATTGCCTGCCAATACCGTCAGCCAGTGCTCACAGTTGTAGGCGAAGTGGGAGTTCCAACTTACCGACTGCGCGTCAGGAGCGGTATCTCCATTAATCTGATCACCGCTCAAAACAACCAGGTCCGGCTTCTCGTCCTCCAGGACCCTGGTGACAAAGTCCAGCGTCCTCGGGTCCGCCTCGCACCTCTCACTGTCGGGGCTCTCTGGCATTGCCTCTCTGCAAACCCCGACTCCGGTACTGAGGTGCATGTCTGACACCTGCAGGACCTTGAATTTGCCGTTCTCCTTTATCCTGAGCTGAGGCTTGTGCGGTTCCTGCTGGCTGCCTCTCCGTACTGTAATGTGCGCCGAGGGCACGTTTGGGCCCGCGTCCAAGAGCAGTGGCGTGCCCTTCTCAGGCATCTCCCAGCCGTCGCGCGCCTCGACCGCATCGTCGCCAAACAAGACGTCCACGGCAGTTATCGTCCGTTTCGAATCGATGGCGATCTTCTTTGCGGATCTTTTGATCCACAAGCCTGCTTCTCTGGGCTCCCACCTCTCGTCCGCTTGGCCTTTCTTATTGGTGCCGGGGTCAAGCCGTCCGACGTTGACATCGATGATGACCTTATCGTCCAAGGTAAGCTCCTCCTCCTTCTTCCTCCGCACGTGGATGTATGCGCTCGTCACCACCGTCTTGCCGAGGTACAGATCTTTCTCGATCCGGTGCCACTTGTCCGGGTCGAGGCGGCACGAGGAAAAGACGTTGATGGACGAGCACTTCTTGATGGTGATGTCGGTGATGAGGAGGCCGGCATGGTGTTGGGGCATGTACTCATGGATGGCTGAGGGTAGGACGCGAAAGTTTCTATCGAGGAAGAAGACGACGAGGAAGGTGACGAGGGCTACCGAAGATACTTGGACAATCGTCCTGACCTGTTCTCGGGGTTAGTACATTGGACAGGTCTCACAGCACCAGCGCAGCAGCGCAACTTGTCTCGGAGGAGAAGGGGGGGCTGGCGGGCGAGCTTACTATTCGGCGCGTCATGGTGTGAGGTATATGGGACACTTGGGCAGCAGTCACCCAAGCTCGGCTGGTGGCATCGAAGTGGTCAATCCGAGGCAACGGGTTGAGTTGGAGACAGCAAGGCGCGTTGCTTCCAGGGGAGTCGCTGTCAGCACCATGTCCGTGCAAGGAGACTGGGAACTAGAGCATTCAAGTACGTGGTAGTCTACCTAGACTTGGAGGGGGGATGTGGAGTGGACTGGGTTGGGTGGTGGGTATATGTGAATGCGACGCAGCAGTGGATGCTCGTTTAGGTGCTGCTCGCCAGAGCTGGGGGTGGTTTGAAGATGGGGGACGGACACGGTGACGGACACGGAGAAGACGGAGGCAGCGACGGAGGCGCGAAGACTAATAAAGCTCAGCTCACGGGCGAGATGATAGCACGTCGGGACGGCTGGGAGGGAAAGTCTGGGCTGATCTTTTGCAGTGTGTCATAGGTGCAGTGTGCTAAGAAGTGCGCAATCACGAGCGACGCTAGCTTCCTTTGTGCTGGCTCTGCGGGCCAGGTCCTTCCTCCTTGGAGAGCTCTCTCTCTTTGCCTTTGCCCGTTTCCCCCTTCCCCCCAGTGGCCTCTCCACACACCACCTCCTGGCTGGGCACCCTGGGCACTGGGCACTGGGCCACACCCGGGCACTGGGCGCCTGTGCACCTGGGCGGTCTGCCAGTCTGCACGGTATCACTCTGTCCTCCAGGGCTGGATCTTGCAGGTCAGAACTCAAAAAGGGGTCGCCAATCAGGGATCGCCCACGCTGAAATCTGGGGTAGTGGGTTCCCTTACGTGCCGCCCGCGCGATTCCAGGCGCTCGGCCGACTTCCGTGCAACATCGGCTCCGTAATGACTACAACCAGACCCAACTGCCTCGTCGGTTTTGACACTTTGGGAGCTCTTCCCTGCGAGGATCGCTCGCCACAGGTAGCATCTTGAAATTATAACCAACCTCAAGGTTGCAATCCTCCCTCGCCATGGTCAGCGGCCGGCCACGTGCCGACTTCGACCAACACAAAGATCTGATCATCAAACTCTACCGCGAGAAGACGCCATGGTCAAAGATCGAGGACATCCTCCTCAGCGAGCATGGCTGCAAGGCAAGGTCGAGGACCATCATGCGCCGCTTCAAGGAGTGGGACCTCGACTTCCACCGCGTCCGGACCCAAAAGTCTGACGACCTCGACCAACACATCAAGTCCTACTGGGAGGACCGGACCACCAGGCCCAAGACGGACGAGGAGCTGCTGCAGAGGCTGCACGCCGACGGCTTCACGGTCAGCCTGAGCGCCATCATCCAGATCCGCAAGAAGCTGAACCTCTACCGGCGCTGGGACGAGAGTCTCGGCCGGCGCAGGCCCGACTCGGAGCTCGGCAAGAGGGGCAGGCGGAAGCAGAAGCACAGCGTCTTCACCGAGGCGAAGCTCGCCCCTCCGCCCGACGCCTCGGACGCCTCGGACCAGGAGGATGCCCAACAGTCGGACCACATGGCACCGCAGCCTTGGAGCCCCGGGGCGCAGAGCGCGCCGGGCGTGGGCGACAGCCCGGGCGGTCAGAGTCTAAGACTGCATCGAGGACCTTCATCCGCCCGGCCCATGCCACAGCCTGACCATAGCATTCAGCTCGCGCCCCAAATGAATCTGGCGACCAACAGGAGCGCGGATCCAGATATCGCAAGCAGAGATGCGTGAGTAGCCCTGCACGGCGTTGGCCGTGGTTCCTTCAGCAATCCTAACTGATCTTTATGCGCTGATCTACATGTAGCCAGGTGAGAGCTCTGCTAGACCGGGTCACCGTCTTGGAGCAGCACTGTTTAGCCCACGGGATCGGGCTGCCCTATACGGGCACGGGTACAGATATGCCTACCCCCAGCATACTGGCGGCTGCGGATAGGGGACCTTGGCAGACCAGTGCCAGCCTTCTGCCTTGATCACAGAATTTCTAGAAACTCGCGTGAAATAACACCGCAGCGACCTATGTCCAGCAGACACAGGGTCTGGATCTGGCGGCACTCTCCCAAGGAGAAGGCTGACAGGCTGATAAGGCACGTGTTGAGTGATGATGCGTTTGGTCCGCATTACTAGAGCGCTGTCCAAGTGAATGCTGTCATCGGTCATCACAATCATTAGCCTACTACATCCACAAATACATCCAGTGAGGGCTTTCCGAAGACTGTGAGGTTTTCCCACGGTCGAAACCGTAGGGCCTTCTCCGGGATTGAGATGATATAGAGGAAGAGGTCTGGATGTTCATTCATCTAGGTCACCTCGGCATGGATATAGTAATACCTCCTTCTTAAAAAAGTTTCTCAAATTTGAGACAGGGTGCGCATGGACACCATCAATGCTATGGCTATTTTCAAGACCGGAAACCCGGAAGTGGACATACTTGTCATTGTGATATTTCTTCTTGACACACCGTTCGACCAAAACCCAATTCATTCAAAAACTCCACCTTCGCCGTACAGTCCTACTATTTGGTGATCTCTTGCATCATCCAGAAACAACAGCAGGATTAAAGATGTCAAATCAGAACTCCTGTGCTTCCCTGCCGTCGGGTTTTGTGCCCCTCCCATTGCTTGCTGTCGCTCGCTCTGTGCTGGTATTTGCCGCCTTTCAAAGCTCATCAAATGATATGTTCAACTGTGAATTGTTGACTCTGGGTATTTCCAATGCTCTTGTCTCCCCAACCGTTCTTGTTCGCTTTTGCTGATTGCTCTTGGTTATGTAAAAGACTCGTGAGAACGCTGCCCCTTCAAGTCGGTTTCAGCGGCTCTTGATCCCCACAGAGCCCAGGGGCCTGGTCTGTTGAGTCCCTGTGGTGTGAGGATTCGCTCATCGTGCGGACCTAGCGCTGTCACTACGATCACGCCCAGCTCCTTGCCGCAGAGCATCAGTGTAACTTGGGATCGGGGGCCCCTCGCGCTGGGCCGTGTTGCTCCTACTGCGCGGCGGCACAGTTACTGATGATGCTCCTCTGCTTCTCGAAATTCGTATCAAGGGCGTGTGCTCGCTTTCAGAGCTGTTGCGTCGGCTCCCAGCATCCGATGATGGAGGGCTGCTGTAATCAGGCGGTGGTTGGTTCGGCTCCTGTAGGCCCAGCCCGGCCGCGGAATGCACCGTGGTTCCACTAGCAGTACCGGCAGCAGCACTGCTAGGCTCGCCGCCGTCATCGTTGGGCACCAGCTGGGCGAGCGAGATGTCAGTGGGACTCCGAGCAGGGCCGGGACTTGTCGGAGAAAGCACCCTAAAATTTCCAGACCGTGTTCGGCCGTGGCCATGTTGGGGTTCAAGACCTGACTGATGCAGTGGTCTGAAATATGTCTGAACAGATGGGTTGTTGCCCTGACCCTGGGCTTGCGACCCAGTGTAGCTGTCCTTCCTGCCAGCCTCCAGCAAGATGCTGCCGGCTTCGGAACCATACGGGGGTGGAGGGGCCAGCGATCCAGTCATGGGTGCCAGGCCCCATTTCTTCACATTAGCTTCGATGAAGACAAATCCAGCCTGGCCGAAGTTGACGTGGACAGTTGCGGGTCCATTGGCGCCGACAGCGGGGAAGAAATTCTGGTTCTTCAGGCCATGGCACACGTCGTCCAGCTTCTTGCCGTTCCGAGTGAAGAAAATGCAACCCGTTCGGGGACGGTACCCGCAGCCGATGACATCGCCCTGAACGACTGGAGGCCCGTAAGGTGTGTGATTGAAAGGTTGGTTAAGACGCCTAAAGCCATTCGAGAAGTAGGCAGCCGAGTGCTTGTGAAAGCCTGCCACATAGTTAGCAACCATGAACTGCTCTTCACGAGGGACATCGACTCATTGCACATACCTGGTAGCCTAAAGAGCGGGTACGGCTTCGTGGCCATGCCGATAGCAACAAGGGTCGTCTCGGGTTTCTCGTACACTTTGGCCTCCCAATAATACACCTCGTTCTGTTTCGGGACGGGTAGGTTCGTCATGACAGTACATTCGGAGTCGAAGAACTCTATCTCCGTCCGGCCCTCGACAAAGCAGTTGGCGATCTCGAGTTCCGGCTCGAACTCCCATGCTGAAACGCCCTTCTCTTGTATAGCCAGATACTGCGACAGAGAAATGTCGGTTTGGACGGACTCGGGGGGGTTGGCCGTGATGAATGCTATCCTGCTGTTAGTATTGGCGGCCCACTTGCGAGATTAGAAATGATGCAACGCACCTTTGGCTCTGAGGTACTCTGTTCGTTGCATATCATCCATGACCTCCAGCGCCTCGGCCTCCTCCTTGGCGAATGCCTGCTCGTCATCGTATTCACCGGGCCGTCCGATCCGGTCGAGCAAGATGCGGCCAGAATTTGTGTATTTGAAGAAGTAGATGATCACGAAGACGAAACCTATAAGCACGGCGGAGCCGAGGGACGACAACAGGCCGATAAGGACGCCATTGAGGGCGTCTGGCGAGCGGCTGGGCGGCATCTCGAGGTTCTTTCTTTTTGTGCGATGGCAATCGAAAAAAGGTGTGAGTTGGGTTCGTGGTTGATCGGGTCCCGAGAAGTTGCTTCAAGGGTGGCGTCGCCGCCGTGACGCAACCATTCGATAAGAGGCTCGCTATGCGGGAGTGATAGGGTGCGAGAGGAGGGGAGCAAACAAGTCGGTACTTGGCGGACAGCCGGTGTCGAGAGTCGAAATGAAAAACAAAATTGACGCAGTCGCAGTTGCAGAAAGAGATGGATTGTGTGGGAGTGAGTGGCGTGGTGCAGTTGTTGTCGTTCAAAGCGGGCGGGAACAAAGTGAGATGCGTCGGTCGCTCGGTTGTTCTGGATGGCTCTGCCCGCTGGCGCTGGGGCACTGGGGCACACTGGGGCTCTTGTGGGCTTGGCCGGCTGGTTGGTTGGCTGGTCGCCCAGGCAGGATCGGTGCGGCAGGGTCTGGATTATGAGGGACTTCAGCTGCAGGCTAGCGCAGCAGCAACGGCGAAGTAGTGTGGAGTCTCGGTCTGAGGGTGAGTTTGAGATGGGGAGCGCGATACGGGTCGTGAACAGCAGCGGGTCGCTGTTCAAGAAGGAAAGTCGAGGCTTGGGTATCTTAGGACAGTGAGAAGCGAAGACACAGGCACAGGCAACAAAGTGAAGGCGGCCCGCATTACAAAGATATCGGCGGGGGTGTGGTTGTGTGGGTGTGAGGGTGATGATGAGGAGAGAGTTGGGGAGGGCTTCCAAGGTTGGAGAAGCAGAGTGTCGGTCCGCCCATGTTAGATACGGATAGGCGGGTGGATCATGATTTGACTGCGGTCCTGCCTTTGACTGCGGGTGAGCCAGCCAGCGCACTGCTTCGAGTCTGGGTCTGGGTGTCTGGGTGTCTGGGCCGGGTGGCCAAGGAGACGCCTGCCTCAGACCTCAGAGACGCCCTTGCCCTGTCCTGGTGGGCCGCCACTTCCGTTCCGTGTCCCCGGTCTGGGCCCGCTGTTAGGGAAGGAGTTGGATGGGCCACGAGCACACTATCACAAGACAACCGCCAGTGACTTCAGGGTGGTGTGCCAAGAGGGCAGTGACGCGCCCCTCCTGCGAGGTGGATCTCGAGACATCAGCTTTGATCAGCTCGAGAGCTCCCTTACATAGCACACGCCCACCTTGCTCGCCTTGCTCGGCTCCCTGGGCTTGCAGGCTGGGTATCAAGAATACACAGGGACAGTAAACGAGATAACCACACAATCACACACGCTATAGAACATCTAATATCAGGGTGTAATGACAACTCACACTCATGCGCCGTCATTCAAGCATGGCCACAGTCTCCCTC
This sequence comes from Diaporthe humulicola, assembly GCA_038088545.1. NCBI lineage: Eukaryota > Fungi > Ascomycota > Sordariomycetes > Diaporthales > Diaporthaceae > Diaporthe > Diaporthe humulicola. The sequence continues at coordinate 3,862 of JBBWSL010000035.1, read as the reverse complement.
CCTAGCACCCGCGAAGTTCATGCCTCCCTCACACCCGTTTCTGCCCGCATGAACCCCCACCGCCCTAGCAGCGGGTCTGACGACCACGGCCTCGACAAGCTGTACGGCTCCCACGGCCAGGTTTCATCAGCCGCAGCCTGTTTCGTGAGTCGTGTACACTGACTGAGCTGTGCTGCGTCCCACAGATAAATACGACCACCGACGGATGCCCCCATCCATACGACCATATCAGCGGGAGTCAGCTCGGGGCAGAGCAGTCCAATCCAGCCAGCCCTGGAACACCGAGGCCCGCCCGCGCCTATAATTAACATCGCCCATCGTCGTTCAACGGCCCATCAACCACATCATCCCGCTGGCCGCCCGTTTTGCATCTGCTTGATCTTGTTTCTCCTGCCGCCCAAGCAAAGTCTTAGCTGCTGCTGCTGCTGTGCACAGCTGTAAGGAAGCGCCGCAGCGACTGTTCCTCGAGGCCGCATCCCTTTGCTAATAGTAGTTAAGAAATAGCTAGAAAGGTATAGGTATATATAGTACCCTTCTATACTAAAGTATAGTATGGTAATTCTCTGTGGTGGTTCCTGTGAGCGTCCCGCCTCCCTAACCGCCACGACGATAAGCTTGTAGTTAACACATCGGACTTCAAGTCCTAAGTCCTCGTCAGGCTTGTTGTAGATAGATACAGCAGCATTGGTAAGCAGTCCGAAGTAGATGAGCTGGCCCACGGGCGCCGGCTGCTATATTGAGTTAGCGTCGCTATGCATTTTATTATCTAGCACACTTAAGTATCGCAAGCCTCTCGCCGTAGTATTCGGAGGGGTATAGTTTCACACGGCGCCTAATATGGGGAACTATCAAGCTAAGTTGGGTAAGATTATTAAGAAGAAAACGGAGATTCGCACAGTAAGGAACGGAGGCTACACAGCAACTTAGCTGACTAAGTAGTTTTAGCCAATCAGAGACCGCCATTCTATTTCGCCGCACCACCCACCATAGTGCTTTTTACAGCCTCACCCACACTACATAACCTCTATCAGTCTCAAGGCACGGTTACAAATCAACTAATTAGGACGTACTTAGCAATAACGATAGCGAGAAGGCAACCTAGGAGGAAATCGTTATCCGTGGGCCATTCTAAGCAACGATAGAGGCACATTACGACGATTTAAGGACCATAGAGGCACGTTAGTGGCTTGTAGCAGTGTGGTAACGATAACTACTTTTTTAGTGCGTTTAAGGGCTTCTGGGCACTTTTTAGGTCTGTGGGCACTATCGAATTGGGTGGTCTAGTGCCCTTGAGTGTGTTGGAATGGTGTTAATGAGAGAATGGGGCTGTGGTAGTTAAGGTAGTCAAAATAACGTTGTGTATATAAATTTTAGTGGCGGGCGTTATTTCGTGCACTGGGGCTGCAGACTTGCTGTGCAGCCTCCGTTTTTTGCTGTGCGAATCTCCGTTTTCATCAAGAAAGCCGTTGTCCCCAACGCCTCGTCCTCCGTGGACCGTATCACGCCGCTGCGCCAACGTCCTGGGTACGCATCCGCGGAGTCTACGCCGGGTGAGCGGTCCAACCCGGTTGACATCGAGGATGACGAGGGTACCCATGTCAATCGTGTGCTCTTTCCGGATGCTAAGAAGCGCAAGTTTGACCACAGCTCCGATGCACGTTCCAGGATCTTGGTAACCCTAGGCGTAGGTGTTGGCATGACCGACCAGGTGGCCTACTGGCGCTGCCTGGCGCAGCAGCTACAATAAATAATTTAATAATTAGTCATCCCTTAAGTGCTAGTAGTATATAAGCATATACCGTCACATACATTAGATTAAGCTCGCGAGGCTTTGTGTAATGTGCGTGAAATACCTCAACCGTAAGACTTAAAAGCTTTCCTCATCATCTTTACAAAACAATTCATTACGACTAGTGTACGATGAATTACCTGAAGCTTAGATGTAGTGTTGGCCGTAGCCCTATGTGAGGCCCTCACAGCACTTAGGTAGCCCATATAACCGTTTCATACTGTCTCTCGTGCATCAAGTCGAATGCGAAGTCCTGTAAAATGTCTTTGATGCCTGAGATCTTATCCCAGTAACCTTGGAAGATCAATGCCCTTCAAGAGCGTCCCCCTTTCACTGGCTCATAGCGAGCCCCAAAAAACAGCATCGCGGGCGACCCTAGCCCGATGTCCAAAACCGATCGATCAGCAGCAAGTTTCGTGTTAGGCTTCGCGGCATTCCGTGTCATGTTGCGTCTAAGCAGCGGAATGTCAGTCAAATTCATTCGCCTCGGCCTTATATGTGAATCACCCTCATACCTTTGCGTTTGCGCCTGCATAGTACCTATCCCACGCACTTCCCGCAGAACTCTGATCCCCTACCATCAGGCTTTGTCCACGAGGTACCACCCTCGCCGCCAAAGGGTCCGCATTCCCCCCACGGCTTTTTGTTATCCTTAGCCACCTTGCACCTTTTCTTTTTCGTCTCGTAATGGGCATTGATGACACTTTGGCACGTCTTGTTTGCGCACAACACTTTTTGTGTGGCTACTTCACACATGCTTGCTGTCTCTCTCGGTCGCTGCTGGTTGAAGATGAATTATTTCTGTAGGGCGTGCTTGAGTCGTTCTTAGAATTTATCTCGCCGAATCCGATTCTCTTAGGGTTCTTGGTTTAGCAGATAATTGTCGTCTTCGGTGCAAGTGTTGCTTTGATGTGTGTGGTCTTATTGATTCCAGTTGCAGAATTAGTTGTTGGAGGAGCTCCTAGCTACTTATAGTGGAAGAAATATAGATGAGGTTTGAATCACTCGTAAATGCATACACGCTCATCGGCCCACTATGACTTCCGTATGGGATTGACTTGTAGCGTGCGCAGCCCGCACGCCGGAGTCACACAGCCTTCCTCTTGTAGTGTGTTGTAAGAAAGCTGACATGCAATGATAAGTCTTTCAATAGGGCACAATCTCATCTTCTTGACCGCGCTGAACCCTTCGGACCCATGTACTCGATTGTGAAAAATTCGTTAATCACTGGAATCAAGGCCGCAGTGATAAGATAATTCTATAACTCACCTGGGGACTCCCTTAATTAGATGATCGTGAAGGCCACGGCAATGATAATGTCTAGTCTAGCGTGCACGAGGACCGCAAAATAGGGGCTATACCAGATAGAATGACCCTGGAAATGGGTACTGCACGGGTCTGCATTGTTGAAGAGGGGCTACACCGGCGGAGCTCGCTCAGCTTTTCGTGGTCAGCGGTCCCGAGTCACACACCTTAGTGACACTGGCATAAGAAAGGGTGTTCCATGCTAGTTAGATAGATTCCACACGTCTACAAACGTAGGCAAGGCCGTCTTGGATGGTCACTCATTCATCGAAGTCACCTAAATCTTCGATGCCAGGTGTCTCCGCCTGAAAAGGCTCATTTTGCACACAGCTCCCCCGCCTGGACTTTCGCTTCTCAACACAGTTTTACCAAGCAAAAGAAAATTCTACAAATCCAGGCTCTAGTTTCGAGCAACTCCACCATATCCCTAAGAACACCTTCCTGTCAAGATCTCATATATTAGCACATTAATAACTTCAGCTAACCTATATTTTTTATATAACCATGTATTTATTTATTATTATCCTAGCCTTTAAACTACCTACCTTATAGCTTATCTATAAAGTTAATAATTACTTAATTTATATTCTTATAACTTTAGCTATACTATATATCCTTCTTACTATTTAGCTAACTTCTTAATCTTATTTACTAATATATTTTTCTACTTATTATTTTCTTTTTAACTTTCTATTTACTTTTTTAAAAGCTTATATATAAATTTAATAAAAACTATATATATCCTCTTATTACCTTTTATTAATAATA